>OX244037.2:57792563-58157021 GCA_945859785.2 Tridacna gigas
ATTGTAAAAAAGCGAATATCCCCTTTTATGGATGGTTAGCAATGTCGGCAGCTGTTGGTAGATAACATCTAAAAATATTGTCTAACCCTTTCAGCACCGAATACATAATCCAGGCCTCTTTCGACGGCAAAAAAAAAAAACAGTCGACCGAAACTCAGTTTTATCTTAACTCTTTACCAAACGACAAAATTTTAGACTTGTTGAAATGCAAAGCATTTGCAGACGGCAAAATAACTTTGACTCAGAAATTGAAATTTATTTTGGGAAGGATAGAAAACATTGTGGAAAAAAGAGAAATTTTGATGATGCTGGTTACCAGCATTTTCTCCTTTTCCTACAATGTTTTGGAAAGGCTTCTTACTCAGGGTTGTTAAAAGTAGGGATTGTGTGGTAAAGGGTTAAAAGCTTGACTTAACTAAGATCCAAGATCAGACTGTCTGTTTTGTGCAGTCTGATCTTGATCTATGCCACCTTCAAAAGTTCCTGTTTTTGCCTATGTTGCTGATAGGTTATCGTTGTAGTTTGGTCGACTTGGTCGTTTGTTTTCATGTACCTACCCCGGCTGTCTTGAAGTTTCTTTTACCAGTACTTCACACAATATTCTTCTGTAGCCACTGGCTGCTTTCCAAGATAACAGTTACCTAAACAACGATCAGCAGTGAGAGAGGATTGACTGGCGCAATGACTTTCATAAATACTCGGAAAGATATTGGCCGAGGTGGGGATTCGAACCAGCGTAGTTTGGTTAAGAAAGTTTTTAGTTCGTCGGCTTTTTTTGTTTTGTTTTGTTTTACAAATCTACATAATTGTATTATATTTGACATTTACCCTGAAGTATCTTTCCATGAAATGACTAATAAAAGGGAGATGTTTAAATTTATTTGGGAAAACATATTCGTTACTTTAGAATACATGTATTTAGTTAGACTCTGATCAGTATCAACTAGAGATAAAATGCTAGACAGGATTTAAAGTCAGTATATGACTATATTATATCATATAGTGATTTTCACAGGAAACAATACTATGCTACGTATTAATTCAAGGTTTCTTATGTGCTCTTTGTAGATCTTAAACCGTGTATCCATCCATCACAATCTCGAGTTTGAACAACCCTGAAGAGGAAGGCTTTTGAAAACATTATGGGAAAAGATGAAATTGCTCGTTACCAGGGTAAACTTCCTTTTCGACAGAGTTTTCTGTCCTTTTGAGGACATATTCTATTATTTCGACCTCATTTATTTTTTTCTGCAGATACTTTCGATTTTAACAATTCTGTAATTTTGTCATTTGATAAAGGATTAACCCTTAAAACGCCTTTCACAACAATAGTTGCCTTTGCGGTCAGTGTAGATTAAGATCGTAAGAATTACAACAGCGTATGTTTTACACAAGCACTTGTATACATTTCATTATTGCTCCTACGATTGTTCAGGTTTATAAAATAAAGGGTGTCATAAATTTGCATTTTGCCTTTTTGTTATTTGTCTGTTTTTGTACATGTCTTTTTACTTGTACCTAATTACATGCACATGCATACCTAATGTGCAAACAGGTGCGCTTGTAAAGCCGGGCTCATTCATGACTTTTGAAAACACCATGAAAAGGGCGAAACAAAAAGAAAACACGATATGCACAGTATTTTAAATGTACATGACGTGTTGTCGATTTCCTGCGATAGTGTTTTTTTGGTTGGTCTTCTTTGTACTGACAAATGTCTTTTTTCACGGAAGTCGAAACTTCAACTCGTCTTTTGCTGGTGGTGTAGACATTCTGTTGGCTTCTGATAGTCGTACTTTCAAAGTGGTAAAATTGCAAAGACTAATTGAGAATATTGATTGCCAAAATGATTCGATATCGAAGACAGGCATATTTTCAATCATTTTTATAGTCTGTTAGGAGTAAAATATTTTCGAAAAACCTAACGAAATTTATCGTGTTTGGCGGCCATTTTGTGTGTACTTTGGGGAACATAAACATCTCGAATAACACATGAATCAAACTGTTTTCTTTTTTCCTATGGTTTACCATTTAAATTGAAAATATTTGTTTTTGAAACGAAGGATTATTGAATATGCAAGCAGACGGTATGTTCATATTTTAGTTCTGCGTTTAATTTTGAAAGATAAATTTAAGCATGCCCACAAAATCTTTGCGGACATTTCAGCTATTTTTTCAGCGATCGTTACCGTCATCAAGTAGATCCAGTAATAATTAAACAACAAAAGCGTGGAATCGTCACTTCAGTACTATGTGTATGGATAATCTGTTAAGTTGACAATTATCGATGGCACGAGAACGTCATTTAACAGTTTTCGAAAACACTACTAATTAACACGCGTGTTTTCAAAACGTGTGAAAATCGTCTGCAACAATTGACACTATTTAGACTGATACCCGTGTTATTCACGACCCACCAGTCCGAAATCGCTCGAAGTAGACTGTATTTATGATATTTATGATAACCAGTCTATGGTCCCGGGGAAAATAACAAGTCTAAATTGTGTGTAAACTGGTAGCCTGTTATCGATTTTTGTATCTATCTGACGGTTACGGAAGATACAACGGGTACCAGTTTAAATTGTGTGATACACAGTCAGGCCACGTCTGGTTTATCGGATAAGGTTTGTACTAATTTTTAACCCTTCGTTCCCGATTTTTTCATTCCGGTTCCGCAACGGCGATTTCCGGAATAAAAAGTAAAATTTGTACAGAAAATATCCGTTCCCTGATGTTTTTGTCCGGATCCTGAGATTTCCGGAATTATGGAGCCCGGATAAACGCGGTTCGACTGTACATGTACTGCTTAGAACTAAGGTATACATATTCATGAATTCTATTCTTTGTCGTGCACAATCACAGTTTCTTAACTCAATCGTTTGCTGTCCTGCATTGCTCACTGGTAAACAGTAGGTCTTGTAACCTGGAAGCTCTTGGTTCCCGCCTTACAGGAGGCGATAAATTTTTTAGTGCGAATTTCTTAGTGCAAGGTACTTTAGGGCCCTAGCCTCTTACTGGCAAAACAGAACAGAACAGAACATAATTTTATTCAGACTTGTACGTTACATACATCGTCTTCATATTATGCAGTACAAAAATTAACAAAACCAAGGACATGAGCTGTCAATCGGTACAGTTGTTAGAGCATCGCAAAAGTTTTGTCCTTGCTGACATCCATCAAGATTGAAGTAATCACGTGAAAAATAATTTTCTCAGCCCTAGAGCTATTGGATGACTTAAGGTCATTTAATCATAGATGTACCTGGCCTGAAATAATGTTATTTAAACAGTGTAAATCCAGTAATATAGACCTACAAATATGTATCCATGCACTTTTTAGCTCTACTGGCTGAAAGCCAGCAAAGTTTAAGCCATGGCATGGTTGCCGTTGTCCAACTGTATTGTCTGTCCGTTTGTTAGTCTTTCTCATGTTTAATGTTTAAAAAGGAGAAAATAGTTATACTGAACAATTGTTCATTTCAGGCATGTTTTGGATAATACATGTTTTTTTGAAATTACATCATGGATTTCTTTCAACTCTCCATCTTTTGCCTGTTTTTTTTTTTTTTTTTTTAAGGTAGGGAAATAGTGTATACAGTTGTGGGTCAACTCTTTACCTGTCAAGAAAATTTAGACTTATCGAATTTGAAAACATTTTCAGAGGACAAATTGAATGCGACTGAAATAATTGAGTTTTTCCTTGAAAGGAACGGAAACATTGTGGAGAAAGGAAAAATACTGACTTTTACTGTGTTCTCCGTTTTCCATATTTTTTTTTTTTTTTTTTTTTTTTCAAAATCCTCTTTCCTCGGGGTTATTAAAAGTAAAGATTGTTTGGTGATAAAGGGTTAAACAGCATCAGATCAAAAGAAGATAAATTTCTGACATTTAATTCCTTTTTTTAGGCTCAGTATTGTTGAAAAATTAAAAAAAAAAAAAAAAAAAAGAAATCATAACAATATGATGGTATTAGGCTGAAAGAGAAATAAATACACATGAGTCTAACTCGATAAAAATGTGCCGTAGCAAATTCCAAATGACTTTTTCAAAAACTTTCAATTTTCTTTTTTCTTTGAAGAAAAGCTCGAGATAAAATTCAGCTGTTTTAGCTCACCTGAGCACGAAGTGCCCAAGGTGATATTGCCGGCAAAGTGCTACAGCTCGATAAATACATGTACATGTTATTTCAAGGTCTAAAAATACTACAAATATTTCTAAATAATATCAGGAAAGTTTATGGAAAGCTTACTTTAACATCTGTCAACATGGGAACATGTTGACAAGTGCTAAACTAAGTAACATACAAAAAGGTTTACAGCTTCTATAAATACTGAAAATGTCTACCGAGAAAATGCCGAGTACGAAACACTTCCGTGCGAAACAATTCTGTGTCATTTCTATTCATTTAAAACTTGGCATTGCAAAACAATGTAACAGAAGTTAATTAAACAAAGAATATTGTTTCACTTACACCGTGGTGGGCTCTAAGTTTCTTTATGCTAGCGAAATTGTGTGACTGCAGTGGAAAACGTATGCAACGTGTCTGACAAAATATTCACGTGGAGAAATAAAAGGAAGCGACGAAACAAGATACCCTGGGTAACTAACCAAAGTACCAAGAGTATTACTATGAATTAGAACACTTTTGTTGTTTTTATATATTGGATTTTTGTGAGGAGCATAACTTTTAAAGTACAAAAACTACTGACTTCAAACTTCATAGACACATAGATCATGTTTAGGCCAAGCGCAGTGCGCAAGACTCTTTTCTAATTATTTTTGTAGTTATTGGCCTTTGTTATTTTACCTTTTGGATTTTTGTGTGGAGCATAACTTCAACAGTATATAGGCTATTGGCTTCAAACCTCATTTTCAAATAGATTATGTCAAGGACAAGAGTAGAGCACAAGACCCATAACTCTTTCTTCACCACTTTTGGAGTTATTGGCCTTTGTTTTTAGTGCTGAATTTTTGTGTGGAGCATTACTTTCAAAGTATAAAAAATATTGACTTCAAACTTCATTTACAGATAGATCACATTTAGGACAAGTGCAGTTCATATGATTTGTTACTTAGTCTTTAGTATTTTAGGGATTATTGCTCTTTGTTATTCTACATTTTGGGTTTTTGACTTCACACTTCAAATACAAATAGTTGACATAGAGGTTTAGTGTACTACACATGATTCATAACTCTGTCCACCTTATTTTTGGAGTCGTTGACCTTAGTTTTTTTTTTTTTTTTAAACCGGAGCATAAAATTCAAAGTTTTAAAGCTAGTTACTTCATACTTAAGTTACAAATAGATTACACTGCACTATACAACACAAGATCTGCAACTCTGTCTTCATTATTATTATTATTTTATTTATTTCCCACTGTTGTGATACAATTTCAGCTTTTGTCAGGAGGATCATGTTGAGGACAACTGTAGTACACAAGATCCAAAACCCATGCCCCATTACTTTTGGAGTTATTGCCCTTTGACAAATTGGATTTTTGTCAGGAGCATAACTTCCAAAGTGTCAACGCTATTGACTTCATACATATAATTTAGATAGATCACTATGAGGGCAAGTCTTGTGCACAAGATCCATAACTCTGTCTTCGGTATTTAACTATTCTTTAAGTAGTAGGTTTGCATATTTTCCAAGGTATTCAAGTTATTGACTCGAAACTATAAGTACAGATTGATCACATTGCAGTGCATAAGATCCATAACTTTGTCTTTATGGTTTTTTGAGTTATTGCCCTTTGTTATTTTACATTTTGGGTTTGGAAAGGGACGGGTCATTCAGTGACAAGGTATCAATAGATACAATAGAGGTCCACTCCCACTTATGAAAATATCCCATTCAAAGTAAAGATATAAGGTTCCGAACTGACATTAATCTGAATCAGATGTCTACATAGTTTATGAAATACATCAGCAAGAAAGCAACCAAGCTAGTGAATATTTCTGATTTACAAACAAAGCTTATGTTTTTTAAATACATGATTGCTCCTATTTAATTCTTTCTGGTACACAATGTAACACTACATGCTATTATTTGGTATGTCAATTGGATTTCAACTAGAGTTGGATTAAACACAGGGGTCCTGCGTAACTCAGTGGTGAAGTTTAGGATTTGTGACCAGGAGGCCCTAGGTTTGAGCCGCACTAGATCCATTTGGTTTTTCGCTGGAGTGTCCTCGAGCAACACACTTCAGAGCCCGAGCCCAGTACTGATGGATCCCAGGAAATACATGAATATGCGAGTTGTCGCCGTGATATGAATGATACAAATTGAAAGCGGCTTAAGACACCATTTAATCAATCAATCGACGGATTAAACCCACCCTACCTCAGCAGTGCCTTCAGTGCTTTGATTAAAAAACGAAGAAAAGCATATCGGCTGCGCATGCGTGTAGAACACGCTTCTTGAAGATAATTGAGTGCAGTTCAAAACAAACCTATTCGGTTTGGGAGAAATAGACTGGGATCGGGCTGCACGGACATTCAGGCTAATCTAGATCTTTTCTCTTCACAAGGATCACTGGAGGTCGTGATATGCAAGATACAAATTAAGATCAGACTACTTTTCCGATGTCGATCTTAGATACAGAAACACACTGATAGGTGGAATAAAATACATGTACCGAAAAGTTTCGAAACGCGGTATTGAATCTAATGAAAATGGTTGAAAAGTCGAAAAAAAGACATTTTCATTACAGACCAAATTAAAGAAAATTTCAAGGTTGTTCTCTTCCAGAACGGCCAGACAAAATGGACGACGAAGCTCAAAGATTCATGGGAATCAATGTTGAAATGTGATTTAAAGGGGACTATTTAGTTGTCATGCACATCAAAATTCCATGTAAATTATCACTAAATACAACTGTACCAGATATAGTTTTTCTTGGACTCTTATATACTTGGCGATTACATATTCAATAAAAAAAAGGTGCATTTTCGGGCGTTTAATCAGCGGCATGGCCATTTTGCAATCGGTAACTTCGTCTATTTTCATGATTTTAAAATGCATCATAGTAATCGACGAGTGTGATTAAGCATTTGGCATTCCCACAAGCCTTCGCGAAACTCTGCCACAAAATCTGAAAATACCAAAGAGGCTACGTACCCTGTCAAGGAAATACCATTATTTATTTATTTATTTATTTATTTATTTTTGCCAGCTATCGGTTAACTATAATTTTAATAATTCATTTTTCAAGTTTGGTGAGATAATAAAATCTGAGTACTTCGCTTTCTTTAAGAGCTGTCAACATTTTCAGTCAATAGTTTTACGGAAGATCATTCCTTTCTTACGGCACAGCTTTTTCCCGTATAAAATCAATACCTGACAATTGCGTTAGTTGGCCTGTCAACCTATCCTAAAACAACATCAAAGTTGGACCTAATTGCAAAAGAAATGATTTTGTCATTTTCATTTTCTATGATTCCTCAGTAACCACAGAGAAAAAGTTGCAGTCTGAACTATGTGGGGAAGTTGTCAATAAATGCCATCGAATAGGTCCACTATAATTTTTCCAACATCATCTAATGTTTCAACAAAATGCCATTTCATACTCAACAGAAAATGATGTTATTTCACCTTATTTGTGAAACTCTTATTGCAGGAAAGATTAGGCTCTAAAAATCTTTTGTTTTGTGATCAAAAGAAGAAAAATATATAACTTAATTGTTGCAGTTCCGTATCATTCTACCCCACCCACTTAGCTCAGAAATGCATTTTTTTTTTTTTTTTTTTCTTCTTTCTTTTTATAATGAAGTGCAATCCATTAAATACATTTGATACACGAATCTGTTTTTGAAACAAAACAGTTTTACGGCAAAACATCATCATCATGTGCATATGCAATGCCTATGCATATCTAGAGTGAGGGTGAGCGGGGCCTATAGATGTAAATAGCACATCTGACTTTTTATCATAACCATAGTATTTTCATAGATAAGATTAAAAAAAAAAAAAAATTGTATCATGTTTACTCTGTCATCTGCAGTTGCTTTTAATTTAGATGGATTGATTATATGGTGTTTAACGCCGTTTCAACATTATTTCAGTTTAAATAATATCGTGGTGAACCTATCTAAGTCAGAAGAGTCAAAATTTTGTTATTTGTTTATAGGTAAAGGTGTTAATGTCTTTATCCGGAACAGCAAGTGTTAAAGCTTAGCAAGAAAAGTTTTTAGCAGTTTCTTTCAGGTACGGCGCTGCCAATAATTTTAAACAAGCTCTGAAAAACCTTAGATACTCAAATTCTTGTGGAGCTGAGCAATTTCTTCTTCTCCAACAAGATGCTTATAAGCTTAATTTCTCTATTTTTTGCGCTCCGTGTAATGTCGAATTTTGGAGCAGCGCATCCTGTTCGCCAAATTATTTCGGTTAAGAGGTTGCATTCTTGAGTTGTATCATTTCTGCATGATGCTTGCATATAAAATTTAACTTACAGTAATGCCTTAAATAAATGGGCTGACACAAGTGAAATAGATTTAAACTTTATCTGTTCCTTTAGGACAGACATAAGAGCTCGAAATAAAAATTATGACACTTAATCCTTTACCACACAATCCCAAGTTTTAACGACACTAAAAGAAAAGGTTTTCAAAAACTGGTAACTAGAATTTTCTCCTTTTCTGACAATGTTTTCTTTCCTTTCTCTCTCAAATTCTGTTGACTGAGGCACATTTAATTTGTGTTCTACAAGTGTTTAAAAATTGGACATATCCATGTTTTCCTTGTCTGGTGAAGGGTTAATGTACTACTCGAAATCGATTTTATTTCTTTCTCTCACACATAGGACTTAGACCAATCTGCAGCAGACAACAGTAGATAACACTGTGGAAAAGAGTGACATGGTCAGTAATGGGCAATTTCACTTTTTCTCCGTATTTTCTATCCATATCATCCTAAGAGTCTGATATTTTTTCATCTAGAGATTCCGTCAAGTTTGGTCGAGTCTTAGACATTACCAGGAAATGGTTTCACAAATACAGAGAGAATAGATACCAGTACATTAATGTGACAGCTCATTTTTGATCAACCAATCAGATATCTATCAGTAGTAACCATTCTTTCCGAGTCTGAGAGTTTGACGACATGGGCAAAAGCCAACCCGAAAAACGAAAAATTAATTGCATATCAAAAGCGGGAAAACTACCCTTTCATTACTGCACATATATTTGACAGTTCAGTATTTAAAAAGCGCAATATCGCAAATCAATAAATGTCACGTTAAAATCAAAGGAATATCAGTATTTTAATATAGCAAAAACTTGGAATGTCTTCGTTCTGTAACAGACCTTTTTTACTGTTGGAAGATTCAGGTGCTGTCAAAAGTTCTTGCACCAGTTGTACAGTGTCCGTGGTCTTCAGAATTGACATTACATACCGCTCCTGTTCACCTTACTCTGCACCAAGGTACTAACTAAATACATAAGCATGTGGGGTGTCATTTCCCTTTGTAGGGCCACAATTTGAAGCTAGAACCAGCTATTGTACATGTTAATTAATTGATTGATTGTATGCTGTTTAATGCCTCTTCAACATTATTTCAGATATATCGCAGCGGCCAGTGCACCTATTCACGCTTTCATGGAGTTTCTTTTTACCAGTACTCCGCACAATATTCTTTCCAAGCCACTGGCTGCTAGACCACATAACCATTGTGCATGTTAACTTTATAAAGGTAATGCATAAACGTCATTAGGGAAACCTCCACCTGGACGCTTCTACAGGGTTGTAGATTTCATTTTGGGCAAACTTGGTGGCGAAAATTTTAAGGTCTTGGACTATCTAGCCAGTAGAAGTAAACATCTAGCAAGATAATCTAGCATGGATGTTTAACACTTACTGGCTCACGTAGGTGGTAATCATGTTTCCAAAATTTCCGCGAGCAATATATAAATTATTTCCGCAAATGAAAGAAACAAATCCTGCAATTTATATGCAGTATTGCGCAAATGAAAATCTCCGAGCCAACTGCACAATGTTTTTCGCAGCAGTTTTACATTTCTTTCTATCACAGTTTGTTTTAAACGGACTATCTTCAACATACATAATCTGGGGCAGAGGAAGGCGAGTTTTTATTAGAAAGAATATTCCATCTCTTTGTTCCTAGACCCATTCTTTTGCAATGAAAGTTGTATTGATCATAGTAGACTGAAAAATTAAAATGTGTTTTGGAAAGGGTAGAAAACATTGTGGGAAATGGAGAAAATGCTGGTTAACAATATAGGTTCGACTGAAAAATTAAAATTTGTTTTGGGAAGGGTAGAAAACATTGTTTTCCCACAATGTTTTCTTACGGCTTCTTTCTCAGGGTCGTTAAAAGTCTGGATTGTGTGGTACAGAGTTAAAATATCCTTTTTTTTTTTTTTTTTTCCAGTTAAATGTATATAAGGTAAAAAATCTCAGAATTTTCTATTCATTAGTTTTCCTAATGGCAATGGAACGGCAAGTAAAATTCTGCATTTGAATTTCATAGGCCAAGTTCCCAAAATAATGGGGGAAACACATCATATTCGTATGATTAAATCTTTTGATTATCATAGGTTATGTCCATGTAGCATCTTATTTTGTTTTTCTTGTTTACTGTGAATGAAGGTAGATAAAGATTATAACTTCTAAGAAAACAAACATGCTTTTGTTCTACAAGTATAATTAGTCTAACGAACTCTTAGCACTAACATGAGACCCCTTGGGGAAGTTGTGGTTCATTGGTTACGAGTTGGATTTGTAATCTAGGGACCTGCAATGGAATCCCACTGGCATCATTGGTCACACGGGACTGTCCTTTTGCAAGGCAGATTAATACTGGTGAAACCCATGAACTACATGAACAAGTGAAACTCGCTGTGATGTGAGTGAAACATACTGAAAGCCGGTAAATTATTCAATTAACACTGAATAAAAGTTTAAACATGATTACACTATTGTTGTAAAAATGATATGAATTAGCTTACCATTCAACTTCTTTAAAAATGTCTATTCAACTACTTGAGTTTCAAATTAATTTATTCACTCAACCTTTCTTAAGCGTCGATAATATTCAACCATCTGAAAGAGACGAATCAAGTACAAATAAATTGAAAAGTATGATGAAAAATAATATAAAAGTAACAACGAAAACAAAAGTTATAAAATAATAGACATTATATCGTGTAATTACTACCGGCATTGTGAAATTGAGGCGCTACGGTGCCTCCGTACTTTTTTGCAACCATGTCGCTTGTCGTGACATCATCAAACTTTATTGATCCTTAGATTTACTTCATACGTAACACGCACACAACAGTTGGCACAGGATATTTATCTCATTATCTCTTAAAGGATACTTCTGCGATGGATAAAGCTGATATACAATCATAGAAACACAGAAATGGGCATTTTTATGATCTGACACTCGTGAGATGATCATCGACGTCCGTGAATTGATATAGACTCGTGAACAAACAGATCTAGAAGTCTATTTTCGAATCCAAACGACTATCTAAAATGAAAGATACCGGTAAGTCACTAAGTGAAAGAGAAATACTTAAGTAATCATCGAAGTTTCGTTGTTACATCGGTAGTTTAAATTTCTTTGCCGAAATAAATTTTGTTGGTTATCATCCTCTGTGTTTACATTTGACTCGTAGAATGGCGCGTGATAACTTTGACGTAGGTTGGATAGAGTATTCAATACGGCGGTTATTTGGGCCATCATCGAGCTCGCATTTTTTTCCCGAAATTTGCAAGGTTAAATTACAAATATCTTTTCTAGGGCAATGTATTTTCGGTGCAACTTTTTTCTTGGAATTATTATGTTCATTTTCTGACGTGGAATACAAAAATAAAAACTTTTGCAATTAGTTCGAATCCATCTGATACGTTGACTGGATTATAGGGAGAATTCTCTTTAGCTCAGGGGTTAGTGTATTGGTCTTTTAAACCTCAAATATTGAGGATCTTTGCTGCACGGGTTCGAATCCCAGCCGGAGCGGTTTATATTTGAGCTATGCATTTCTTACGAACTTTCATGTTCGTAAGATGGGGGCTCGTCCGGGATTGGCCATTGAGCCATTTGTTACCCGTTATTGGCCTTTGTGCCATTTGTTGTCTAAATAATAGACTTACTGCCTAATGAGGCTTTCCGTCATCAAAAATGATGACTTTTCTTATGATGGGGTGTGTTACGGGAGATCATTCGTTTCTTACGGCATAGCTTCTTCCCGTATAAAATCAATACCTGACAACTGCGTTAGGGAGAATTCTCTTTAGCTTAGGGGTTAGTGTATTGGTCTTTTAAACCTCAAATAATGAGGATCTTTGCCGCACGGTTTCAAATCCCAGCCGGAACGGTTTATATTAGAGCTATGCATTTGTTACGAACTTTCATGTTCGTAAGAATAGATAAAGAAGATCAAAACAAGGGCAATTTTAAGGTTGCTGTTGTTCAGAATGATTAAGCAAAGTGGTCAGTGAGAAATCAAAGATCTGCACAAAACGTGCAGTATTTTCTTGATCTACAATTGCTACAGAGGCAGAGAAAATTGTGATAGATCTAAGGGTTAAATATATCGTTTAATTCCGACCATCCTACGGGATTCCTTTTCCCAGTAAAGCTGTCCAATACCTAGAAACTGGAAACATGACTTTGAAGCAGTGTGTTACATGGTAAACAAAACACTTCCGCATTTCCAAAATTGTGGCTTCTTTCCAACAACAGCAACAAAAAGAAAAATAAATCGAGACAATAGTGAGTAAAGAGAGAGGATTTACAAATAACTAGATCTACATGCGTAAAATATGTTAAATACTGCTTAGTACATTTTGTTATGGTTAATACAGGACGCGGAAAATAACGAGATAAAAAAACGTTTAAAACATGAAAAAAAAGGGTATAAACGGTAGATCTAGTTTGAGTGAAAGTCTCGATTTCTGTGTTTCAAAGATAGGCCTTTTCTTATGGTTCTAACACTCAGAGACCTTAGGCTACATATCTGAAGAATCATTTCCCGTCTGTCCGTCCGTTAGTCTTTTATTTGTTTACGCGATAAAGTCTGCATTTATGATGGAATGTTCATGAAACTTGCACAGTTTTTTGATGACATCAAAAGCTTAAACCCTATTGATTTTGAAAAAAAACCTTACTATCAGTAAGGGAACATTAGTCATTTTAAGTTGAAAATTTCCATTTCTTGTTTAAGCGATTTAGTCGGTATTTGTAAGCAGATTTTCGTGAAACTTGCAAAGTTGCTTTGTATCATCAACAATTTAATTTAAACCCTATTGATTTTAGTAAAAAAAAAAAAAAAACAAAAAAACTCTGCCAATCAGTATGGGAAAAGTAGTCAATTAAATTTGAACATTTTCATTTCTCGTTCACTGGATAAAGTCGGCATTTGCGGTCATATTTTCATGAAACTTGCACAGTAGCTTTATATTATCAATAGCTTGTACCCTATTGATTTTGAAAAAAAAAATCTGACAATCAATATGGGAAAAGTAGTAATTGAAAGTTAACATGCAGGAAAGATGGTAATTCGAAATTTTTTCGACACTTGTATAAATCCACATATATAGCATTATGCCAGTTTGTTTTAAAAGGACCTTCTAGTATTTAGTTTCCATGCCGTAAGTAAAATGTTCTTGTAAAACACAGATAAATACAGATAGATATATTTATCTCTTTTGGAACGTTCTGTACGGTTACAATCAGTAGACAGATGCAATTGGGCGTTAAAATAACGGGACGAACTTGCAAAAACCGTCTGTTTTCATTACCTGAGACATGACGTCATCATACAGGTTTGAATACGAATCCTCATAGCTGATGGGTGTTACAGATCATGTGACATTTCCACAAGTCTTTGAAAAACCCTGGTGCGAAATTCAAATATATTTTAGGAGGTACGTAGGCCATTAAGGCAAAAGCATTGACAGAAAAAAAACTTACTTTTGTCTTTCTTCTTTACTGATAATTTTCCAGCTACCGGCCTACATAACTCAGAGATATTCTTAAAGTTTGGTAAGACTATAAAAATCTGAATGGCTCCCTTTAAACCAGTGCGTAACCAGATAAACAAGGTGCTTTAATATTCAGTGGCGAGCAATAAATGTTTCATTTGGCTATTAATGCTTAACGGCAGTTTTAACAGTTGTTCATAAATATCGTTGTTGTCAGCTTAATTTCAATGAAATGGGACTCACATACACCCTCCCTTTCTTCTTGAGACTAGAATCTACCTAAGCAAAGTATTGTATTGCAGGTTTGTACAGTTACCGTGATAGGAAAGAATTTTTTTTTTTAATTAAATCTGTAATTCTAGTTTCCTCCGTTTTATTACCGGGCGGTAATTCTGACATTTTTTTTTACAAGAATATTGCCATAAACTATACGTGAAAGAAATATATGTGTAGCGAATTACATTTGTTTGAAACAAATTCGTTGTGTATATTTATAGATAGTCTTATCATCTCAATTATCTCCACTAGTGAACAATGCCTTTGTTGAGATTCGGAAAAAAAAGCCATATAGATAAACTTTAAAAGTTATTACAATATATCAAATATATGTGGCATGTGAAAGCAAGCAGCCAGCAAAACAAAAGGCGTCCTGTGAACATGGTTTCTGTTGTAGAAGTACTGAATAATCATTCTCTCTTAGGTTTATGATATACTGCTTTGGCACACAGCCTAAAAGTACACAAGGTAAAAAATATTTTGAATTGGGCACCAGCTATATAAATGAAGCTGCGACCATGGCAAGTTAATAAAGTATATCTGATACAAAATGCATAAAAAACTCAGCTACCTAACCTTTTTATAAATGTTCAAGAATGAGAAGCCCATTACTGTACAATCATGAACTTTTAGTCCCTGCACTTTATGGTACGAGAAAACACAGAGAATATGAAGGAGCTTCTAACAACAAACAATTACTGATCGACTTACAATATTGTTGATACTGTTGAAAAACTGGCACTTGTTCCTTACCTTGCTATATTTGCCTTGCTAGTAATTTGTAATAGCTGCAGAGTGTCGACCTCATACATTGGGGGTTACGGGCTTGAATCTACATAACTAGCCTGTTAAGTTCGATGTGATTATGTTTATAATAGCCAGGACATCAGAGTGTAAAACAGAATGAGCAGGAAGATAAAGTTACTTTGAACAATGGCCGTTCATGTCAACGACGCACTTCAAAAGACAATGTGCAGGAAATTAAAGTTACCTTAAACACTAAGACCACGTCAACAGCACACTTCAGAAGACAATCAAAAGGAAGAAAAATAACCACTGATCAAGAATGGAATTTCGTTCAACTGATACATTTCTTCAACAAACAATGACTATTGTTCTTGCAACACATTCTCTTTATAAAAAACAGTTTTGAAAATCCCCGTTATATTCAAAGCATTCAAAATGGGTCATATCGTACTTTGTACACCAGTATAGATCAAGATCGGATAGGACATAAATCGGAGCAGTCAGAACTCGGATGTATGACAATTTCGCTGAGCAATCCGGTGTTTTTATGAGTCACAGAGAGAGAGAGAGAGAGAGAGGGAGAGAGAGAGAGAGAGATACTTTCGAAAATATTGTGGTAAAACCAGAAGATGCTAGTAATCAGCAATACTATTGATCTTTTTTCATCAATCTTATCTACCTGTGCAAAGACAAATGCAATCCTGTCCCATATTTAATTTGTCGTCTGCTTTCAGACGAACTAAATCTAATTCTGCGCTACAGAGAATTAACAACTCGAATTTTGTAATGTACGAGTAAACTTTTGTGTCTCTTACTTGTACTTAAAAAAATATCCGTATTTAGCAGTCGGAGGATCAATGATTCGATCTCTATATTGATTTCAGACGACTTCACCAGCATTGTCTTTTCATTTTTCACAAAGTTTAAAAAAAAAAGGACATTACTGCTGGGTCATTAAATCACGAGATAATATGGCCTGCAACACACGAAAGGGGGCCTTCGGATATATGCGTAAAAGTGTGTCGTTCCAGATCAGCCTGTGCAGTCTGTGACTAATCCGAGACGACACTTCCCGTTTTTGTGCCGTTTTCTGTTTCACGAAAATCTACTGTATTGAAAATATTATGTAGTCGTAAAGTGCCGTCTCGGATTAGCCTGGGATTGTGAGAGCTAATCCGGGACAACACTTTACGCAAGTGTCCGAAGGTCTCATTTCGCATGTTGCGGGTCATGTGGCACAGCTTTAGATACTGCACTATCAAATCTCGAACTTCCTTATTCTTTAGGTTGTGATCATATCTTGCAAACTGTTCGACAATTGAACTCCAGTAATGGAATGCTTAAATCTCAGTAAAAATACCTCGTGTTGCCATAAACATGTGTTAGAGTCAAGAGTGCCATGATCATATGTCAGAAGCAATTACTCCTTTTACCACAATGACTCCAGTGTTGTTTCTCAGGATGATTTTATCAGATCTTTCGCTGTGAAGAAAAAAAAAAAAATCCATACCTTAAATGGTCTAATAGAGATATAGTACAAATTCATAGAATGAAGATTTGTTTCGTCCGGATTTCAACACCTCCTGCCGGATGGTTTAGATCAAGATCGTATGTTTTGTGTAGTCGCATCTTAATCAACGCCTTCCACAAATATAGGTAGACAGAAGTAAGAGGATGAATTATCCTAAGACTGTCAAATAACCGTAAAACTAGCCTGTATAGTAAGTAAAGGAAACCAGATATTACATTCGGATGCTGTGAGTAGATTTTCTTCCAAAATATTGTCAGAATGCGTAAACTGTAGATCAGACTGCACATGTTGATCTACACTGTGTGCGTCTATACAGTCTTTCGGAAGGCGAAGGGTACAACAAGGGAAATATTGTTGATAGATATAGAAAGAAGATAATTGAGAAACAATGGTAATTGTTGAGGTCATGTTCCTAGAAGAACTCGTTTATCCTCTTTCCTTTATTTTCCCTTCACTTTACGAGTAATGATTAATAGATTAATGGACTGCTTAGTCTTTGTCCTAATTTTTCGTCCAATCAGAAGGCTTATATTTGTCCGGCCCCTACATTATATCAAATACGTATATTTACCATGACACTATATATCATAAACATAGCTTCAAAATACTTTTTGACTTTTATTTTCTCATTGATGCCTCTTCTGAATGATTTTTAATCGGTCGGTAGACCGATTAGAGAGATGGCAAACTTCGGAAACCCGTCCGCTCTGGGCAAACTGATGTAACTGCAACTCATAACAGCTATTACTTACAGCGTTTTAACGCTTATACCTGCTGTGATGACTTTATTGCAAAAACTACTTTTGACCCAGATAACCGCACTTTTGACCCAGATAAGCGCAGGAATAGTGATTAGCGGTAAACAGGCGTTAGGTAATGTCAAGTAATCCCATAATAACTTTTAAATTATGTAATAAACGGCGGTTACAATGTGTTTAGTATTGAAGTATGTCATAATTACAGTATTATCAAAATCTCTGGCCAGCAAAAACTGGAGCAGTTTACTTTCAACACGATTATAAGAAATAGGGTCAGTGATTAGCAGCAACTTTATGAATGAAACGAGTGCGAAGCAAGTGTATCGGGTGATGTGAACACATGTTTTAGTCGTCTGCTGTCCATATCATTCGGCAAATTTCGAGTGATCCGTTGATAGCTATACGTAGTATCGGCATTCTGATCTTGGATCTAACCTGTCCGATAAGGAGATATTTCTTTTTCCAAAAAAGAATAAGTTTGACATAGAATTATTCGGGTTTTACTACCGGTTTGAAATTTCATTTCAATGTTTTAGCGGGATAAGCGTTAAATTTTCACAGCCCCTCTTCCTCTCCTTCCAGCCATGGCACTTCCATTTACACAGTCACGTACATGTTTCTTCTTGGTGAGTTTCTACAGACTAGAATCAGTCTGTTAACCCTTGACCAAACAATCCTGTGGGGCTTTGAAAATATAGTTGGAGAAACTGCATGTATTCAGCATGTTCTCTTTTTTCAACAGCGTTTTTCAACCATTCGAAAGATTTTCAAAATTTTGTCAAACAGAACATTTTCATCGAGGATAAAAAACCCTGAAACTGTAACACAAATAAGCTCACTTACTGTTATATTCTCCATATCTGAATCAACGGATCAGGGCAAAATTCTTTGCAGAGAGTGCAGATTCAGACCAGACTGCTCAGAACATGCAGTCAAATCTTGGATCTATCATGCCAGTTTTCCGAGTTATTCTACTCAAGACAGCAATGGTCCTGCAATATTTAGGCTGCTTTTCCAAGCTTAACATGTCTATTTTAACAATTTAGCGCTCTAAGCGTGCAAATGTCAGCTACATGTCTCATCAGCTATTCCATATTGGTCGATTCTCATCCTTTTCCACATTTCAGATAAAAAGATCAAGGCTACCGCAGTTATGCTCTTGCTGATTAGAATGACTCAAATACAATTACCTGTGTTGGCTATGGACAAGTTAAGTCGCTTTTGAAGAAAATAAAAGATAAAGATCAGACTGTCCTTTGAACGCAATGCAATTCAATATCACAGACGTTCATATCCTAGATCTAATTGTCTGTTTATTTGGGATGTATATGGGGAAAAAAAACGACCATGAAATTGTAGCCTAATGTTTGATATTGTTTTCCTGACTGTAAAAGGCTAGTCTATTAACTGAGTGTTTTAACTCTTCTTTAACCAAACTATCCTTTGTTAATGCCCATGAGAAAGAAGTTGAAAACATTGTGAGAAAAGGGGAAAATGCAGGTTACCGTTTTCTCCATTTCCCATGTTTTTTTTTTTTTTTTTTTTTTTTACCCTTTCAACGATTCAAATCATCATTTGGTCTACGTTTAATTCGTCATGTGCAGATGCTTTTGATTTGGACAAGTCTAAAATTTCATCATTTGGTAAAAAATTGACGGTTAGGGAGCTATTGGGTATCTACATTCTTTGAAAGTATAATGTAGGAGAAATTTGCCAGCAGACGTTTGGACTGGACGATTTGGTCCGCTAAAAAATAGGTAGGACAGTTTGTCAAGATGAATACGATGTCTTTTTAAAAATGGAAAAATGAAAGGCCCACAAGCAGTCAAAAGTAAACAATTCCAAAGTTTTAATGCAGACATATTTTATACGGCTTTTATATGTTACAATACAGTTACCATAGTTGCCAGAGTTACAGAAAAGAATATATGTATTTTTTCACTCTTTTAAAGGGTTGGTAGGTACTGCTGTTCATGATGAGTGATATCTAAAACTTGATAATGGGCACTGCTGATCAGAACTGTCAAATATCTTTTACGTTCTATTGCTGTCGGCTGGCAAACATACCCTATATTTTAAAACCAATCGTTAAACTACTAATTTGTAAAAGACAGTTTAAAAAAGTGGAATCCTACGTGGCTCATTTGTAACGGTGTAGGATTTTTTGTCCCATACATAGTTCAAACATCTACCATTTGATCTGTGATTTCAAACCATTGTAATTATTCAGTGTCGACCGATTACAGTGCTTACAGCACTTTGATTAAACTATGTAGTCCACTGATATATATTAGGGGAAAAAGACGTTTTGAGAAGATATGATAGGAGAAGGTTCATTTGCTTTAGTGTAATTTTCTTTAACTTTCTCGACCAAATACATGAAGATGTCTAGTCATACTACGGTATAAAAGAGCGGTGTAAATCAGGTTGTCCTTACAGTCTAAAACAGTTACTAAAACATTATTTCAATAATATTGTTAGTTAAAAGAACGATGGTTATTGCCATGTGTTTGTCTGTCCACCCTACCGTCTGCACAAATGGGTAATTACTGCAAAGTCTGCCGCAGCACCTGATGTTTTCCTAAGTATACTGTGACTTCGATCTGCAATACCTATTTTACACCACTGTTGTCCTTAGTATATAATCTGATCTTGATCTACATTGTCTGCTGTATCACGTATTGTTGTCGTTTATAAACAATATTTAACTTTGGTCTGTTTTTTACCTCAAACAGATGTCCAAAATATGAGAGTATTTTTCAAAATGCAGATATTTTCTTTCTTCAATTTCTGTGGATAAAATATAATAACCATTCAGTTACTCTGTTAAATGTCAAAGGGAAACTTTCTTTGGAAAGCGATAAGTCTAGAAAACAAATTTTAGTAATGTAAGTTATGTGTGACAATTAACTATGGTATTTGGCCTATTTATTTCTGTGTGTTATCAACTTTCCTATTTCAAAGATATTTTTACCAAGACATTATTTTTTCCCAGCTAAAGAGATGAAAACGATTTGAAACAATGTGTTTTGAAACAATGTTTGTAATACCAAAGAGGCGAACTAGGTTTTATAGAATATTATTTCAGTTATCCACTCTTTATACTTTCCAGCGAACAGAAGGGTAAATCTAGGCAATTATCCCCTATCATATTCATCTGCTTTGGTGTAAATAAGTCCTAGAAAATAGGCCGAGAAAATAAAGATGTCCACATTTTGATGAACTGCAAATCACTATTTATTCATTTGAGGTTATCAATACCAAGAAGAAGGTCAAAAGCCAGCACATTCAGCTGCGTCGAAAAGAAAAGAGCCTGCTTATATGCCTCACCTGGTGCTACCAAATAATATCTTTGAACATCATCAAAAAAAAAAAAAGAAAAAAAAATGCCAAAAAACTTCAAAAGAGGCCACTAAATAGTTTCTACATTTCCAAATGGTAAGAAACATTGCGGAAAAAGAAGAAAATGCTGGACCAGCATTTTCTCCTTTTTCCACTATGTTTTCAAAAGTTCTTTTAGTTAGGGTCGTTAAAATCAGGATTATGTGGAAAAGGATTAATACCTTCAGTATTACCTCTGCGTACACTTTATTTTAGGCTGGCTACGCCTCTGCGTACACTTTATTTTAGGCTGGCTACGCCTCTGTGTACACTTTATTTTAGGCTAGCCACGCCTCTGCGTACACTTTATTTTAGGCTAGCTACGCCTCTGCGTACACTTTATTTTAGGCTGGCTACGCATCTGCGTACACTTTATTTTAGGCTGGCTACGCCTCTGCGTACACTTTATTTTAGGCTAGCCACGCCTCTGCGTACACTTTATTTTAGGCTAGCCACGCCTCTGCGTACACTTTATTTTAGGCTGGCTATGCCTCTGCGTACACTTTATTTTAGGCTGGCTACGCCTCTGCGTACACTTTATTTTAGGCTGGCTACGCCTCTGCGTACACTTTATTTTAGGCTGGCTACACCTCTGTGTACACTTTATTTTAGGCTGGCTACACCTCTGCGTACACTTTATTTTAGGCTAGCTACGCCTCTGACCTTCTTGTACAATCTATACATCTATAGAGCTTTTTTACCCATCTATCTATTAGTTCCTCTCCTCTCCTCTCATATTGAAGTAACCAATTATCCATCCATCCATCCATCCATCCATTTCCCAAAATGATCCAACCACCCTAAGAACAATCCATCAAATACTCTCTCTCTCTCTTAAAACCTTTTATCCAATTCCCCACGTCTAGTACCAAACTATCAATCCTTTGTCCAATGTCAGCTTTCTAAAATTAAATAATAACAACGATCTCCTTTTTATTCATTAAATAAGGACTGGAGGAGTAAGTTTTTCATTATCCTCCTGAACAGCGGGTGAAAGAGCATGGGACGAGAATAAGTGTGTTGAAGAAACCACAAAGAACACGAAATGATTGATTTATTGATTGTATAGTGTTTAACATCGTTTTTAACATTATTTCAGTTATATCGTGGCGGCAGTGCACCTATCCATGCTTTCCTTGTTTCCTTTACCAGTACTACGCACAATATTCTTTCCGAGCCACTGGCTGCTTTCCCACATAACCATCTTCGAAACAATGCTCAGCGGTGAGAGTGGAATGAATCCTGTTGCAACTATCATCAATCCGCGGAGAGAAATTGACCGAGCCGGGGATCGAACCAGCGATCCCCTGTTCTTAAGTCCAGTGCGCTACCAACTGAGCTACCGGGACTCGGCGAAATTCCAACCTATGATCCCACATCTGCTGTATTACTGAGCTAATGGACTTGTTTGGAGGTATGGAAACACAGATCCACCCAGTGTTAGTCATGATGTACCCCAAAGTGCAGAATTTGGAGAAAATCGGTTCAAGAAAACATATTTTTTGGCATTATACATGTAGTCCACGATTTCTAACAGATTGCTATGCACATATTTGTTCATAATTATATGCAATCGTGCATTTGCCCCTAGTCTATCAGTGCTTTCAGCGCTTTGATTTGAACAAAGCTGGTAATCAGATCTTGGTGTTATCAGTACGTCTTTTGTTGAACTCTGTCGACATTTGTAAGTACAAACTACTTAAACAAAGACTGCGTGAGCAAACAGCGTAGATTAAGATCAGACTGCACGTCGACGGTTAAAAAATAGCCTGACGCTCGGAAGTATCTTTGCCTTGTAGGCTTGACAAAACAACTCTGGACCGGACTGCACGTTATGTTCAGTCTGATCTTGATCTATGCCGTCTACAAAAGCAACGTTTTGCCTATATAGCGCTATAGAAGTTATATGCAGAAAGCAAGAATGGCCGTCACAAAGAAATTGCTTGAGAAAATATAAGTTAACATCCAATATCTATAATGCATTTTACCAAAAGGTCAGGGTTTCGCTTGTCTCTCTCCCTGCTTTTGACATGGTTATCGCACATCGATATTTTTTGTATTATTTAACCATTTACCACACAATCCCGACTTTTAACGACCCCGAGGAAGAAGCCTTTCGAAAACATTGCGGAAAAAGGAGAAAATGGTATTACCAGCATTTTATCCTTTTCCTACAATGATTTCTACTCTTCCCAAGACAAATTTCAATTTTTCAGTCACATTAAAGTTTATTCTGTCGTCTGCAAACGCTTTCAATTTGGACAAGTCTAAAATTTTGCCGTTTGGTAAAGAGTAAATAAATACAAAATAAATGGTTATAGAGACTAACATGTTAGGTTGACTGGAAAATGTGGTAGTAAGAGACATTGTCCCAATTCTCCACTTGTTTCAATGTTTTACAATACAGTCGAATAATTCGGTATCCCAGATTGCAAAGCGGAAACCCCCGCATTTTCCTCAGGCATGTTTGCCGCGTGATCAGTGTTCCAATAGGGAAACTAGGTTACGTGATTTTGTAACTCGGTTACCGAAACTAGAACAGCATGCCTCGTTCCGTCCAGATTTACATGCATGTGGTTCTCTATCATCTCTTACACACCGGCTCCTCTGTTTGGACTAGGTCTATATTTTTCAGAACGAACCGTCTTAACAATAGAATGCACGAGCGCAGGTCTATCTTTGTACGTGGACAGGTTTTTCTGTAGAAAGAAAGCCTGCCCACGTGCGAGAAAGACCTGCTTACGTGCGAGAAAGACCCGTCAGCGTGCATTGACGGACCCGAGTTGGTGCAGACAGGGTCGTTAATGACATTAGTACTCTCGCGACCTTGATTATGAATTTGTTAATGAATAGGAAGAATCTTGCAAATATGTTTACAGTTTGCCCTACTTTCTAAACCAATCAAAAGACCGGATTTCATTCAAAAATGCTGGATTTAATTCCATACAGACTCAATATCTCGCTATATGCGACCACTGAATTATTAAATGGTTGACCTATATACAAATATTTCCCGCTAAACCTGAAGCTCCGCCCACAATATTTTAGCCGGTCGTTGTACAGTAAAAAATACTACAATGTGTGCACTGTCGTGAAAGAGGCGGGGACTATTGCAACTTTGGGGACCCTGAAAAGTTAACTAAAAAAAAAAACACGTACGAACAAATTACCTTTAAATTCCTCTAGGAATTCATAAGGAGTAAAAGTACGCTTTTTAGACAAGATCTCTCTTATTACTGACGGTTGTAGACACTCGAAACAATTGTCTCAATGAGACCTTCCTGTAGAATACCAACAATATAGGGTTTAAATATTAAAAGAAGGATTTCCGTACGTGCAAATCTAACGTTATCTGCAGCTCTGTAACTTCGACAGAAATAAATGCAACAAGAGGGCCATGATGGCCCTGGGTCGCTCACCTTAGTAGAGTGCCTTTAAGGTTTTTCTTTAATTTGACCATGTGACCTAGTTTTTGACCGCAGGTGACCCAATTTCAAACTCATATTTCATGAAGACAAACATTCTGACCAATTTTCAAGTCAATTGAGCAAAAAATGCGGCCTTGAGTGCCCTGAAGATATTTCTTTAATTTGACCTAGTGATCTAGATTATGACCCCAGATGACCCAAATTTGAACTGGTCTTTGACTATATCAAAAGAAACATTTTAACCAATTTTCAAATCAAATGAATAATAAATGTGGCCTCTAGAGTGCCCACTAGCTATTTCTTTAATTTGACCAAGTGACCTAGTTTATGACCCCAGTTGACCCAAATTTAGACTCATGTGAGATTTTACAAAGACAAACATTCTGACCAATTTTCAAGGCAATTAAGCAAAGAATGTGGCCTCGAGTGCCCACAAGGTATTTCTTTATTTTGACCTAGTAACCTAGTTTATGGTTCCAGGTGACCCAAATCCAAACTCATCTGGTATTTCATCAAGACAAACATTCTGGCCAAATTTCAGGTCATTTGAGCAATAACTGTGGCCTCCAGAGTGCAAACAAGGTATTTCTTTAATTTGACCCAGTGAACTAGTTTATGACCCAAGTTGACCCAAATTAATCTTATGTGAGACTTTATAAAGACAAACTTTCTAACTAATTTTCAAGGCACTTGAGCAAATAATGTTGCCTCGAGAGTGCCAACAAGGTATTTCTTTAATTTGACCTAGTGACCTAGTTTATGACCCAAGATGACCCAATTTTGAACTCAATGAACTTGTTGCGCTTAGATGGGTAAGCAAACTTAGAAGAGAATCACTACATACCAAATATCAAAGCTCTACGCCTTCCAGTTTTAAAGAAGAATTTTAAAGTTTTCCTTCCTTGTTCCTATGTTCGAACTTGTAACCCCCGGGGCTGGGCCAGTTTTGACCCAGGGCATCATATGGACAAACTTGGTAGAGGTCCACTAGGAAATGCTACATACCAAATATCAAAGCTCTACACCTTCCCGTTTAAGAGAAAAAGGAATTTAAAGTTTTCCTTCTTTGTTCCTATCTTTGAACTTGTGACCCCCAGAGCGGGGCCAGTTTTGACCCAGGGGCATCATATGAACAAACTTGGTAGACATCCACTCTGAGATGCAACATACCAAATATCAAAGCCCCACACCTTTCGGTTTCAGAAAAGAAGAATTTTAAAGTTTTCCTTCTTTGTTCCTATGTTCGAAATTGTGACCCCAGGGGCTGGGCCAGTTTTGACCCAAGCAGCATCCTTGGAACAAACTTGGTAGAAGTCCACTAGGAGATGCTACATACCAAATATCAAAGCTCTATGCCTTCCCATTTAAGAGAAAAAAAATTTAAGTTTTCCTTCTTTGTTCCTATGTTTGAACTTGTGACCCCCAGGGCAGGGCCAATTTTGACCCAAGGGCATCATATGAACACACTTAGTAGAGGTCTACTAGGAGATGCTTTATGCCAAATATCAAAGCTCTATGCCTTCAAGTTTCAGAGAAGAAGATTTTTAAAGTTTTCCTTCTTTGTTACTATGCTCAAACTTGTGACCCCCGGGGTGGGGCCAGTTTTGACCCCAGGGGCATCATATGAACAAAATTGGTAGAGGTCTACTAGGAGATGCTACATACCAAATATCAAAGCTCTACGCCTTCCAGTTTCAGAGAAGATGATTTTTAAAGTTTCCCCTCATTGTTCCTATGTTCGAACTTGTGACCCCCGGGGCAGGGCCAGTTTTGACCCCAAGGGCATCATATGAACAAACTTGGTAGAGGTCCACTAGGAGATGCTTCATGCCAAATATCAAAGCTCTATGCCTTCTACTTTTACAGAAGAAGATTTTTAAAGTTTTCCTTCTTTGTTACAATGCTCAAACTTGTGACCCCCGGGGTGGGGCCAGTTTTGACCCCAGGCGCATCAAATGAACAAACTTGGTAGAGGTCCACTAGGCAATGCTACATACCAAATATCAAAGCTCTACGCTTTCCAGTTTCAGGGAAGATGATTTTTAAAGTTTCCTCTCTTTGTTCCTATGTTCGAACTTGTGACCCCCGGGGCAGGGCCAGTTTTGACTCCAAGGGCATCATATGAACAAACTTGGTAGAGGTCCACTAGGAGATGCTTCATGCCAAATATCAAAGCTCTGTGCCTTCTAGTTTTACAGAAGAAGATTTTTAAAGTTTTCCTTCTTTGTTCCTATGTTGGAAATTGTGACCCCCGGGGCGAGGCCAGTTTTGACCCCAGGGGCATCATATGAACAAACTTGGTAGAGGTCCACTAGGAGATGCTACATGCCAAATATCAAAGCTCTACACCTTCAAGTTTCAGAGAAGAAGATTTTTAAAGTTTTCCTTCTTTGTTACTATGCTCAAACTTGTGACCCCCGGGGTGGGGCCAGTTTTGACCCCAGGGGCATCAAATGAACAAACTTGGTAGAGGTCCACTAGGAGATGCTACATGTACATACCAAATATCAAAGCTCTGCGCCTTCTAGTTTCAGAGAAGAAGATTTTCAAAGATTTTGCTTTTTTTTCCTTTTTGTTGCCATGGCAACCAGAGTTGTGGGTGGAATTCAATTCTTTGAACAATTTTGGTAGAGCTTCACCCAAGGAACATCCCTGCCAAGTTTCATCAAGATTAGCCCAGTGGTTTAGGAGAAGAAGATGTTTAAAGAAATTGTTGACGGACGACAGACGACGGACGACGGACATAGGGTGATCACAATAGCTCACCTTTAGCACGTTGTTCTAAGGTGAGCTAAAAATAAGGACAGCTCACTTTACCAATAGCTGTTGGTCAATCACATTAGATCTACCATGCTTATTGTAGGCTGCACTTAATATACAAAGTCGCGAAATGCAATGAAATCAAGCCAAAGGGTTATATTTTTTACATCTAGACCAAACAACGCAACTTACCGTTAATTTCAGAGGGACATGGAACAAGGTCTTGTGTGTTAATTGTACATAATTGTGTAAGCGACACGTCGCCTGTGCCAGGAAAAATAAATTCTTTGTAAAATTCTTCGTCGTCGACTAGATCAAATGATGCGTCCATGACTAAATCGAGCGCTTGAGTAAATATGAGCGCAGAGAGTTGTTGTCCTAGATCGAGTTTTGGGCCACAGACAGTTGTCCTAGGTCAGGTTCAGTACCAAATTAAAGATGGCAAGAGGCCTGGCGACGGCGTTCTCTGTCCGACTCGTATAGCTCTTTTCTCCGAGAGGCTGCTGTCAGTCACTTAGAAAGTAGGGCAAACTGTAAGTTAGTTATTGATCATATATTTCATTTTTAGGGAATTAAATCGTCGGTCGGCTTCGCCTCCCTCCGATTAAATTCCCTAAAAATGAAATATGTGATCTATAACTTATACTTGTTTTGGAGAAATAGATTTTAATATAATTTTTATTGGTGACCAAGTGACCAACTCAACAGTTTTTAAATACATTTTTTAGAGATATCAAAAATTCTATCCCTTCCTATCTCAAACATGTGCGATAACATTTAAAACATTGTCGGAAAAATGCATTTTCATACATTTCTATTCACATGTCATTTAAGTCCCGTTATTACAATAATTCATTCATATTTAAAACCAGCTCATTTTTTTAAAAATATTGTTCTAGTATTCTCATCTGTGTGAAATAGCGAAAGTTTTTAATCATTTGATTCCAACCTTTACTGAGCAATGGATTCCCTTGTGCGGCATCAACAAACCCAAACAAATAAAGAAGTCCAAAGTTCGACACTCATGGGGTATCAATTTCTAGCCACGAATTATTAATATTCAAGTCAGAAAATAAATAAATGAATGAAAAATACCAAAAAGTTGTTCATCGATAAAAACATGTCAAGTGCTTCTTTTTTCATCGAACAGGTCCAAACTTTTCGACATAATGGTTTAGTCATCTACTCAGCACTGATGGTGGCCGGTGAGTAAGTCAGATATCGACCTCGTACGTCGACCGTTCCGTATAAGAAAGGGGCACGAGCTTCACAAAACACCTCAAGCGCTTCGCGCTCTCGGTGTTAGTGAAGCTCGTGCCCAGGTCTTTCTTACACGGAAAGACCTCGTACTCGGTCGATATCCTATACCTATATCATGTGTCTTTCTCCAAACTTGGGTTGGTATGCGCGACTCAGTGCGCTGTTGCAGACAGTGTAGATCTAGATCAGACTGCACAGAACGTATAGTCTGATATTTATGTACACTGTACGAGATGGTGAGATTTTCTCTGCGAAAATAAGAAATTATAAACAAATTATTAAGGGTTCATGAATTGTCTGAGTTACAAGCTACTTGAAAAACATTTAGATATGCAAAACTTTTCTTCATTATAAACGGTGGACGAACCTGAAATAAATTTTCAGAATTAAAAAAAAAAGTGTGGTAGATGTTCAAGATGCACAACTTCTACCGTTTATAGACACATCCTAAATCATCTACAGTAAGCTGTCAACTTGAAAATATCGTTACAGGTGGTAAATTTGGACTACTTCTACCTCTCATAGACACATCCACAATTAACTTCTACACTTACACAATCGTTACGGATGGTGCGTTTGGACTACCCTTTCCTTTTACAGACACATTCTGAATTTTCTTATGTACTTAACCTTCATCCTACCAAATGGGGTCAATTTGACCCCAGCGACTATTTTCATGAAGCTATTAAAAAAGTGTGAATGCTAGACTTGCGACATCTGATGACTTTGTCAGAAGAAGTGATTCTATCATAATAATGGCCATATTGAAATGATTTTTCGAGTTTTGAGCTGATTCTTAACTGTTTTTGTGTGGGGTCCGATCGGACCCCGAAATCAAATTCATTTTTATAACTAATTCTCTTGTAAGTTTTTGTTAAATCATGACCAAGTCAAATAGCAGAGCCATGTAAACAGCTGCACAGGCTCTGAGAACCATTATTACAAGACAGTGTGGAGTCTGAATTTGAGGACTTGGACGCTTCAGCCAGTGATGTTTCCTAATCGTCAGCCCAAAGTGAAATAAAAATTTTTTGATACACTCTGGTGCAGCCTCAACCCAATCCCGTAGGCGTTGTGGAGAGCGATGTTCACCGTGTTCCTCATAGGGGCTGAGCCCAATCAAGCGGTCATCCTAGAGAAAGGGCTAGGGGTAGGGACCTAGGGCTGAGAAACAATGACAAAGACCCAGGTGACGCGGACCACAGAGTTCCTCACTCAGCCGCACCAACAACCACAGGATGCCACAGAAGACATAATGATTCACTGAATGGTGTTTAGGCCAGCTTCAACATAATTTAAGTCTTATCACGGCAACAGCTCACATTTCCATGTCTGTCTTGAGTTTCACCAAGTACTAGGCTAGGCTCTGAAGTGTTTTACCCAAGGACACTCCCACGAAAAGCACAGTGCTTTCAGTGAGGCTGGAACCTGGGCCTTCCAGGTTACAAGTGCTACACTTTACCACTGAGCCGTGTGAAGGACCCCTAAGACAGATATGTTGCCAGCAGTGGCACTGTCTATCAGAAGCACCATCCGGATACTGGTCGGCGGCAGCAACATGACATTATTGGCAACAACTGGGAATTACAAATGCCTTGAATTGTGAAAATCCACAGGATTCTTTCACATGTTTAGAATACCTGTCATGATTGACATTCTTGTGCTCAAAACCAATCGAGAAGCAAGACGCCAAACACACACATGCAGCATGTGTCCTGCAACACATATACATCCGTCCGGTTTGTCCGGAAAACTATCGTGGTGTCAAACAAACCATCTTTGAAAAGTATTGATAAAACAACTGGGAAAGCTTTAGCACAAATCAGTGGATGAACCAAACAATGTAAAATTTCACCAAAATTATCTCATTTACCTGTTTAAATATTGATTTTATTTCATTCAACAATTTCAACAATGACTTATGTTAGCTATTTTAATTTTTCTAGCATCAGCACTAAGTTTTCATCTTGAGGTCCAAACAGACCCCAGTTGGTAGGATTTAGGTAAATATTATGTTGGTAGGATGAGGGTTAATTAAAACATGGCTGCAGAAGGTGAATTTGGACTTCCTTCGCCTCACGTCGACATATCTTGCGTTACTTTCAGCAGGCCTAAAAATATTGAGACAGGTGGTGCATACCTTTTGTTGATAAATCCTGGATTATATTCTGTAATCATTAAAAATACTGTGGCAAATAGTAAATGTACACTATCTTCACCTTATGTCGACATCCTTAAGTATCTGTAACATTCAGCTTAAACATCGTGGCAGATGGTAAACTAAAATTCTCTTTCACCTCTTGTAGACTCGTAAGAAAATTACCTTTTTCTTTTCAAGTCACATCTTGAGTTAAAACCAATTGAAATATGGCAAATGGTAAGTTGGTAGCATCTTTACAGCATCAGTGATTAATGTAAGTAAACCGTCAACATTATTTCAGTTATATCGCGGCGGCCAGTGCACCTATCTATGCTCTACTAGAGTTTCTTTCACTTGTACTTCGTGCAATATTCTTTCCGAGCCACTGGCTGCTTTCCCATATAACCGTCCCCGAAACAATAATCGGAGGTGAGAGAGGAATGAAATCCTTCGCAATGACTATCGTCAATCCTCTTTACCACATGTAGACAAGTTCTAAAATACCTGTATCATTCATACATCGTGACAGGTGAAAAACTTGTACTTTCTTTTTCCTCAGTGATGTAAACTCACCCCAAAATACTTGCAGAAGTAACGGAAAAATCACACTGATATCAACTTATTTGTAGCGGTCAGTTAAAAAAGTCCATTTTAGATTTTCTTTTTGCTGCGCATTAATTTTGTGTTAAACACTAATTAACCGTGGTATCCCTTGACTACACCATCCTGATTTTTAGCAACTCTGAGGGAAAACGCCTTTGAAAACATTGTGGGAAAAGGAGAAAATGCTGGTAACCAGCATTAATGTTTCCCTCTTTTCCCATGTTTTCTATCTATTAAGGACAAAAAGCATAATTTGAAAATAAGTCGTGGTTGGTATTTTTTTTTTTTTTTTTTTTTCTCAATATGGACCAGTGTAAAATTTTGACGAGTGGTAAAGGGTTAATTAAATTGGCGTTCAAATAACGAAACAGTCGCTTTGCAATCGGAATCTCCGTTGAATCAGATCAAATATGAAGTCTTTGTACTTATCTTATTATGATCCTATGACCTCTCTATGTTTTACCAGACTGGGCTTTTCGAAATTCTAAAGCAAAAATTAACAGTAGCTGATCTGGAAACGTATCCTGTTTAGGAAACACTTTTAATGCTTTTATACTCTTTCTTAAAATTTTTGAATGTGCACCCTCTTCTTTAAAATGAATGATGGAAATTTACCAACTCCCTATTAAAAATGAGTATCGATCATTAAAACATACTTCAACATCTGTGCAGTCTGATCATAATCCTACACCGTCCACGGAAGCAAAGCACTCTCACCGTTAATGTAATAACTCTATATAGCAGTTGAGCAGCCTGAACTCGGACTCTTCGCTAGAAATCACAACTTCAGACTTGTATATATTGAAAAATATTTGCAGACGAAAAATTTATAGTAGCTTAATATTTTTGTTTGTTTGTTTGTTTGTTTTTAAAGGGAAAAAGAACGTTGTAAGGAATAAAACAAGTCATGATTACCATCATTTTCTCCTTTACCCACATTGTTTTCAAGAGAACTCTTATACATGCTCGTTATTTAAAATACAGAACTTTAGTATAGCGGTTAAACTTGACACCAACTGTTTTATGAAAAAAAAAAAAAGAAAGCTGAAGTGCTTTGTGACAAAAATGTGATCACATTGCTGGTAAGGATTCTACATGTATGCTATCTGAAACTCTCGACACTTTCAAATCAGAAACGTTCAATAATTGTATAGACAACTGCTTCTTTTAAAGTGTTTTCCTATCATTTAACTTTATAGAAAACGGCATGTTACACTTGTTAAATTTCAAAGTATGTGCCGATGATATATTGAATGTGGTTGGATTAATGGTATTTGTATTTTGAGTAGAAAACCTTGCCGGAAAAATGCTGGTGACCAGAATATTCTTTTGTTGCCACAATGTTTTCAATATCCTGCTTCCTGAAGGGATTGTTGGTAAGAACTGAAAAGATTTGTGCCTATTACCCCCATGAAATATTTCTGCTCAACATCCCTTTAGCATAAGCTTTTGTTCGTCTTTAAATCTATCTACAGTAACGGGCTAATATTTCGTTCAAGGTTTTGTCTGAACCACATCCTGTATCGAGTTACCGAACGACTGATGAAATAGCATGTATTCAACTTGTACCCTTTCATCAACGCAGACTACACTATATATCATTCATAGATCAAGATCAGATAGCAAAGTACGTGCGGTGGACGTACAAATTCAATTAAATTCTGCAGTGCTCTAAAAACATGAATTAATTGATTTCTATTTCATTGTATATAATTATGTCTTTATTTCTGGCGGGTTGAAAACTGAGTTTGGCGAAAGCGTTTGTCGAAACCGAAACAACCTTGTGTTGTTGATAACGCTATGGAAAATTAAAAAAAAAATGAACTGTCATTTTCTAATTATAGGTTGTTCGTATTACGCACCTTTACGTATTATGGATCTTGTGCAATATAATATTTTAATGATCAGAAAATATTAATTCTGTCTTAAATATAAATGCAAGTAAACTAGTAAAAACATTAACTGATGGCTATAAATGTGAATTTCGTTCTGTATGAATGATTTTTAAACGACCTTCAACAATTTCAGTCTAAGCACGGCGCCAGTTTGTTTCATGTAGTTTTGGGATTGCATGTATGTGCAAGTTCTAAAATGTGAATATATAAAGCTGGAGATAAAATACATGTACCTCTAGTCCTCGGGAAACTATTGTAAAACCACACTTGATGTTGTTTGCCTTATCTGGGTCCACAGTATTTGCCCGTGACAGACAAAAAGCAGTATTAGATCAAGAACCACTTTTATGAAGAGGGAAGCATATCGGCTGCGCATGCGTGTTGTCTATAGGCCAAAATAGGTGAAAACAGAAGAATAAATTACTGAGATTTTGTCAGCAATGAGGCAAAAACATGAACGTTATTTACAAACATAATTATATTCCGAGAAAACGAGCAAGATGTTTTCAAGAATTTGATCTTTTAATTTTCAATATGCTCCTTTTACAAAAATAAGTCAATAGTTTCTTTTCAGACTTGGGCTCTATGTTTTTACGCTGATCTATTATTCTGCCAAGAATCAAACAAGATAAAAGTAGTGATGCCTAGTGATGCAAAAAGAAAGGTCTATGTAGAATTACAGTTTCAAATTTGCGGTTTAATTCAATGTAAGTCAAAGGAGAAGTAAAGAAAACGATCGTCTGTTTGCACAAGTGGCGAATAAGTATGATTTAAGGTCAAGTGTTTTGTTTACCATGTAACACTGCTTTAAGTCACGTTTCCAGTTTCTAGGTACTGGACAGCTTTACGGGGAAAAGGAATCTTGTAGGATGGTCGGCATTAAACGATTTATTTAAGCCTTAGATCTATCACAACTTTCTCTGCCTCTGGAGCGATTGTATATCAAGAAAATACTGCACGTTTTGTGCAGATCTTTGATCCCTCACTGACCACTTTGCTTAATCATTCTGAACAACAGCAACCTTAAAATTGCTCTTATTTTGATCTTCTTCATCTATAGACTGAAAATGCTGACTTAGCTTTTAAAGAAAGATAAGTTCTCAGATTTCATTATCTCACCAAACTTGAAAAATGAATTATTAAAATTAGTAAGCCGATAGCTACACTATTCTTTCTAAGCCACTCGCTGCTTTCCCACATAACCATCGTCAAAACTTGAGAGAGGAATGAATCCTGTCGCAATGACTATCATCAATCCTCGGAAAGAAATTGGCCAAGCCAGGGATCGAACCAGCGACCTCCTGTTCTCAAGTCCTGTACACTATCGACTGAGCTACCGGGGCTATGCATGCTATTGATTAACTACAATCCAGTTTAAGTTTAACCCTTAACCTGCTAGAAAAAAATTAAATGAAACTTTCAAGCCATTGTATACACCTGAATATTGCTATTTCAAAGTTACATTTTGAAGAAAATATATCCTCTTATCGGACAGTGTAAATCCAAGAACAGACTGCACATTCTATGCAGTCTGATCTTAATCCGCATTGTCCACAAAAGGTCACCGAGTCGTGGTGGTGCTGGTAAAAGAAACTCCAGGAAAGCATGGATAGGTGCACTGGCCGCCATGATATCACTGAAATAATGCTAAAAATCGGCGTTAAACACCATACAATCAATAAGTCAATAACTACGTAATAGCACAAGATATAGTAAACTGTTTTACTCTTTATAAAATGAAAATCAAAGCTGTTACAGACCACAAATTAAATGTGGCTGAATTGATGAAACCAGATTCCAAAAGGACAGAAAATAATGTGGGAAAAGGAGAAAATGCCGGTTACCAGGGATTCTTCCTCAGTGTCATTAAAACTTAGGATTTTGTGATAAAAGGTTAATATTCAAGATATAAAATAACAGTTTAGCATAACAGTTTAACTGTACACAATGATCTAAATAATGAATGACTGAAGGCATGACAAGGGTTCTCTTTCCAGTGAGGGTTAATGCAGCTGGGATTTGCTACAAGTTACCTAGGTGTATCTATTTTTAGATTCATTCATAATGTTACAGTGGTGTAGGAATGTGATAATAGCCTGCTTTGCATAGGTCACTTAATTTACATATAAGCAAAGATCTGGTACCTTATAAATGACATCTTGTTCAATCTATTACTTTGTAAGAGGACATGCTCAAGGTGGAGTGGTAGATATTTGGTGGTTTTTGTCAAAACTATAATAGAATTAAGATTTCTAACAGAAAGAAGTATCTTCTGTGAGGCAGTATTTGGCAACTGTGGGGTTTTTTCTTTACTTTGAATCTGGGTCAATCATGATGCCTATAGACTAGCTTCGCTAGTCTAAATCAAAGTACTGATAGTACTGAAGGCCAGGAAATCTGGTGATCTGTAATCTCTAAAGAACGAAGGATACGAACTCACACGAGACCTCATTTTCTAATTATCACTACCATACAGACAGTCAGGCCAATTCAATTATACCAAAAGAATTCATTGGTAAAGGGGTACTGTCATGCATAATATGGAATAATACAATAATCAACAGGAAAAATTAAATTAATGAAAAAAAAAAGCAGTGCTCAGAAGCCAGATTCTATAATTAAACCGAAGCAAAGTAGTGGATACCAACGCTCGGCTATACGGTGCATGATAATGGCTTTAAAAATGTCTAACTCGAAAAGGGGCTTAATTCAAGCAAATTCATTTTTGAGTTATTTGGCTTATTGGTTAAGGTTGATCTTTATGATAACACACATATATTCCAAGTTTCAAATAAATACCGTCAATGATAAGAAAGATAAGAGACAATTTAAAATTGGACACAACGCTTAATATCGCGAACGCAGGGCAGGGTGATGTCAATACATCGCAGTTTTGTTCTCAAACAGTCGATCTAAATCTATTCTTTTGACTATATCATACAAAGACGCGTCCACTAGCCTTCTCGTCCCATTAGAGAGAGAGAAAAAGAGAGAGAGAGAGATTCCAACAACGGCTTCTGGCGCTTAAAATGAATTTGCACATTCGGGATGTATTCAAAAATAAATATTCTTAAACTTTCATTTCTCATTTTCAAACAATGTTCCGGAAACTATCAGTTATGTGAATGAAACTCTAGGTATGTAAATGTGATGAATAACTGATGAATTAAAGCCTAATTTTTTTTAAACACACCTTTTATTTTCAAATTATTTTGTTTGAAAGTTAAAAAATGTCCAAGGATCGCACAACACTTTCATGATTTGTAATCAATCAACAGTCGTCACAAAAAAAAAAAAAGAATATAAGCAGATAACATGGTTGATTATCGGAAAATGTAGATATAATAAAAAATTCTTATTTTGCCATAATGTTTGCTTATTCTTCTGACAAAAAGAGGGATGTTTTAAATCGATTTACACAGAAAAAAGAGAGTATAATTTCTTTTAATTTCTGCATATTTCTTAATTCTATCGAGTTTTTTTTTCTAGACATATAGAGAAAATCAAGTTCAGTTCTAAATGATTAAAAGAAACTGATAATAAATGCAGTTAATACACCAATAATCTCATTCAACTATCGACATTTCCATGGAAAATCGTATACCTCAATTTTTCACCAGGCAGTCAAAGGAGACGCGGCGCGCGGTTCCCTTTGATCTTTATCTGAAACGCGGACAGTAACTAGCAAGTGACAATGAAAACTAAAAATAGAAAACTGTTTCTCGGGTTTTTCCCTCGCGCTAGTACACTAGAAAGCGATGTCAGGGGCAGTAATCATGTCTGTAATACGAGAGGATTTCAGTATCCAATCACAGTGATGGAAAATTATTGACCGTCATGTTGTGTATTCAACAGGGACACAACCCTTAAAACACACACTCGTTAGTTATTAAAGGGCTGTAATACCCTTGCAATTCCATAGCACTATGCAGATGTCGGAAAGCTTTTAGGAAAGGGAAAACATTCACGCCGTGTGATAAGCAATCTCTGTACTTAGGAAACTAGTTGTTTTGGCGGACTCAGCGATATAGAGTGGACACACCGTACAACATTTTGTCTGAAAGTAGTCCGGAAAAGTCAGCTTACGATCACTATAGGCAAGGGAATCCCTTGAGAGGGATTCCCTGGCCTAAAAAGGGTATAAATGGTAGATCTAGTTTGAGTAAAAGTCTCGATTTCTGTGTTTCAAGGATAGGCCTTTTCTTACGGTTCTAACACGCACAGACCTTACATACATTGTATCTAAAGTATCATTTCACGTCTATACGTCCGTCCGTTAGTCTTTTTCTTGTTTACGCGATTTGTGATGGGATGTAAATGAAACTTGCCCAGTCTGTTGATGAAATCAATAGCTTAAACTATATTGATTTTGAAAAAAAAAAAAAAATATATATATATATCTATACTATCAGTATTGGAAAAGTAGTCATTTTAAGTTGAAAATTTCCATTTCTTGTTTATGCGATATAGTCGGTATTTGTAATCAGATTTTCGTGCAAAAATGCTTTGTATCATCAACAGTTTAAGCCCTATTTATTTCATGGTTTATAATATCAATAGCTTGAACCCTATTGATTTTGAAAAAGATCTGACAATCAGTATGGGAAAAGTAGTAATTTAAAGTTGAAGATTTACATGTATAGTTTACGCAAATAAGTCAACGTTTTTGATCCAATTCTTTTGAAACGTGCAAAGATTATTTGTATCATTGAGGGAATAAACGCCATTAAAAATCAGGAAAATCTAGCAATCATTTTAGGAAAAGCAGCCATTTGATGATTTGGTATTGTTTACTCAACATAGTTCACATTATTAGTCACATCTCTTTGTAACATGCATGATATGTTTATCATAATGAATGCTGAAAGCGTGTCAAATTTAGCTGGATTCCAAACAGTTGGTTTTGAGAAAGTGTACTTTATTTATTTACTTTTTTTTTTTTTCAGTCTACTATGCCTGGGTTCTAGCTCACTTGCAGCAACACCCAGCCTCTGCTATTTTTATTGTGTGTGTGTCTGTCTTTTTTCTGTTTGCATCATGAATTGCCAAGCCCCGGTAGCTCAGTCGGTAGCGTACAGGACTTCAGAATAGGAGGTCGCTGGTTCGATCCCCGGCTTGGCCAATTTCTTTCCGAGGATTGATGATAGTCATTGCGACATTATTGTTTGTACAGTAAAACACATTTTTAAAATAAAATGTTAACAAAAAAATGGAGGACTTGGCTATTGTAAACAATGGTTCCCTTTTCTCGTTCTGTAATCTGTTTTCCATATCATTAGAAAAAGACCATTGTTTGGTAAATACATCGTGCTGTAGTGGAAGAACACTTGAAAACTTTTTTAAGTAAAGCAACCACTTACAGCCTGCAAATTTTACTACTACCGTAGGTTAGGCAACCAACGTACATTAATAGCTTATTTTTGCTACGTGATATTTCATCCCTGTTCTACAAGTACATTTTTGTCAAGTTAAATTGATGCTACAGGTGTGAATAGGCTCAATGCAAGAAATCAAACAGTTAACTCTTTACCAAACGACAAAATTTTAGACTCTCCAAATTGAAAGCATTTGCAGCTGACAAAATGTGACTGAAATGCTGAAATTTGTTCTGGGTAGGGTAGAAATTATTGTGGGAAAAGGAGAAAATGCTGGTTACCAGCAATTTTTCTTTTTTCAACAATGTTTTCAAAAGGCTTCTTTCTCGGGGTCATGAAAACCTGGGATTGTTTGGTAAAGGGTTAACTCTTTACCAAATGACAAACTTTTAGAATGGTTTACAATGGAAGAATTTGCAGATAACAAATTAGATATAGCTCAAATGATGATATTAGTCTCTCAAACAATTGAAAACATTGTGGGAAAAGGAGGCAATGCTGGTTTTGCACACTCTCCTTTTTCCATGATGTTTTCATAAGCCCCTTTTCATCAGGCTCGTCAAAACACTGGATTGTTTAGTAAAAGATTACAGATTTACAGGCATAAGCCGCCTTGGAACCCTCATTTCGAAGTATTCTGGTAAAAGTATGTTATGATGAAAATTCAGTAATTTTGATTTGAGATCATTCCAGAAAGTAATGTCTCTGTCAATTCTTTGAAGACAACAACCTTTAGGTGTCCACACAAAAAAGTTACAATAATTTACATTACAAACAGCCATTTGCATTTGCACTTGGAAATAATATGCATGGTTCTCTCTAAGATGCATTGACCCATTTCTTAATTTGTAACACAGTTGATTTTTCTGAGGTTTTGGTAAGTTTTCAATGTCCAAGGGGTGCATGTTTTGCAATGAATAAGGACATTTGATCTCAAGAATGCTTACTAACTTGTCAGGGTTATAAATGAGGCCATCTGGGCTACATCCAAACTCAGGGAAGCTTGGATTTATCCAAAATCCACTCTTTGTTGCTTTTTGTCCTGGGCTAAGATATTGTTCACAAAACTTTTCATAAGCAACCTGTTCATTATTTCTTCCATACTGAAGCGATTTAAGTCTTGGCAGCTCATTTCCCCACAACAGTCTCTTGAGTAGAGAATCCTGCCCTCTTTTAGTCACAGCACAACACGCTTTAGCATTAGAGGCTGTGATTCTTAAGTACCTGTACAGATGCCACCTTACAGAATCAATCTGATCTTTCGTTCCTAAGATTTCCATAGGCACATCGCCTGTAACGTGTTCCCTCAATGCATTCATGGCAGTTTGTGTTTGTCTTTGAAGGCTTGCTGTGTCAACTTCGTAGTCATGGTATTTTACCTCCATTACCCTTTCAAGCATTGAGTTTGTTCCCGTATTCGGTAACGTTAAAATGAAGTTGTTAACAAATGCTTCTTCATCCTGAATATAGTCCGTCGGTCTATGATCATGTTGAAGTATCCTGTCTGGTTTCATTTTTTTAGCGTATGTAGATGCAAAGCATTCCTTTGGATCCCGTTTCGTTTTCCTTCCTTTATTCCACCTACACAATGTACTTGTACAGCTTGGTTGATCATAACCGAACTGCATGACATAGTTTTCTACCGCAAACAGGAGAGCAGCAATGTGGTTACACCTATTCATTGCTGAAGCTTCACAGTCACATGAAGCATCAACAACTTGCCCCGATGATTGTTGCAATGTCACAGTCACATCACGTATCTTTGACGGCTGAAAGGATGCCATCACAGAACTTTTTAGAAAGTAATAGTCCTTGTGGTAGTTATCTTTAATGTCTTTGACATGCCCACTAGTAAAATACTGCCTTCCCTTATTCATAGGCTTTGACGTTGAAAAATCACCATCCTTGGTGTTAGCAGTAGCTATAATGTGATTGTAAATAGTACCATAACAGAAGTCGGTCGGTACTTGCCTTGATGGGAACTTTTTCCAACCTGTTTCAGGTAGAACAGGGATGGCCTTACTGCTATCCACATCTGCCTGCCTAAGTACATCAGCAACTTTACGTTGATACCATTTCCCTCCATCAATTGACACAATGATATTTTGATCTTCTTTGGCTTTCACACAGTCCAAACATCTGGAAAAAAAAAAAAGGAAAAGAACAATAAATTGATAAAATCAAAAGCCTCTTGCACAAACATATAAAATCTCGTTTGGTTGGGAAGAAAATAAATATCACTTGTTTAATACAATCCATTTATTTTTTTGCCTGTAAGATTACAGACAGTAGAAAGAATTTGTTTTCCCAGAAAACCTCCGTGCTGTGATTTGTTAATCAAGGTTCTTTTGGCTGCAGTTGAGCTAGCTCAGTTTCACTTTCCAACAAAACTGATATCTAATTCAATATAACGTGCACAAAAAGGCTAAAGTTTGTGTAAAAGACGAACATACGGGCATAAATCCTGTCAATCAGCATGGATACGAACAATGGACAGAATTTGAACGGGGTCGAAATTTTGAAGGGCCGAGTTATCCCGAAATCCATGCGATTTGCAGCAAGATACTGTTTACAAATTAAAAAGTAGATATATAACTCGTTCTTCTTACAATATTATAGATCTACATATATGATAGAATTAGGTTTTCGATGGGAAATTACCAGAGACATTAGTAAGGCAAATTCTACGGTCAAAACGCGGTGCCCTTGGGGCAAAGTTTACATACCTTTTTACAAGATCATCCTTATTTCCATGCATCGGTAAACCACGGCATTGTAACCACCTTTTAAGTTCAAAAACTGTGTGTTCCTCGATCGAATCTGATCTAAATTTGGCTCCTGGTACATCTTTTTCTGATAGCTTAATAGTAAACATTTTTCTAGCATATGGCTGTATTCGCTGTGAATGACGCTATGTTTGTTGTACGACCTACGCATATCGGTGTATCACGTGACAAGGTTATCAGATATTGGTGACGTCATCGCCGATCTGTGCTATTGGTTTTGAGAAAGTGTACTTTATTTTTCAGTCTACCATGCCTGGGTTCTAGCTCACTTGCAGCAACACCCAGCCTCTGCTATTTTTATTGTGTGTGTCTGTCTTTTTTCTGTTTGCATCATGAATTGCCGAGCCCCGGTAGCTCAGTCGGTAGCGCACAGGACTTCAGAATAGGAGGTCGCTGGTTCGATCCCCGGCTTGGCCAATTTCTTTCCGAGGATTGATGATAGTCATTGCAACATTATTCATTCCTCTCTCACCGCTGACCATTGTTTCGACGATGATTATGTGGGAAAGCAGCCAGTGGCTTGGAAAGAATATTGTGCTGAGTACTGGTAAAAGAAACTCCAGGAAAGCATTGATAGGTGCACTGGCCGCCGCGATATAACTGAAATAATGTTGAAAACGGCGTTAAACACCATACAATCAATCAATCAATCAATCATGAATTAAGAATGTATGCTAGAAAAAAAAAAAAAAAAAAAGCGAAATCACTGCCAGTAGAGCGATTCCCAAGGGTCTCTACTTTTTTTTTGTGACATCCCTGACCGTTCGTTGTGTTTAAGCAAAGTTAGGATTTTTACTTCTAAAGGTTATTTCTGAAATAAATCTATAAATCTACAATACCATCAATGCTTTGATTCGTCAAACTATCGGGGTTCGTCGTATTTTTGTTTACTTTGTCCTACGAGCTTAGTACAATTTTGTAATTGGATACATGTATATTCTTTTAAGTAGAGCAGAGACAGACAGACAGACAGACAGACAGACAGACAGAGAGAGACTCTCAAAAGAATACTTTATCCTTCAGTCAGTCGGTCTATCTTCGACATTCCCATCAAACATGCAGGAAAGATGGTTGTCACAACTTAAGTATTTGTCTGTGAGTGCATGAATTACTTTCAAGTTTAACTCTTTACCAAACGACAAATTTTCAGACTGGTCCAAATTGGAGGCAGTTGCAGACGACAATTTATATGTAGCTAAAATTATCATTTCTGTCTTTGATAGGGTAGAAAACATTGTGGGAAAAGGAGAAAATGCTAGTTACCAGCAGTTCCCTCTTGTCCTACAATGTTTTCAAAAGCCATTTTTTTCCAGGGTCGTTAAAACTCGGAATTGTACGGAAAGGTGTCAAGCAGTCGACGAAAATCTAAAATTTTTCAAACTCAAAGCATTAGCTTGCGACAAAATAATAAGAAAAGGCTCGATGGTAAGAGGTTTGTGGGAATTAGAGAAAGTGTTGGTTATCATATTTTTTTTTTCCTCTGTCCACCATGTTTTCAAAGCTCGTGATCGTCTGATGCAAAGATTAGCACATGTGCAAAATTTTCCATAATTTTTCGCTTCATAAAAGGTCAAGGCTGTGTCCTTCATTTTTCCCATGCAGAAACTATATAGATTATCAAACTACCAATCCTTATAGGAACATCAAAGTGCATAAAGTATTACAACGTATCTTGCTTAAAGCGGAATGCAATGTACATGAAGAATCTCGGATGACAATTTCTCCATTTGTTTCAATGTTTCTGTATATACTAGTGTCTGCATTAGGTACTTTCAAGATAAAGGTTTATTACGCCCCAAACACTAACACGCCATCTGTTTGCTCAAATACGATTGGATACTCACAATCGCGCACACTTAGGTGCTATATATTTCACCGTCTCCGTACTGTGCGCACAGATTCTACTTGATATTACACCGTTGCTCAACGTCAAATTATTTGTTACTATCACCATTTTGTGCTCTCACCAGCTTCGAAGTTCCAAAAGTTTGGGAAAGGAAATCAAGCACCGTATTTATAGTTAGACAGCAATCGCAACCAAAAGGTAGGTTTTTCTTATTTTATCTGATTTACATTGAAGAGATTTCAATGTTTATCTTACCGTCACGTAGCTCACACTAATATTCTGGAATAGAATAGTGTAAGAAAAGGTGGATTTACTTAGCATGAGTTTATGCTTTTCTTTTTTTCATAGAAGAGAATTAAAATGGGGATTTATGAAAATCTCGAAGAAATGCATCACAAATCGTTCAAAGTGTTTGAATATTTCAAGGAAAAGATAGAGTCAAGTTCAATGCCATTTTCAGGAATCGTAACAAGGAGGAAACCCTGAAAAATGAGTTTTTGAATTCCGTCAAAAGTTGCGAAGTCGCCTCACCTTTTGTTAACTTTAAAAGTTAGGTTGCACGTAACCCCGAAAATGGTTTGTAAATTATATTTGAGTAAATTAGATCAAGATTACACTGAACAAAATAATAAATCGATAAATTCAAATAATACACGTTTGCATGATATTTTATATATCATAGTACGTTTACTCTTTACCAGACGATAAAAATTTAGCCTTGTCCAAATTGAAAGCATTTGCAGACGACAATTTCAGTGTGGCTCAAATGGTCCAATTTTTGTCTGATAGAGTAGAAAATATTGTGGGAAAAGGAGAAAATGCTGGTTACAAGCATTTTCTCCTTTTCCCACAATGTTTTCAAAAGGCTTCTTTCCCAGGGACGTTAAAAGGCGGCAGCGTGCGGTAAAGGGTTAACCTGACAATGATTTGTAAAGCCTTTGATAATTTAGTCAACGGATAGATCAAGATCAGACTACATAAACATAATTCGAACATCTAGGTCTATATACTTGTTTAACCCAATAGCAAACAAAATAATTTCAGACTCGTTCATAACTTGGACATTATAGACTAAGATCAGGCTACACAGAACGTGCAGTCTGATCCTGAATCTAGACTTGCCGTGTACCCGGCTCGATAAACTGGATGTAGATCTGTATGCTTGTTTAACTCGATAGCAAAAAGCATAATCGCGGCCTAAAAGTAAACTTACTTTGCGATTGAAGCCGATTATGGTAAAAACATTAACATCAGGTAGAGGACGGTGTAGATCAAAGATCAGACTGCACGTTTTGTGCAGTCTGATCTTGATCTTCACCGCCCGCAAAAATCTAAGGCGACATTTGCAGTGACAGATTTAATATTACACGGTGCATACATGTATCTTCATATCATTGTCAGTCAGTAAGACAGTTTGTCAGGACTTCAGTGGGTCATGCAGATCAAGATCAGACTGCGCTGGAAGTACATGTTTTAGCTTGATGTAGACTAACATAGTCTGTTTCACAATAGTACAGATAACTATCCCCGAAGGCGATTTGAATTTTTGACTGGTCGCCTCCGGTGCACAGTAAATGTCCAAAATTTTAATGTGAAAAGAAGCACCGCAAACGTCTCATTATTGAGACTACTTTCACAGTGCCTTAACTCTTTACCACACAATCTCAACTTTTAACGACCCTGAGGAAGAAGCCTTTTGAAAACATTATGGGAAACGGAGAAAATGCTGGTAACTAGCATTTTTTCCTTTTCACACAATGTTTTCTACCTTTCCTGAAACAAATTTCAATTTTTCAGTCACATTTAATTTGTCGTCTGCAGATGCTTTCAATTTGGACCAGTCTAAAATTTTGTCGTTTGGTAAAGAGTTAAACCTGACAATCCTCAGTAGGCGTTTTTGGTACTTTGGTAGACAGTGTAGATCTAGATCAAGATACAAAAAAAAAAAATCCACATTATCCGATTATAGGGCTTTGTAAAATCTAATGTGATTTGAATTCAAAATGTGAAAGAGATATCTTTTTCTTACCAGCACTTCTCCTTTTTTCACAATGTTTTCAAAAGCCCACTACGTCAGGGTCTTGAAAATGGACTTGTTCGGCGCACAGTTAATAGACCTAGATCTGTTACATTATAAATTGATCTTAGCAATACTGGGTCAGACTTAAGGTACTTACCTAGATACTACAGATAGTGTAGATCAAGATTAGACTACACAGAGCAAAGTCCGATCCTTAATCTCCTTAATCTACACACTGCAAAAATTAATTTCAAGGATTGAAAATAATTAAGTCAATTTTTACATTAAATTTGTTAATCTTAGACCTTGGAATACTGTTTCGACTTATGTGAGAAAGCATCCAGTGGCTTGAAAAGAACGATCTATGTAGAAGCGATTGAGGAAATCTAGACCTTGCTTGCATTTAAAAAGCCATTTTTCAACATGGGCCTAACTCTATAGATCTACCACAGAAAGGCTAGATCTAGATCTACTTAGATCTATCTAAAGTCGTCAACTTTCAAATATTAATCAGGGAAAAAATGGCAGAGCACGGGATTAAACATTTTGGGTTGTTTATAAACAGCTGTGGCCCGCCCGCGTAACTCACTGGTTAGCGTATCTAACTCGTGACCTGGTGGTTGCGGGTTCGATGCTTTCTTTCCGGCGATTATTTGCCTCCCACCTCTGGTGCATGTGAAAAAGATGGTCAGTGACTTGGAAATAAAATTGTGTTGGAATTGGTGTGAGAAAGCCAGGAAACACATGCGTAGGTGCACTGGTCGCCGTGATATGCCCTAAGCTGAGAATAAATTTAGTTTCAAGATATACGCTACAGAGGGCCCATTCATTAATGTCGCTCAATATTATCGATGCCGTCTTTATGATTGACGTCAAACTCTGACGTAATTTTTGTCTTCAGTCTCCCGCGTAGCGTTTCTTTACAATGTGTTTATTTTTCTAGCGATTGTCGCTTTAGAACTTTAGGTGTAGACGTAGATCTATATATAGAGAACTGGGATATTCTGGACGTTTTCTTAAGTATTTTTTATTGTTTATAATTGAAATTTGCACAGCTGTTCGTGTGCTTTGAACATGGAACCTTTCGAATTGTTTCTAAGGGTGTGGATCAAGATAAGATTACAGAACCTGCAGTCTGATCTTAGATCTACGTTATCTGCCATTTTAAAAGATTTTCTTTCTTAGAAATAGAGCTAGAACTGGAGACTGTGATGAAGTAATGGTTGTAAGATGGGGTTTTATGTCGCTTTCAACAGTAGATCTAGGTCTAATTAGATCTAGACTAGATCCAACTTATACCACGGCGACAATTTACTGTTAACTGGCATTAAGACGTTGGGATGAATTTATGAAACAAAACTGATAGATAGATCATTATATCAGTATATCTAGATTTAAAACGATTCATCTGTCAGAAGTATTTCATTTTGACCTAGCGCTTGATCTAGACTAGATCTAGATCTACTAACTTAATTGTTTGCTTTTTTTTTTTCAGAATTCATCAAAGAACAAGACACTAGATCTTATCTGTCACAGTTCAGCTTGCTAAATAGTTATTTCAGGTAAACAGGTAACAGTTGATCTACAAGTAGACATGTTTGTAAGGAGATGGTAGATCTGGATCTACAAGATTTTATACAGCTTTGTTGTTTTAGGGTTTTTTTATCATTACAATGAATAAAGGTTAGAAATTACTCACTGTATTTAAGACCTGTCTGTTGATTGGCTGAACCAAAATATCTGGGCTAATCAACAAGGCTAGTCTTAGAAGAAAGGAATGGGATTTTGAAACACCGGTAAATCGAGTGAAAATTTTTGTCAATTTGAATGATGTTTAAAGCCGTTTTTCAACAATAGATCTATTTAGATTATATTGCAGCTGCGAGTTCACCTATTCATGCTTTCCTGGGCTTTCTTCTACCAGTACTTCGCTAAATATTCTACTCGAGATGTTGGCTGCTTTCCCACATAACTGTCACTGAAACAGAGATCGGAGGTGAAAAAACATTTCTTTGTAAAATGACTTCTTTAATGTAGAGCTAAATCTATGCATTCTTTATCAAAAAGCTTGAAATTGAAAGCATCTGCAGACGATAAATCGGATGTTAGTGAAGCAAGGGCACCTTACCCTCTAAGGTGAGAAAATATTGTGGAAAAAGGGGAAAATGCTGGTTACCAGCATGTTCTCCTTTTGCCTCAGTGTTTTCCAAAGCTTTCTTCTTCAGGTTCGTTAAAACGTGGCATTGTTCTGTAAAGAGTTAAGTTTTATTGCCTGAATACTCTAAATCTATTGCAGACAAAACATTAACATCATGGCAGAAGGAATTATAATATATAGCCGTGCTGAAAGGAGTGACGAACAGAGAGGAAGAGAGGAAGAAGAATTATATAAACAGATAGAGGAACTCAGCGTGAATGAGAGAAAGGGGAGAATGGCGAGATGTGAGAATTGTGTGGGTGATGAGTGTCCGTGGTATGAGAGTTTAGAGCGTGCGAGACAGCTGTATGGGAGGGTGGCTGTTTTTCTTTGTTTTGTCTGCAAGATTTATGTGTGTGCGGAATGTATGTCTGAACATAGAGGTCATGATGGAATGAATGTGGGGAGACAGGAGAGTGAGAGACAGGAGAGAGAGGAAATGGGGGGACAGGGCGAGAGTGAGAAAAACAAAGAAAAAGGATTCGGAAAGGAAGCAAAGAGAGTGCGACTGGAAGCAGAGAGTGAGAGGAAGAAGGAGAAAGAGGAAAATGAGAGTGACAGAATGAGAGAACAGGGTGAGAGAGAGAGAATGAGAAGGGGGTATATTGATATGGTTTTGAATGAGAGTGAAAGAACGAGAACGGAGACATTCAACAACAGCCACGCCATTGTTTATGATCGAGTTGAAGTAAAACACGAATTGGATCAGATGGATTGTTGGATAACTGGATTGTGTGGACTGGAGAACAAATGGTGGGTAGCCTGTGATTATTGGAATTCTTGTATAAAAATATATAACGTAGGAAGTCACGTGTTACAACGTTATATACGGTTTGTAGGGTCTGACTCTGAACCTTGGGGTGTTACAGAAATACATTTAAAACAGAATTCTACTGAACCGAACTTAGTGTCTGGCAGCAGTTCTGATATTTCTGTAACAGACCGGGCAGATTCGGATAAACAATGTTTGATAGCAGTAACGTTACCACTGAAACATCAAATAATGTTTGTAGATTTAAGTAAAACACCCGCAAGACTACAGAAAGTACTTAAAACGGAGAGAGGATGTCGGTCTATACAGTTTTATGATGACAAGATTTTTACCGTCTGTGGAGAAGGTCTTGTTGACTCTCCCTATTCTGTTTATATACAATCTACAGGCGGAGACACGTTAAACATGTTTGACACTGGTATCTATCGTTACTTTGTTCCTTATCTCGCCGTTGTTTCTGGACGAGTCTATTTAACCGATAGCCACAATCACAAAGTACACTGTAGAAATGTTGAGGGTCAAGTTATCTCCGAATTTACAATTGAAGGGTCGTGGCCTACAGGAATCAGTGTAGATTCAGATAACAACGTGTATGTATGTGCACGGGGTCACAACAAAGTTTATAAACTGGACTGTGATCTGACTCGACACAAGTCGGTGTTAGATCAGACTGCAGGTTATATAGAGGGACCCAACGCTCTGTGTTGTTACAGAGACAAATTATTTATCAGCCATTACGGGTCGTTATCTTTACGTAATTTTGTTACTGTGGCCCGACTGCTTTAACGGCACCTCGACCTGGACATTGTAGATCATCATGTACTACAGTCATCCAACATTTAAATCTGCACCACAATATATTCTATCGTTACCATGGTTATGGTCTTACCTCTTTTAATAACTCATTAGTGGCTGAGTGTTTTTAACGGAAAGTGTAGACAAAGATCAGCCTGCATATACGTGCAGTCTGATCTCTGTCTACACTCTCTGCTTTTATATCAATGAGTTTTATTAAATAATCCCCATTTTCTGCCGATAAACTTAACGGAAAATATTTTTGTGATAGTTTGTAACGGACATTCGGCTGGATATGGGATAAAATACTTTATTCTCAACATTTCACTGTACTTTGTTTAGTAAGCAAGCTGTCGTTGGAAATCTTGTCATCATTTAATTATCATTTCTTTATGTTTTCATTCAATTTATTTATCTACGCCATTTCCAATCGTACTTGCCCCACCCAGTCCCTACCAAAAATTTGCTATTCATGAACTTTAAACCCCCCCCCCCCACACCCACCCCCGTTTGGAAAATTTCACTATTCTGGATATTCTATAAACATTATTTGAGTTCCAAAGGTAGATCTATCAGACATTGTTTATCCGGAAAACAATGTGGCAGCAGTAATAATTTGTATGCACCATTATCGCCGTTCTAAATGTTTTCTTTGCACAAAAACTGCTGTCAAATCGCAGACTACCCGTCTTCTTATCTAGTCTCCATGATTCGCATCTGATTAGATGATCTTATTTTATATTACTTGCTTGCATGTGTTCATTCTCCGGTCCAATTCGTGTTTTACCTGAGAGAGAGAGCGAATGAATTTGAGTTTTATGCATGTTTGCGTTATTTTCATCTGTAATTATGTATGTTTGATTTAAGAAAGAGAAGTTCCGTCAGTCTTTGTTTACACTTTGCTATTGCCTAATTGTTTATATCAGTGCCACCTATTGTCATGCTTAGTTCAGTGATGAATTAATTTTGATGTTTAGTTTTGTCATAAAAAATCTGAATAGCCTCGTTAAATACTAATTCGTTTCTACATGAGTAATTTATCCAACGTTTTCCTTTTTTCCCCCTTTTGATTTAATGTACGTTTCAATTTCGAATATATCCAATCAAGAATAAATTTTGAATATTTGTATTTCTGGAAACTTGTTTTGTTATTGTTTCTACGCAATAGCGAGTATTATAAAAAGAGTCTCGTAATATATTTAGCCGGGCCCGGGTACCTGACTGTAATAGAACATCTGTGATGATTTATGAGTAAGGATTTCAACCTCGGCTGTCTATCTAAGGATTGTTGGGTGTTTTACGCCATTTTCAACAATATCTCAGTTGTGTTATTGCGGCCACCTATCCAGGCTTTGCCGGAGTTCTTAGATCAGTACTTTACTCATTTTTCGCCTGCCACTGGCTACTTTCTCATACAAACATCATGAGAGACAGCTGAATCCTGTCCCATTGGCTGTCGTCAATCCTCCAAGATGAGTTTCGACGAGCTGAGACCCGAACTGGCGACCCTTGATCACAAACCCTTTACTTTACTGACCGAGGCACCGCGCTTAGCACACCAGTTCCGTAATACAGGAGTTGCAAGTTCCAATCCTTGGACTAGACATATCAAGGCTCTTGTGCATGGATTGTAAGTTCAAACCCCTAGACTCGACACATTGATCAGCCTTGTAAAACGAAGCATGAATTAATGGATGGCTCGATTAACGAATGACTGAAAGGATGAATGAAGTAACCGAGTTGTAATTGTCAGTCTAAATTTGACCTCTATTCTGTAACCCTTGACCTGCTCGACCAAAGATACCTTTGCAGAATGTGTAGATCTAGATCATACATGAAGTCTGTTCCTATACACATATTTGTATTGGGTTTTAACGGAGCTAGGTCATATCACAGCGGCCAGCACACCTACACATGCGTTTCTTTGCCTCCTCACATCAGTACCGACACAACTTTCATTCCGAGCCACTGACTAATTTCTCGCATGCATCTCAGGTGAGAGGCGAAATATTGTGGGTAAGTCTGCCTCGACCAGGTATCGAAACAGCAACCACCAGGTCACGAGTCAGATACGCTAAGCAGTAAGCTACCAGGCGGGGCTCCTATACACATATAGACACTGGGTAAAATCATATACAGGTATAACTAGTGCTCTACAACTTGAACAAACAAACTTTGGGACCGCCTGACGCAAACTCTACAATGTGCTCACCCTTGTCTAATTCATCGGTCAATTCGCCCAAGTAGTCCCCTAAGGGTGGGCCTACCTCTCCAGGTCTACTCAGGTAAATGACACTGTCTGTATCGTAAGACAGTACTCGTCTGTCTAATTGTTCGAGCACACTGTACAATTTCAGCCTGGCCCAGCACGTGGTAAAGGTCGCCAAGTATATGTTTGTGCTGTTGTCTTCGGGTTGGCAGTCCTGTTTGTACATCCATTCAATTTGTATCATGTCATCCGTTTATATGTGAAAGTTGAGAGGTTGTTTTAGGGGATCTGAGAATAATTGAAAGAACAGGTTGACCTGACTATCCGTAAAGATTTCTGTCTGGCGCATATTGAGCCTCTATCCAAACTTGCCCCAAAAACTGTTGAGACATAGTTTGGCTAGGGCTCTCAAACCTGGGTTCTTTACAATATTCTCTCGATCCAATGAAACACCCTCTTTTTGTGCATAGTCTTGTATGTAAGTGCGCATGTCTTGTGCATCCCGAATCCAATCCGGAGGACCGCTCGCTTCTTGTTTGTACTTCAAAAAGGTATTGATGTACCTGGCAAACAGTCCTCCTTCTCCGGATTCAGGGTCATATTGTGTTGTTTCCTCCCAGTGGTATATTTCGTATATGGTTTTAAGTTGGTACCCTAGTCTAAGAGCCGTGTATATCTCCGGGGTGCACCACGTACCAGTCAATACTCTCTCTTCGTCCGAACAGGTGCAGGGGTCAAGATTCTCGGTATCCGCGCAGGTCCGACATAAAGGGAATTTCAGTTTGCCATTTGATCTATACGGGAGGACTGGGTGATACAGTCCTCTCGGGGGTAAGATCTTGACTTTAGCAATACCATAATACTCCTCCATGTTCCCAAAATCTTTGGTCAAGATTTTAGGGTGGCCCACAGACAATACTTATTCACCCAAGGATACAAGCTCGTGAAATCCACGTACTTGATCCTTTCCTGTTCTTCCGTTTTACGATAGAGTTGACTCGCATCGGTACGCCCGCCGAAGAAGCTCTCTCTAGGGTCCAATCTCTCTGTTATGTCTAACTGTTTGATGAAGGTTCTCAATTCTGAATTTTGATTTCGTTCTTTTTGAAATTCGTGGTCCCAAATGCACACGTAGATCATGCCTAATTGTTCTAAATATGCTTTCTTTTTCTTTGTCAGGGCATACAATTCATCCAGTGACTGGTGGGTTAGTGGATGACACGTTTCTTCTCCATTATCTGAGAAACACACAGGGCATCCGTGAAACACGCAGCCGTGGTACTCGTATGCCGTGTGTGTTTCTGCGCAGTACCCATCCAATTTGTATCATGTTCCAGGGATCGTCTTTTCCCCTTCATTCAATGCATGTTGAATGTGTACTTTGTCTAAACGTGCCCTCCACTCTAACCACTGAATTGACGCTTGACTATATTGATCCGTATATCCACTGGGAGGTATTTTTGCTATCGGTGACCTAATAAATTCTCTAGCTGTAATTGTCAACTGTTCCTCACTCACCCATTCACCCTCCACACTCACGTACAATATACCGTCTCTCATTCTAGCCGGGATCCATTCGTCTCCGCTACCATGCAACTGTACTCGCCATTCTTCTTCCAAGAATTTCGTCCGGAAGACATTCATGCATACAGAAGCGACGGTGACGGAGTCAAAGGGATCCACAGCCCCCACCCATTTCCTTTCTACCTTACCTTTCTCATTCACCTCCTCTAGCACTTCACCCGTCGCACTCATCAACAATTCCCTAAATTTTAAACAAGCTTGTCTCAATATATCTACGTCACTCCTACAGTATTCTAACATTTCTTGCCTAAAATTAAACACCTCATTCTCTCTCTCTTTCAACCACGCATTCAACTCTCCCCTCTCTTTCTCACTCATGTAATCATGCCCGTAATAGTGTGCTTCAGGGTAGGGTCCCACATAATTTTGATTCTCTTTCACATTAAAATAATGGGGGGACCAACCCTTCTTCAATTCTGTTAATCCAAAGGCTTTAGGTAATTGCGATAATTTCATAGGTAAAAAGTTCAAACTGTCGAGTACTTTGATGTGTAAATCTCGCTCTACCGTCATGTAGATAATCTTGGACCCGCTGTAAAGTATTTTGTCGGGGCGCATTGACTGGTCAATCAGGTATTCTAGTAAGAAATACCCGTCATAACCCTTCATATTATGCGCCATTACTTTAAAGTACGCATGTTGATCTGAAAATAACCATTCACCAAATTTTTCTGCGGTGTCCTCCCCTTGAAACGTGACTTCTCGGAAGCCACATGTTCCTGGGCAGGGCCCCTCATCATCGCACACTGCTATTTTTGTATTATCACATACTTCACAACGGGTATCACACCCTCTACAAATTGATTCGGGTGTACATTCTTTATCAATACATTTCGGGCATACGGTTTGGGCGACCACAAAGTTTGGACGATGGGTCGCCTTACCGCACCACGATGTTTTACAATGTTGACATTTCGAGCAAGATTTACATACCTCGGTCCCTTGACAGTCTGTGCAGTTTACCTTCTTTTGGGGCATGTACCCTTCCTTACACACTGACATTGTATCTTGACTACACTCAAAATCAAAATATATGAATTTAGGTATAAAGTCTTTTTTACAGTCATTCGCTCTTAAGTAACATTGGTGATCGTCCATTACGTAGGTAGTACATGTGGAGCACCAATATTCTCCACATTCGTGGTCTTCTTTCTTCCTCCGGTCCAGTCTCACAACTTTGTAGCAGGTGGGGCATTTCCAATACTTTTGGCTCTGGGAAGGTCCGCTGGGTTGGCCCTTCTTCTTGCCCTTCTTGTGTAGGGGTACTGTTTTATGTTCCTGGTAGCAGTCGACCGATCGACACGTCATGTAGCAGTCCGTACAGGTTCGGGTCTGATCCGTCTTTGGGCAATGGCCCCTCTTGCACACGATGCAGCTGGTATCACATTCGTGCCCTTCTTTGTTGTTGTAATGGTACAAACACTTTTCACAAAAGTACCCCGCACTGAAGAACCCCGTGATGCTGGTGATGGCGTGAAAGTGGTCGTCGTTCACCAGGTAAATGTATATGCAGGGACGTTCGTCGGTACTGGGACTGGTGATGAACTTGTTCCCTAACCGTGCACTGACCACTATCACACGCACCCCTAGGAGTTCTTCGAACGCCTCTACATCGTTGAGACTCGCCGGTCTGTCTTGAGGGACGCCTGCCATTTTACATAGGGTCGCTGCTAGTTGTCCTTGTTGTTTGAGGTTTTTGTTGCATAGGTCCTTGTAGTAGGTAAGGGGCATTTTCTCATGCTCCAACGCCAGTTGTAGGTTGGTTTTCCCCTGTCTGTTCTTGGTGACGTCTTTCCATTCTTCGGGGGTGCATCTGTGTAACTTGGCCCAGCTCACGTCAATCGCTCTCGCCATACATAAGTGGTCGTTATTGTCTATGGTCACGATCGAGGTTTTGAGCTGTAGTGAGTTCTTCTTCTCTCCTTTCAGGTTGGTGATTCGTCGCCTAGGGCCTCCACTTCCTTTGGGTAAGTCAATGGTGCCTATAGTAATGGAGAAACTCTCATTGATGGAGAGTTTCTCGTTGCTGTTGAGTACTTTTTGCAGGGTCTCCATCACTTTGGTTACGTCCAGTTGCTCCCAGGCCTGGAGGGGGACGACAATAGGGTCGTGCAATCCGTCATGGTGTACCACCACACGCCCTAAATCGTTCCCCGCTAAATTTCCCCGGGCCTGGTTCAATATGTCCTGCATCATGTTATGGAGACCCTCTCTCACGTCTTTGAGTTGCTGTCCATTGTACTTTTCGTCTATTTTCACCATGTAAGTTTGGTCAATAGCCGCATTTTTCGCATAAGTGCGTTGTGAGGTTTTTCTTCATAGTATACTGTAGTTGATGCGATGGTCCGGGTTGAGGTTCATCTCCCCTACCTTCTTGTACTGGGCTCGGGGGATCCCACTCTCCATCGTCTGCGCAGGTTTGAGGAAGGGCCTCCATTTCGTCGTCAAAGAGCAGGGCTTTGACGGCCCCGTCTATCTTCTCTTGCTCTCTTACGTACTCCAGGGCCAACTCCAAGCTGTCTTCTGTCTCGTCTGTTAACTCTGTGTTGACCGCCTGGTTTACATTCTCTCGGTTCCTCAACTGATAAAGCCGGAACCGCAATACGGGGGATTCTTGAATGTCCCATGTTGCTGCAAAGGCCATCAGGTCTTCCGCTTCGGTGAAAGCATTCACCATCATTTCCAGGGTGTGTTCCATGTTGTCAGTTGTAATTCTGAAGTCAGAATGAGAGAACTAGAACTATGCGCCTTCTTATATACTCTCCTACAGCAAGCAGGATCTATTTTTAAAACATCACGTCATTTTCCTGTATTCTGATTGGTCGATGCGTCCTGTAATCTGATTGGTCGAAAATCCCTGCTTCTGATTGGCTGAATTTCAATCCGTTTTAGGGGTTCAAGCTCGAGGTCCTTTTGTTCCCCCAGCCATCTGACATTTGAATAGGCTATTGTCTGACCTTCCGGTCCTATGTCAACAGAAGCCAGACACGCTGATGACTTGAAAAGGGATTAAGTTTGACAGTTAAATAGACCATTGTCCGTACTTCCGTCCCTAAATAAACAAAACCAGACAGTATGGCTACATTAACAAAAGACCGTTGTTCTGCTTTTTGGTCCTTTGTAAGGGGATTAACTTTGACAGTTGAATAGGCCATTGTTCGTACTTCCGTCATAAAATAAACAAAACCAGACAGTATGGCGACATTAACAAAAGACCATTATTCAGATCTTCTGACGTCTATTATAGCTGATGTAATGACTCTAAATATAGTTGATGATCACATATCTAAATATAGCTTCAGGCATGCGCATCCTTCTACCTTAGACTCTGTTCTGGACTTAAGGTCTCATTTGAAAGTAGGACAGAGGAGTGCACATCGGAGAGAGGTAAATTTATTTATTTATTTATTTATCGTCTGGTAAGGAAAGGGCCTGACCCTCAATGCCCGCGAGTACTTACCAGCACGAGGTATACACGTCAGCTCTGTATACTGATCCTGATCCAACATGACCGATCCTGATCCAATATGGCCGATCCTTATCCAACATGTCGGACTCCCCATACCCGCCGCGAAAATCCATGACACACCACCAACTCCTTCTATGCAAATGAGTTACTAAAAATAGTCTCACCATGGCCAAAAGTAGGTCAAGATAAGTAAATTGTAAAAGGCGGATTCAACTGACACATGCATGTTTTGTCCAATAACCCGCCTCACAAATTTTATGTCCCAAAAAATATTTTAACCATAACAAACCACAAACCAATCAACCCATGCAAAAATCAACCCACTTATGCAATCCCCCCACCCTTAACAAATCAACCCACGCTTAAGCATGTGGCTAGCTCCGATACAGGCAATGTAACAATAACAATTTTATGTAACATTAACGTGCTCATAAAATTAAGTAATATAACGCTTATCATGGTTAACACATTAAGCTCATAAAACAAATTAACAAAATCTCTTTTATAAATATTTTTTACTTAAATCAATTTTATTTTTTTTAAAAAAAAATTATTTAATTTTATTTTATTTAATTTTATTTTTTTTTTTTTTAAATTATTTTTAATTTTATTTTTCCAACCAACCAACGCATCAGCCAACCAGCTAACCAATCAACTCACGCAATGGCTAACCAACCAATGCATCAGCTAACCAGCTAACCAATCAACACATGACACATCAGTCAACCAATCAACTTACACAACAGCTAACACATCAGTCAAACAATTGCTTAACCTTTTTTTTATCTCCCATCAACCCACGCATAACGCAAGAGCTAACCGGCTTATGTGTTTGTGGGTGCCTTAAGATTTTAGATAAAAAAAATTAAAAAATATATTTATACAAATAAAAAATTGAATTTATCTTATATTCTTCCTCTTGTTATAATATGTAAGATGAATGTTTTAAACAAGCTTACAAGTGAAGAGATAGATAAATTAGAGGAAACTTTAAAAAGTATTCGTTCTTTTAAAAACACCTATCTTAAAAATAGAATTTTTTTTGTGATTTCTTATGATTCATGCATCAGGGACTTTTTATATATGTTTTCAAAATCACTCCCTTTTGTTTATTATAAATATAGCAACCATAGGTTAAATAACAATGGATTTGATACATCTCTAATTGCAACATGGCCAGATTTACGAGAAAATCATTCAGATGATGAGTATAGAAGATTTCGTAATTTTAGGGGACCCGTTTTTACTGGTATTAGGATACCATTTAACCAAAGTGATAATTTTATTTCTACTTATAAAAATGCTTTAATTGATTTACTTAAAGATAATCAAAGAGAACTAACTCCGATTACTTCTAGTATATTTCCTATTTTAACATTTGAAAATATCCATCCTGCAGAGCATTTTAATTTTACATCTTTTGTTGAATATCATGGTGAATATTGGGGAGGCTTAGAGAAATTTACAAGAAGAAGTGTGCCATTAGGTGAAATTGATAAATATCATGGTTATATAGGTGAACCGGGTCCACCGTTTGTATGCCCCTCGGTTCCATTAAATAGAATACAATGGGGATCCTTTGAAGATATGGAAGAAGAACGTGAAGATGAGGAAGAAGAACCAAGAATAAGAATAAGAGAATTATCTGATGATGAAGATGAAGAAGAGGAAGATGGACCAAGAATAAGACAATTAACTGAAGAAGAAAATGAAAGATTTAATGCTTTTATCAGGGGAAATTCTGAACCAACAAATATAAGAGAAATAGAGGTAAGTGAAGAACAACAAGCAAGGTTTGTAACAGCAATCAATAGGATACCCCTAAATTTATTTTTAACTGATGTACCAGACGAACCAGATGTAAAATATATCCCCCCAATTAAATCTTTTACAGAAGAAAATTGTGTTATTTGTCTTGATGCTAAACCAAATATACTTTTTACAACATGTCGTCATCTATGCATCTGTGATAGTTGTGACGCTAAAAACAAAACTAATAAATGTCCAATATGTAAAACTGTTAATCATAAAAAGTACAAATTTAAAAAAAAAAAAAAATATTTTTATTTGTTTGCTGTAACAAATAAAAATTTTTTAATATGTTTTTGGTCTTGCACCTTGTTGCTCATATTTTTTTCTTTCTTCTTCTATCTCATCAATTCTATGATGCCCCCTAGCTAATGTATCATTACTACCATCATCTAATATATATCTCTTATCATCAGCATAACTTAATGCTTTCTTGTATACTAATTCAGTATTTGTTTCATGTTTTCTACTTCTTAATACAGGCATCATTCTATAACAATCTTCTTTTGTTTCCAAACATTTTTTATAATTTTCAAATCTTAAGTCATTTTTAACAACAGACATTTTAATCCCCTTACATCTTTTTTCTTCTTTATCTTCTTCTTTTTCATCTTTTTTAAACCCCCATTGTAATTCACCATTTTCATCTAAAATTGGATTTGGTTTTGGATTTTCTCTTGTTTTTTCCTCTCTTATTATAGGATATGTTTTATAAGAATATGTTTTTGCATCTATTCCAATAATTCAGTCATATAATCACCATTTAACTCATCTTTAAAAAACCCTAAAACCTTTTTATTTTTATCACTAAACATCCAATGTTGCTTAGGGTAACCACTAAAATCATACATTGTATCAGCATCTTTTTTCATATCCTCATAAAAATCTTCAGTTTCTATTTCAAGAATACAACTATCAGTATCAGTGTAACACATCCTTACTTTTTCACCATACTTTGCTTTAAAGTAATTATAAAAAGTTTCATACATATGTATCTTACTAATATCTAATATGCTCATACCTAAATAAACTGGTTTGTTATAAACTATACTAGTTTTTTTCATATGAACAGCAACTAAATCTGGTGAAAAAATTGTAGTATGGTGAAAGTTTGGTTTAGCAACAAGCTTTTTATAACGATAGCTAACCTTATCATTAACCAATTGAATATCAACCCTATTTCTTAAGTTTTCCATAGTCTTACCAAAAACAGAATTCATCATTAATTTAAAAAAATCTTTTTCAAATTCATTTTTAGCATTTTTTCTTAATTTCACACATTTATCAATATATTCTTTAATAGCATATGTTTCTTTAAACATGATACCACTATGTATCTTTTTAATTCTTAATCCTAATTCTAAATATTTTTTTAATGTTTCATGATGTACAACATAATTTTTTTTATCGTTTAAGTTAGGAATTAATTTTTCCACTTTTTCTATTTTTATCCGTTCAGGTGCAAGAGGTAAATCACTATGTTCATCATGTAACTCTTCTGGATACTCTAAATCAACCTCTAAAATGCATGGTATATTTTTCCATTTTTTTAATTCATCTTCTTTCATCCATTTAAAACCACTAGTTGGTAATGGTTTACTCATAGCCCAAGGATATATACTATTTGCATCTATATATATTAAATATTTTGATGGTTTTTTTGGATTATAGTTAGGTAAATATTTATGATTTGCTATTGAATATCTTTTACTACACATTGATACTCCACCACGAATTCCACTTTCTATCATTAAAATCATAGTAGAATCTGTTAAAAGCTTAAATTTTGATTTTGTTGTTTTTAGCATAGCATCCAATCCTAATCCTGGAATAGTATAATACCAACATGGGTCTAAATCAAAATGCTTAAGGCAAATATCTCTAAAGTTTTCAATTATATCAGCTAAAAGTAAAACATCTATTTCACTGTAAAGCTCTAAATAATCTTTAAATGTTTTCATTTTAAAAGTTTCCCAAACATTTAATGCATGTGCATATTCTTTATCTTTAATATTCTCACCATTTAAACTTGAATAAAATGCTTCTTTAGGTGGTAGTTGTGTTTCTTTTAACTTATCAAAAGAATCTAACCATTCATAAGGAAAAAATCCTTTTTTTTCTTAATAGTGATAAATGTTTTTTAGGATGAAATTTTAATAAAATATTTAACTGTTCATCACTTAAATTTTTTGAAAGCTCATCTAAACTGCTATTCATAAACTTAAGACTATCTAAAAACCTTAACTTATGTGTTTTATTATTTCCAACCTTAATAAATTTACTAAAGCTAATATATTTTTCTTCATTGTTTGGTATACAATCAATGTTTCCTCCAGTTTTACCAAGATTTTTTATAAAAAGATGACTATCATAACCACTTAAGTTATGAAAGAAAACAGGTGTAAAGTCTGGAATTTTTGCATTAAGGTTACACTCAGTATGGGCAGCACCACGATACTTACCAGTAAAGTGACAATGGTCTCTTACTTTATAATTTTTATGAGTAAATTCACCATTACATATCCAACAAAGCTTTTCATTTTTATATTTTTTTTCTTCATCTTCAGTTATCTTAAGTGGTACCGGTTTTTGATAATATTTTTGATGTATTTCTCTGATATCCTCGGTTATCATATCTACAAAAACTTGTTCAGCATTTTCTCCAGTATATCCTCTTTTTATAGGTTGGCAAGCTTCATCATCAAAGCATTTAATGATATATTTAAAGCTGCAGGGAATATGCTTTTGGGTTTGGATAGTATAACTATTTTTTTGACTTGGTTGACATGTTGCAATAGGAGATAATATACATTCAAAATCGGCACATACAACAAAGGGAACCTTAATTTTTCTTTGATGATATATAAATTCTAATACCTCTTTTTTAGGTTTTTCTAAATTAACAGGTTTATGCTCAGCACAATATTTTTTATGTTTTATTAAAAGGTCTTCTTTTCCAAATGCATTTAAACATCTTTTGCAAAAATACTTTTTATGGTGTTTATTTGATATTTGACTTGACATTAAGCGACTAAAAGTTTTTATTAACACATAGTGACAATTTTCTTCATTTGTTAGGTAAAGTAAATCAACATGTTTATCTTTTTCTTCATTAGTAATTCTTAATGGATAAAAAATGTTTTTTTCATGTTCTATACTATAACAATAGCTATAAACATTAACGCTAATTTCAGGATTTTGTTTTTCAAATTTACTAACATCATGTAATGAAACAGGATAATTAATACCATTCATATTTAAGGTATTTTCCTTTAATTTTAAAACAGAATCTACTCTTTCTGGATGATTATCTGTTGGATTAAATGCTCTTAAAATAGACCACCTAAAACATTCTCCATCTTCATTTTTTATATTGATACATGCTCTTTTATATTCTATCCATTTTGGAAGAGGAATAAATGATGAACCTCTTAAGGGTTCATAAATAGCTGTATGTAAATCTAAACTTATTACACTATGAAAAGCATAACCGCTACCTTTTCTTAAGAAGCTTTGAAATTTTTCTAAAATTTCATTAGCCATAGTTTGATATATATCATCTACATCTGTTGCACTTAAATTAATTTTTACATCTGATTGAAAATATGCTTCTACTGGATTGTCTATATCATCAAACAGATACATAAAACATTTAAGTATCATCTTAACTTTAATGTTACGATTATTTCTTAAGATATTTGTTATAGTTTGCTCACTATCCTCTAAAAAATCAGCAGGAGTATCAACGGGATATCCATCTATTTTATATTGATTTGCCCAACCCCTTAATGAAGAATTACTTAATGTTGCTACATTATCTTCAGGTCTTCTTCTTCCTCTTCTTGGTGGTAATGTTTCCTCTATATTTCTTTCAACTTCATTTAAAACTTGTGGTATCTGCTCGGGTGGAACATTGCCAGTTAACCAATTAGTAAAATTAGATACTCTTCTTCTAACGCTTTCAGGAATTACCGCAGTGGCAACCCTTCTGGCACCAGCATATAAATTAGATGCAAGCCTTTGACTACCATCTGTTAATCTGTTGATAAATCTTCGTGAAAAAGAATTCATCACCATAATTTTTTTAAAAGCAATAAAATTTACTTAAATCAATTTTTTAAATTTTATTATTTTTTAAAAAATAATAAAATTAAAGAATATCAATTCTATATTTACCATTCCAAACCCTACCATTCCAATTTTCAATCGTTTGAGGACATCGGTCAATAAACTTACTTGCCTTGTAAATTGATGGAAAGGTTGTTTCTTCTTCAGTTTCAACATCCTTTAAGGTAACTTTTTTTGGATTACTAGCAATATTTTTTAATCTATCATAATTAGGATTTTTTTTTAAATATTTTTTATCTTCTTCTTCAGGATACAATCCATGCTCTTTTAACACATCAATATACTTTTTCTTGTTCCAATAGGAATAAAACTTAATATTGTTATCTGTTAAATTTTTTTTAAAATCAGCAATCTTTTTCATTTTTATATAACATAAAAAATTACTTAATACACTACACTGTGTTACCATCACTCTGAAAGTTAATTAACCTATCACTAAGTAAAACCGCATATGCTTCAGTATTTGCAGGAGGATTTGCAGTAAATGTTGTTTTAATATGAATATCAGTTACAGAATACTTTAACTTTTCACTTTGCTTTGATACGTCAAACACAAACAAAGGAAAAAGATTTTTATAATCTGGAGGAGTAATATTTGGGTTTGATACCAATTCATCCATGTTAAAAAACTTTTTTCTAAACAAAGCAGCTTCACTATATATTCTACTAATTTGATTAGCAGTAAAATTTATATCATAATCATATAGCGGATATTTTTCTGAACCTAACATTACATAAATATTTTTAACATTTAAGTTCTCAAATATAGCTGGGTTTTGTTCTTGGTCACCACTTTTACCAGTTTGAAAACCAACAATTAAAAAACGTGGCACCTCAGGTGATGATTTAGCTGATAGTCTCCAAGTAAAACCTGTTGCTGCCTGTGGAACCACAATAGAGTCGCTTTGTATCATTCTATACCCAACTGGAAATTTTTCTTTTTTCTCAATAAATTTTGTAAGTTCCAACCTATTACCCATTTCCGGTTCCACATGAGGCATAAACCAAGATACCTTCAGTAAATTAACTATACCAGCATCGGTACCACCAGCTCTAAAGATTGCATCATCATCACCATTTCTTGTTAAGGTAAGAGTTTGTTTCATACCATATAAAACTTTGTTGTAATCTTCACAAAAACCAAATATATGTTTTAGGGGTATCCTAAAACTAAAGGTTCCAACTGGATTTGAACTAAAAATATACTGTCTTCTTACTGAAAAACCAGCATTAGTAGCACTGGCTGCATTGACCCCGGTATCCTTATACCACAGCTGGTTTAACCCTTGTGATTTAGAAAAGTCATCCGGGTATTTTAAAAGTCCAAGTATTGTTGTAGCCTGACCAGGGTAATTAATGGATTCTATCTCTTGCCCACTAAGTTGATATCTGATATTTTTAAACAGATACATCAGACCATTATTTGTTATGGTAACCTCATTAGCTGCACCATAAACTGTACCATCATTTTTTACTAATTCACCTATAATTTGTAAATAAGACTCAGAAGGATGATAAAAAATATCTTGAGTTTCGATATTAATTGTAATATTTCCTCCAGAGTTGTTTAAATTGGTTCCTGTAATAGGTTCATACTCATGATATTCATATTCATCAATACTATCATCTTTTAAAATCGGCGCTTTAATGTTTAAAATGTCCATTTTATTATATGCAATTATAATTTTTAAGTCAAAATTATAATTGAGTTGTGTTTTTAATATTCTAACCATAGTTGAGGAAATGATTTGTTTTCATCATTTACAAAAACACCCTTAAGTTTAATATTTTTAAGTTTTTCTGCAGAAAACTTTTTTCTCATTTTAGGATAAATTCTATTTCCGTAAAGAATGGTTACCTTAGGTATATCATTTTCTTCTAAATATTGATTTACATCTTCTTCAAATTCCTTAATGATATCAGCTTTTTCAGGTGACAATTTTAAAACAACCTTTTTATAATCATAACTTGTATTGGTACTCTCTAAAACTTCACAATCTTCATTAAGTTTAAAGTTTGCAAAAAGGATACCAACCCTTTTTGTATTGTATTTTTCATATTCAGTTATTTTAAATTTAAGATTTGACATTCTTTTTTATTTAATGTATATATTTTACTTAACTTAAATTTATTTTTTTCATAATACTTTAACTCCGGAACCCTTACTATTTAATTTCTTAACTAAATCTTGTATAGCAATGGCGCTACCATCTATTAAGGTGTTAATATTTTGTGTTGCAGGTTGAGTTGTAGTAGGCTTTTGAGTATATTTTTCTAAAATCTTTTTAGATTTTGGTGTCAAAGCCTTTTCAACTAACTTTTTACCTGCATCAACCGCGGCACTCTTTCCAACCTCTAACGCTTTCTTTGCTCCTTCCTTAGCTACACTTTTTCCAACATCAACTGCTGAAGATGCAATTTGTTTAGCTGCGCTGCTTGTAAAGAGTCTTGTAAGAAAATTAGCTAAGGTATCAAATATACCTGCACCACCGTAAGCATAATTTCTTTTAAATCCTCTCTTTTGTGATGTAATCATTTTATAGTATAGACATTAAATTTTTATAACTCTTTGAATTTAATACACGTTGTCTTTTTAATTCATCACAAATACTTACCAACTCATTTTTTACACCTGTATTACCAGCTTCTTTACTTGCCATCAAAAGGTCAAGTCTTTTTAATAGTGCGTTAGGGTCAGATGGGATAATGGTAATTCCTTCTCCATTTGCTTCTCTATCTGCTTCTGCTTCTCTATCTGCTTCTTCATCTTTGATAACTGTATAAAGAGTTTTAATATAGACACGATATTTGTGACCACAACTTCTTCTAAGATTTCCCTTTTCGGGGTCATTAAAAGTAAAAATAACATTGCTATCCCTTAATATTTTTTCATAATTAGCAATATCATTATCATCAAAATCACTTGGATTTTTAGTCATAATAAGTCTCCATAATCCCTCTGTTGCTGGATATGGTTCTGCGCCAACCCAAATACGGTCACCATCGTAATCAATCATTTTATTTCCTATATAATAATTAATACCTTTCCTTTTAATACCAAATGTTTTATCAATTTCTTCTTTTCCATGTTCTTCTTTTAATGCTTCATATTTTTTATCAAGGATTGTATATCCTACTTCTTCCTTTTCCTCTTCCTCTTCCTCTTTAGGAATTAATTGTTGTGGTAGCCGTTCAATCCCCTCTTTAATAGGTTTAAGTTCTTCTGTAATTTTCGTTGCTGCTTCCTTTTGTGTTTCTGTAATAGGTTTAAAAAACTTTGAAAGGCCTGTTTGTAATTCAATTTCACCTGTTTTCTCTGCAAGCTCATTATCCCGAATTCTTTTTCTTGTTGCAAGATATTCTTTTACAGTTTGGTCCCTTTTTACAGGGTCAGTTATCTTTAAAAACGACATATTTTTTTAAGTAAAAAAATTTTTTATCTTATTTTTTTTAATCAGTATTACCTATTTCACATGCACAAGAACATTTAAACTTAGGTGGTTTTAGTTTTAGTCTTAATGGGTTCCATTGTTTCTTTCCACTAGTCTCCTGAATTCCTCTCGTGCTTCTTGTTTCCCCTTCTCGATTAGTGACTCTTGTTCCTCTAGCTTGCTTTTTTTCTTTGACTTAGCCCGTATCTCTTCCTTCATCACCTTGTATTTTTCAAGTTCATCCATGATTAAAGTAAATTCTGAATGGTCTATTTTGTTGTCTGATATTGCTTTTGATATATGTGTATTAAGAGTATCAAGTTTTGCATCAGCTAACATTTTAATCTGAAGATGTTTTTCAGATTTTGTTCTGGTTCTTCTAACCAGAAACTTACCTACTAATGCTGATAATCCAACAGCTAAAGCACAACCTTCTAAAGCTATCGTTGCAGGTATCGCTACCACGGTACTTAAAAGTGCTATTCCACCTGCTCCGGCACCTAGTGCTAAGGTGGTTAGTCCTGTTTCAACGTTATCTACTGTCTTGCTAATCTTTAAATACTTTTTACTTAACTGTTCTCTAACCTTAACTTCATTTTCAAGAAATGTTTGAATTTCAGATATCTTTTGTAGCCTAAAAGTCTGACCGTTGTCTCCTGCTAATAGTATTGGTTCTAATGATGGTGCATTTGGTATATTTCGTGCTTCTGATAAGTTTGGATAAATCTTTTCTGATAGTTCCATTTATTAATTACAACTATTTTTTTAAATAGAATAGTAAAGACGACACAAAAATTCATTCTCCTCAATTTTTACTAACCTGCTTGAGTTGTTTGTAATTGTGGTAACCACATCATCCACTTCTTCTAAGGCAACTTCATTTGTTATACTTAATTGTTTAAGTTTTAAATTATATGAAAGTGAGATTAAAATAACACCTCTACTCATATTAAAACCCATACCTAAAGCTATTGTTTTAGTTTTACCTCCTTCTAATATTAAAGGTTGTTGTGTATAAACATCCCACATAACAGGGTTAATTTTTTTAGCTGGATATTTCATTTCTACAGGTTTCCAAAAAATAGTTTTTGGTTGAAACATTTTAGGTTTAACTCCAAATTTATGCACATTCATATTTTTTAATTTATAATATTGCTCCTAATATAGGAATATTTCCAAATGGGCTATTAGGTCCTAAAAGAAGACCTTTTCCATCATAAATTTTTGACCCTTGTTTTAAATACAATCCATCACCAACGGCACCTAATCCTTTACCTTTAGCTGGACCAAGATATAAACCTTCACCATCAGTTTCTACTTGACATACACAACCACCTTTTTTAAGGTAAAGCCCGTTACCCATTGCTTTTTGAACACCTGAAGAGGCTAAACCAGATAGGGCACCAACTCCTATAGCAGGTAAAACGGTCCTTGCTAATGTAGGTAGAACTGATGAAGCTAATCCTGCTAACAAAGGTAAAAATCCACCTTCTATTTTCATATTGTGTTTAAGTTGCTTAATGGTCATTCTAATCGTGGTTCCCTTACCAGCTTTATAAGCTTTAGTAAGTTTATTTACTTGTACTTGGTTAATGCTATTACATCGTTACCATGCAAATCTTCATAATTTAAACGAATACTTACCGGACAACTAGCTTTAACAGCATGATTTAGCTTTTGCTTTTGTCCTTCTGATATATTTACTTTAGCGTTAATGTAGTTTGTCATTTTATATTAATATATTTTTTTATTTATCTTGCTTCTCTAATATGAAATCTAATTGTTAATGTTTCACCTCTAAGATTTAGTAACGTTCCATCTTGGTCAGTAATTGACACATTGAGGTTATGTATTTCATTTAATGTTAGTGGAAGATACACTAAATTAACTGGTGACTCTATTATTTTATATCCTGGTGATACATTAGGAAAAAAACTATAAATTGTATTTCTTTGAGAACCATTAACATAACTACCTGAAATTAAATCAATATTAACAAGTAAGCTATTAATACTTAAAATATTTACTACTTTTTCAGATTCGTGAAATCCTTGTAGATATTTTGCTTTGTTAAATCCTAATACCTTTCCAATACTTCTACTTTGGTTAAAATCAACCTGATATCCATTTTCTACGATATGAACCGATTTTAAAGTATTAGTGTTTGCAGAGATATTAATAATATTCTTCATTAACTGCGTCATAATGACCTTTTTTCCTCATTTCTTGTTGTATTACATCATTAATATTAACTAAATCATAGGAACCTTCAGATATTCTTAGTTTTACCCATGTTGCACCATTGTCTGGAGAATAAACAAAAGTATTGTTACTTTTATCAATATTAGGAAATGAATGATAAGTTTCAAGATTAACCAATGCTATTTCATATTCTTTATCCTTTTCTAATTGAAGTGGTGGAGTAAATCTTGTTTTAAACTCTGTTTTGTTGCCACTTACTATAATTTGAAATGATGTTTTATGGTCAGTGTTTTTTACGATTTTTACAAGCAATTCTTCCATTTTATATTAGTAAAAAAGGTTGTTTATATGTGTAAAAATATATCTTTTTTTGCTTAAGATATATTTTTAATAGTAATCTCTATAATTTTGTGGTATGTAAAAGTTATCAAATCCATTTCTATATTTACCGTTGTTTTTGTTGTTGGTTAAATCAATGATGACAAAACCGTGAGGTCTTTCCCAACAATTTTTACAAAAATTAACAAACTCGGTTTTTGTCATATCATCTCCTACATGATCGCTATAAATATGATTAAGATTTTTTAAGTCTTGTCTAAACAAACATATAAAATTAGCATTCTCTCTAATAGTTTGACGAGGTAATCTAAAATAATTTTGTGATAGATAAAAACAGTCAGCATTACTATGTCTTCCGCGTACATAGTAACTTTCACATTTGTTTTGCCTTTCTAAAAGTAAATCATCAAAAATTATTAAATTTTTGTTTTGTCCATTTAAATTTCTTGGGTCGGGTACATCACTTGCATTTTCAAAAAATTCACAACTGATATCAGATTTTTCTTTAATTGTTTCACTCCACTCTTCAACTAATGCTACAGGTGAAACATCATAGTTTTGTACATCATTTTTAAGTGAAAACAACCTTAATATATATTCTTTTGGTATTTTTTCTTCAAAAGCTTTTTTAAGTATGCGATATTCTGGTTGAAACAAACTTTTACCAAAAACGCATAAGTTGTTATAATCTAACCAATCAGGTCTTAACAAAAGGTTAAGTAAAAGTGTAGTTTTACCACATCCTGATTTACCAACTATTAAACCTCTAATACTTCTTGGTAAAAGGGGGTGGTTAAATCTTTTTGCTAGCGCTTCATTCCATGATAAATTAACAATGTCCATATTTTATATTAAAAAATTTAATTTAATATAAAAAATGTATTGTGTTAAGTGTAAAAAACAAACTGATACTGCTAATATAGAATATGCGGTAAGTAAAAATGGAAGAAATATGAAAAAAGGGTCTTGTGTAGAATGTGGAACAACTAAAACTCAATTTATTAAAAAAAATAGAAATAGATAAAGAGGGTGGTTCGTTGTTAAACAAGATTATCAATAACTTACCTGTTGAAATGCATTTACCCGGTCATAATTTTACTGGTCCGGGTACAAGGTTGAAAAAAAGATTAAATCCTGATTTAACACCTAAAGAATGGTCAAAACCTGTAAATCGTGTTGATAAAGCAGCATATCATCATGATATATGTTATCTTAAACATGATGATACAGCAGCAAGAAATGCTATTTGTGATAAAAATATGCTTAAAGAGTTAAAGGGTATCTATAATCCAACGATTAGGGAAAGAATGGAAAGAGGATTGGTTTCTTCATTAATTGGTACCAAGAAAAGATTTGGTATGGGAATTAAAAAAAAAAATGACCAAAATATAACGCTAGCAGAAGAATTACATAAACCTGTAAAAAGAAAATTTAAGAAAAGGAGAGTTAGAGTAAATGGTATAGATAGGATATGGGCTGCAGATTTAGCAGACATGCAAGCATTTTCTAAATTTAATCGTGGTGTAAAATATCTTCTTGCTGTCATTGACATTTTTTCAAAATATGGGTGGCTGATACCATTAAAAGATAAAACAGGAAAATCTGTTTCTGTTGCATTGAAGAGTATTTTTAAGGAAAGAAAACCTGAGAAAATGTGGGTGGATCGGGGAAAAGAGTTTTATAACAAAGATGTTAAAGATTTGATTGAATTGTATTCTACTGAAAATGAGGAAAAATCAAGCGTTGTTGAGAGATGGATTAGAACAACGAAAGAAAAAATGTGGAAGTATTTTTCTGCTCACTCAACAAATATTTATATTAACGTGTTACCAGAACTTGTTAAAGAATATAATAACACGAGGCATTCTTCTATTAAGATGACTCCAACTAAAGCAAGTAAAAAGAAGAATGAAAATAAAGTTTGGAGAACATTGTATCCTGATTATAATCAAGTAAAAGAAGATATCGAACCAAAGTTTTCTGTTGGAGACAAAGTAAGGATAAGTAAAAAGAAAAAGACTTTTGAAAAAGGTTATACCACAAGATGGACTGAAGAGGTTTTTACAGTTTCAGAAGTAAAACATACATTACCTATAACATACAAAATTGAAGATTTAAATGGAGAAGAAATAAAAGGTACCTTTTATGAACCTGAACTACAAAAAACAAGTCAAGAGTTGTATAGGATAGAAAAGGTTATTAAAAAGGGAAAAAAGAAATCTCTTGTAAAGTGGAAAGGTTATTCTGATGAGTTTAATTCATGGGATGATAACAGTGCTATTATAAATATTCAAATATATAAAAAAAAAATGAAAGATATAAAAATTGACAATGTAACTTTAAAAAATAAACCTTTAAGTAATTTTGAACTAAATGATGCTGCAAAAAAATTAAAATTAAAAAAGTTTAGAGGAACATTTTTAAGAGATACCCTACCAAAAAACAATAAAAAAAATGAATGTGGTATATTAAACCTTGATGGCTCTAGCGGTCCTGGTACTCATTGGGTTGCATGGTTTAAAGATGGTAAGAAAAAAATTTATTTTGATAGTTATGGTATTCAACCACCTAATGAAATTATAGATTATTTAAAACATTCTATACACTACAATACTGACCAATTACAACATTCAGGTGAAGTATTTTGTGGTCATTTATGTTTATTTATTCTAAAAGAGTTATGCGATGATAATAAATTTCAAGATGTTTTAAATAAACTTTTTTAGTAATATAAAACTATGCCTGTTGATAAATTTGGAAGAATGGATGATGTTAAAACAAGCGGTGATGGTGTGTCACTTGCTTACATAAGTAATAATTTTTTACGTAAAGATGGAACAACCACCGTTACCGGTTCTATAAATATGAATGGCAACACATTAACGAGGGTTAGTAATCCAGTAAATCCCCAAGATGTTGCGACAAAGGATTATGTAGATCGTGGAACGGGAGGTAATGCAGAATCACCTCTATTGAAAGAAAATGAAAATTTTCTTGCTACTGCTCCTATCAATATGGCTTTTAAAAAAATACATAATCTACATGACCCTGAAGAACCGCATGATGCTGCTACAAGAAGTTATGTGGATAAGGTTAGTAGAGAAAGTGTCATTGTTAAACGTAGTGATGGAAGATTTGTTGCTACAGGAAATATAGATATGAGGAATTATGGGTTAATTAACGTCCTGGCACCAGCTGAACCTGATGATGTAGCAACAAAGGGGTATGTTGATAGTCAATCCACACCGTTTTTGTATAACTCCGTTGATAACTTTTATACTGCAATAGGAGAAATATCTATGGGTAACCGTCGAATCCATTTTGTTGCTTCTCCAATTGAGAATAGCCATGCAGCAAATAAGTTTTACGTAGATACTGTTTTTGAGATAGCTACCGCAGGTGAAAAGGCTTTAACAAAAAACCAAGATGGGTCTTTTTCAATGGCTGGTAAAATAGATATGGGTGGTAACTCAATTACTGGCTTACCAAATCCAATAAATCTTAACGCCGCTGCTAATAAAAATTACGTTGATAATGGTGGTGCTATTGTAAAAAATCCGGATGGAAGCTTTACAGCAATATCTGATGTAGATTTTCAAGGTTTTTCTATAAAAAACGCTGCGGCACCTGTAGATGAGAGAGATTTAGTAACAAAATTCTACGTGGATAAAAAAGCAATTATAAGTGTGTGTGCCGAGGAACAAGGTCCTTTAGGAGATGGTAATTATGAGTTTTCTTTTGGCAATGGGAGTACCGGAGTAAGCCATGGGATAGGGGGTTATTGTATGACTGCTCCTGGTAGAATTATAAGAGGGACTTTAATGGTTGTTAAAGGTAATGGTATTCTAAAAGAAGAGGCAAAAGTTAATATAGTCGTAAATGGAGTTGAACAGGTTGACTACTCCATAGTAAAAAAGAAAGGAGAAGGTTGTAGTTGTGTAGTTTTTCCACAACCTTTAGTAATAGACCAATGTGATGTTATAAACTTTATAACAAGGTCAAATAACCCCAACACAAAAAACGCATATTTGACAATACTGATAGAGTTGGACTTGTAAAAAAAATATTTAACCCAGTAAAGGGTTAAATATTTAAAAAAGGTTTATCGATACACACACCAAGATCACGTGGTATAGTATTTCACAACTTTTTCCAATATTTTGTAATGCACTTTAGACTGGACTTTTGAGTGAGGTGATAGTATGTTATGATATTAATAATTTTTTGCTTTGTTTTTTCTAAAAAATGAACTGTATATGGTAATTGTATAAAACATAATTTTTATTTATGATAATATTAAAGCAGTCTTACTTCCTTGTTGAAAAAATTTTATTACTGATAACACGGTAACCTCTGGCGCGGTCTAACAACCCGTAAGTTAATACCATATCACAATGTTGTAAGACTGCTGTTTAAAAAAACAATAATAAGTATTTTATACAATTATTACTGTACTTGTTAAACATTAAAAAAAAAAAAAAAAAAAAAAAAAAAAAAAAAAAACAGGGTAAAAATGTTTGTTAATATTATAATGTTCTACCATTTTCAGTTTTTAGTGTGTTAAGCAAAAGTTAACGGGTTGTGCATTAAATAACTTCCTCTTTCATTTTCGGTGAGGAGGCATGAAAAAATGGTTATATCACGGTAGTTTAACGTTTTTCAACATTAGCTAATGCAGGAATATAGAAGTTTAAGACTCTCTGTGTTTGGGGTTCACAGAATTTATCCTCAGATAAATACGTCCCCCGATATTCCTGTTAAAATTTATAACTTTGTAAAAAAGTTATAATTTATTTTTTATATCACTATCGACTTTGCAAATTGGACATTTGTTTGAATTTTCGTTTAAATCATTACAATTTGTACATATACACAGATGACCACAATTGCAAAAAAGTATATCTGGTTTTGCTTCAAGACAAATAACACATTTTTCTTCATAAAAAGTTTTTTTAGGAGCATTTTGTTTAAGATTTTCAAGAACTTCTATTAATCGTGCTTCATCTCGTGCGTCTTGTTCAGCTTGCCTGTTGTAGTCATCTATCATTTCTTGTTCATATTCATTTCTTCCGCTTGGTTGTTCTTCTTCCTCTTCTTCCTCATTTTCCTCTTCTTCATCAATTGTTGCTTGTTCATAAACCTTAAAAATTATTTCACGATGTATATCTCTATCTCTAAAAGCATTACCACTAAGAACTAAAAGTTCAACATAATAACGATATCTATATAAAATATCATTTTTATTTTTATTAAAACAAAATGATTTAAAAGATGTCATATCAATACCTTTTTCTTCATAAAACCAATCAATAAATACACCAAATTTTATCCATTCTGTTTCTCTTTCTTCAATCTCATTTTTTGCTTTACTAAATATATAATATAACTTTGAATCTAGCTTAGTTAAGGCAGTTTCATAATTTATATCATCTTCTGATAAAGGTAACTTTTTTATATTTGTTAAACCTCCTTTTGAATTTAAATAAAAATCATGTTTTTCTTTTATGGTTTCTTTTAACTTAAATTTAAAGTCTCTTGTAAGCTTGTTTAAAACATTCATCTTACATATTATAACAAGAGGAAGAATATAAGATAAATTCAATTTTTTATTTGTATAAATGTTTTTTCTAATTTTTTTTTTTATCTAAAATCTTAAGGCACCCACAAACACATAAGCCGGTTAGCTCTTGCGTTATGCGTGGGTTGATGGGAGATAAAAAAAGGTTAAGCAAATGTTTGACTGATGTGTTAGCTGTTGTGTAAGTTGATTGGTTAACTGATGTGTCATGTGTTGATTGGTTAGCTGGTTAGCTGATGCGTTGGTTGGTTAGCCATTGCGTGGGTTGATTGGTTAGCTGGTTGGCTGATGCGTTGGTTGGTTGGAAAAATAAAATTAAAAATAATTTTTTTTTTAAATAAAATTAAATAGAATAAAATTAAATAAAAAAATTTTTTTTAAAAATAAAATTGATTTAAGTAAAAAATATTTATAAAAGAGATTTTGTTAATTTGTTTTATGAGCTTAATGTGTTAACCATGATAAGCGTTATATTACTTAATTTTATGAGCATGTTAATGTTACATAAAATTGTTATTGTTACATTGCCTGTATCGGAGCTAGCCACATGCTTAAGCGTGGGTTGATTTGTTAAGGGTGGGGGGATTGCATAAGTGGGTTGATTTTTGCATGGGTTGATTGGTTTGTGGTTTGTCATGGTTAAAATATTTTTTGGGACATAAAATTTGTGAGGCGGGTTATTGGACAAAACATGCATGTGTCAGTCGAATCCGCCTTTTACAATCTACTAAGATAGCCACCGATTACGTCATCTTTGTTTACATCCAAACCGTCCCTTATACTACTCCTCTGAGAGCTGAGTAATCCCGATAGACATTTTCAGGATATAATAAGATTCAAATAATTGCAATTTCACGATGTGTTCTTGTCCATAATGTCTCTCGGCAATACTTGATATATGGTTTGTAATGCCGTTTTCGACATTATTTCAATTCTATCGCGGCGGAATGTCTCGGCAAAGTGAAGCGTGTAGATCAAAGATCAGATTGTATGTAGTTTAGTTCCAACAGTCAATACAGAATGAGAAGAGAGCCAAAGCACTTGTGTTGAAATGTTGTTTGCCCCTGTCTCCTATTTGCGTCTCACTGATGATGACTGTTTCCGCGATTGTGGGAAAGCAGCCGATGGCTCGAGAAAAATACAGTGCGAAGTGCTAGTAGTAAAAAAAAAAAAAACTCCGGAAAGCCTAGATCAGTGCACGGGCTGCCGCGATATGACTGAAATAACGTTGAAAATGGTTAACTCTTCACCACACAATCCCGACTTTTAACGACCCTAAAAAGGAAGCCTTTTAAAAACATTGTGGGAAAAGGAGAAAATGCTGGTAACCAGCATTTTTTCCTTTTCCAACAATGTTTTCTACCCATCCCATAAAAAAATTCAATTTTTAAGTCACATTAAATTTGTCGTCTGCAAATGCCTTCAATCTGGACTAGTCTACAATTTTGTCGTTTGGTAAAGAGTTAAACACCATACAATCAGTCATTCTTGTTGCGGTTTAATAGTAAACACTTTAGCAGACAACAAAATTTTAGACTTGACCGTTTGCATTGCACACCTCCAGTTAAGATGGGATTCGTCTTTGAATGAGCAGAAAACGTTGTGGGAGATAGAGAAATTTCTCCTTTTTAGCCTGAGCTTGGCTTGCCAAGCCTAAGGCTATAGTAATCATATATTAAAATTTCAACCCTACCCACATGATCCGAGCAGTTTCGGAAAACCCGAGTAAAAGTGAAAAGTACCGCTTGCAATGCATCTCACTACGCTGAAAGAAACGACCCCCAAAAATGATAAAATATTTGGGTTTGAACATCAAAGTTAGGTTTAAGTTCACAAAGAACTGTGAGAGATGCGCGATGTTAATCTAACGAAAGTATTTTACTAAGAATTTCAGGCCCTAATGATCTTATTTACAAGTGGAAATTACTGCGCTGTAACACTGAAGAAACATTGGCAAATCCTTAGATGTAGTTATGGAATCGGCCGAGTAGTGACGAGTGATGTTGCCGAACAATACTCGGAATCTTTCATCTTTCCTATTTTTAGACACAATGTGCATGACAAAACGCAGACGATGTGCTCTTGCCCCAAAACAGCTGAACATTTCAACAAGAGGGCCATGATGGCCCTGGGTCGCTCACCTGAGTCAATAGGCGAAATTCACTCAACGTGCATAATCCAATTTCTGACCAATTGTCAGGTCAATTGATGAACAAACTTGGTAGAGGTCCACTAGGAGATGCTACATGCCAAATATCAAAGCTCCACGCCTTCCAGTTTCAGAGAAGAAGAATTTTAAAGTTTTCCTTCTTTGTTCCTATGTTCGAAATTTGTGACCCCCAGGGCGGGGCCAGTTTTGACCCCAGGGACATCATATGAACAAACTTGGTAGAGGTCCACTAGGAGATGCTACATGCCAAATATCAAAGCTCTACGCCTTCCACTTTCAGAGAAGAAGAATTTTAAAGTTTTCATTCTTTGTTCCTATGTTTGAAAATTGTGACCCCGGGGAGGGGCCAGTTTTGACCCCAGGGGCGTTATATGAACAAACTTGGTAGAGGTCCACTAGGAGATGCTACATGCCGAAAATCAAAGCTCCACGCCTTCCAGTTTCAGAGAAGAAGAATTTTAAAGTTTTCCTTCTTTGTTCCTATGTTCGAAACTTGTGACCCCCGGGGCGGGGCCAGTTTTGACCCCAGGGGCGTCATATGAACAAACTTGGTAGAGGTCCACTAGGAGATGCTACATGCCAAATATCAAAGCTCCATGCCTTCCAGTTTCAGAGAAGAAGAATTTTAAAGTTTTCCTTCTTTGTTCCTATGTTCGAAATTTGTGACCCCCGGGGCGGGGCCAGTTTTGACCCCAGGGACATCATATGAACAAACTTGGTAGAGGTCCACTAGGAGATGCTACATACTAAATATCAAAGCTCTACGCCTTCTAGTTTCAGAGAAGAAGAATTTTAAAGTTTTCATTCTTTGTTCCTATGTTTGAAATTTGTGACCACCGGGGCGGGGCCAGTGTTGACCCCAGGGGCGTCCTATGAACAAACTTGGTAGAAGTCCAGCAAGAGATGCTACGTGCCAAATATCAAAGCTCCACGCCTTCCAGTTTCATAGAAGAAGAATTTTAAAGTTTTCCTTCTTTGTTCCTACGTTCGAAATTTGTGACCCCCGGGGCGGGGCAAGTTTTGACCCCAGGGGCGTCATATGAACAACCTTGGTAGAGGTCCACTAGGAGATGCTACATGCCAAATATCAAAGCTTCACGCCTTCCAGTTTCAGAGAAGAAGAATTTTAAAGTTTTCCGTCTTTGTTCCTATGTTCGAAATTTGTGACCCCCGGGGCGAGGCCAGTTTTGACCCCAGGGACATCATGTGAACAAACTTGATAGAGGTCCACTAGGAGATGCTACATGCCAAATATCAAAGCTCCACGCCTTCCACTTTCAGAGAAGAAGAATTTTAAAGTTTTCATTCTTTGTTCCTATGTTTGAAAATTGTGACCCCCGGGGCGGGGCCAGTTTTGACCCCAAGGGCGTCATATGAACAAAATTGGTAGAGGTCCACTAGGAGATGCTACATTCCAAATATCAAAGCTCCACGCCTTCCAGTTTCAGAGAAGAAGAATTTTAAAGTTTTCCTTCTTTGTTCCTATGTTTGAAACTTGTGACCCCCGGGGCGGGGCCAGTTTTGATCCCAGGGACATCATATGAACAAACTTGGTAGAGGTCCACTAGGAGATGCTACATGCCAAATATCAAAGCTCCACGCCTTCCACTTTCAGAGAAGAAGAATTTTAAAGTTTTCCTTCTTTGTTCCTATGTTTGAACTTGTGACCCCCGAGGCGGGGCCAGTTTTGACCCCAGGGACATCATATGAACAAATTTGGTAGAGGTCTACTAGAAGATGCTACATACCAAATATCAAAGCTCTATGCCTTCTAGTTTCATTTATTTTCTCAAAATTACTGTGCTTCTCGTATCTAAAGATATGTTTTGATTGGCGTATGTACGATGCCCTATTTCTTCTTGTCAGAGTTGTCCCGATATCCTATGACATCTCGGACCGTGACAATTTCGACCCATTTTGGACATTACAAGCTCGGCACACAAAATCGAATATGTAACGTAACACAGGGTATAAAACTTTGTAATAAGAGCCATTGACAACCACTTAAGAAGACTTAAATAGCCAGCGTGTTATATCAAAGATCAGACTTCTCATTAAGTGCCATCTGATCTTGATTTTTGATCTCCTCCGCTATTTATCGATAATAAATTGCTTGACCCGAGATTAGCATCAGGTGGTAGGCGTTTTATATCGAAGATCAGATTTATTATTCGGTGCAATCTGATCTTGATCTAAGCTGTCAATACGGGATATTTAACCCTTAGGCTTCCCAGCGCAACTCGATGCTCTTTTATGGATAGTATAGATTAAGATCAGACTGCAGTCTCATCATGGATCTAAGTAGTAGGACCGTCTTTTTAAATGTAAACAAAGATGACGTAATCGGCTGCCATCTTGACCTACTTTCGGCCATCGTGTTACTGTTTTAAGTAACTCATTTGCATATAAGGAGTTGTTGGTGTGTCATGGGTTTTCGTGACGGTTATGGGAGTCCGCCATTTTCGATGACCTAATTTTTATTTTTAGACCAAAAGCCATTTTGAATGACCCCCTTTTTTTTTTAGACGACCATTTATTTAAATGTGCTTTTTGGCAGAATATTTTTTTTTTTTTGGTTATAAATTTGGAGAGAAACAGCTTTAAAAATGAGTCGTATAAGCGAGTACCCTAACGGTATACAGAGCTGACGTGTATACCGTGCTGACCCTCGCGGGCATTGAGGGTCAGGCCCTTTCCTTACCAGACGATAAATAAATAAATAATTTACCTGCAGCTCAAAGAAGTGCCCTGGTCAAAGTCTGACTTTCAAATGAGACCTTAAGTCCAGAACAGAGGCTAAGGTAGAAGGGTGCGCATGCGTCAATCTATACTTAGATATGTGATCATTAACTATATTTAGAGTCATTACATCAGCTTAGTCTATAATAGGGACCAGAAGATCGGAACAATGGTCTATTTAACTCCCCAAGTTAATCCCTAGTAAGTCTCCACAGTGTCTGGATAAGGCCGGATATAGGAACAATGACCTATTCAACTACAGGGGTCTCTTTCACCCAAGACTGGGCATGCGCAAGAATCGCTGCTATCACTTCTGCTATTACTACTACAACTACACCTGTTGATATTTTCACCTCTAGGTATTAAAATTACGGCGGATCTATCGTCAGCATTAAATTTAAAATCGCCAGTCCGGTGCCCGAAGCTATTAAAATGTGACAGCTGTCATAAACTTGCAATAAATTTTGACAGCTACATCGCCTACGACGTACGCGCGTGTAGCCGAACCTGAAAAAGAAACTGCTTGTCCAAACTGCCGTCTGTTTATTGATTCTGCGGCGCGTATATTCGGCGTAAAGCAATTAATCCTTTACCTCATAGTGACGCCTTTTAAAGATTGGGCAAACATAGTAGACCCAGATCAGACGGTTTTCTATGTAAACTCAGGCGTTAAAATTACGGCGGATCTATCGTCAACATTAAATTTAAAATCGCCAGTACGGTGCCCGAAGCTATTAAAATGTGACAGCTGTCATAAACTTGCAATAAATTTTGACAGCTACATCGCCTTTGATGTACGCGTGTGTAGCCGAACCTGAAAAAAAAAAACTGCTTTTCCAAACTGCCGTCTGTTTATTGATTATGCAGCGCGTACATTCAGCGTAAAGCAGTTAATCTTTTACCTCATAGTGACGCCTTTTAAAGATTGGGCAAACATAGTAGACCCAGATCAGACAGTTTTCTATGTAAACTTAAGCGTTAAAATTACGACGGATCTATCGTCAGCATTAAATTTAAAATCGCCAGTACGGTGCCCGATGCTATTAAAATATGACAGCTGTCATAAACTTGCAAGAAAAAGAAAATTGTACAATAGAGAAGCACAGAAAAGTTATCAAATGGTTTATACAAAGAGACGAAATGTAGACCAGTTTGATACAGAACCATATGGGTTTTGATAGTCGTCCTTATGCTCTGCCAAATTTGCTTCAACAATATTATAATATTTATGTATAAAACCGTTAGATATTTCTTCTTTGTCACTCATTTTTTTCAAAAAGTGTCACACAATTTTGAAAAAAAAAAAAAAATTTACACAAATATCAAAAAGTGTCACTCATTTTCTTAAAAAGTGTTTCTCATTTCCTAAAAAGTGTCACTCATTTTCTTAAAAGTGTCACTCATTTTTCAAAAAAGTGTCGCACAAATTTCAAAAAGTGTTCACCAATTTCCAAAAAGTGTCATTCATTTTAACGTTTTTGTACTTTAACACGTAAAATCCCATAGGGTCCGTTTCAAAAAGTGTAACTCATTTTCTTAAAAGTGTCACTCATTTTTCAAAAAGTGTCATTCATTTTTCAAAAAGTGTCACTCATTTTTCAAAAAGTGTCTCTAATGTTTCAAAAAGTGTCTTTAATGTTTCAAAAAGTGTCTCTTATGTTTCAAAAAGTGTGCATACTTCTTGACAAAGTTAATCCCTTCAAAGTCGCTGTAATGTCTAGCGTCTGTTCATTTAAGACCGGATGGGTTAACAATGAGCATAGGAGAACTCACGGATGAGCTGAGCGCAGGAGAGTACATTGTAGAATTTGTGTCTGGGGGTCCCAAAAATTATGCTTACAGAACTAACAAAAACAATGAAACATGTCAGGTAAGAGGGTTTACCCTCAATTATACCAATAGTCAACTCATAAATTTCGAAGCATTGAAAGCCTTAGTAACAGATGAAGACAGCTGTAAAAATATTGTTATAACCACCCCTCGTAAAATATGTAGAGATAAAAGAAAAAGAAAACTGTACAATAGAGAAGAGAAGAAACGTTATCAGATGGTGTTTACCAAGCGCAGAAAATTGGACAATTATGATACATTACCCTACGAATATTAGAATGATTAACCTATGTATTTGTAAAATTGTGTTTGCATTGGTAAAAAAGTGTTCTTGTTGTTTATAAAAGTGTCACTGTTTTTTCAACTTTTGTCACTGCCGTTTCAATTGTTGTCACAATCGTTTCTATTTTTGTCACACACGTTTCAATTTTTGTCACAAACGTTTCTATTCTTGTCACACACGTTTCAGTTTTTGCACGTTTACATGTATTTTCCCATAGGGTCTGTTTTGAAAAGTGTCAATGATATTTCAAAAAGTGTCTTTAATGTTTCAAAAAGTGTCTCTAATGTTTCAAAAAGTGTCTTTATTGGTTCAAAAAGTGTACATACTTTTCAGTTTTTGTTTCTTTTTTCCGGTTGTTTTTTTTTTTTTTTTTTTTTTTTTTTTTTTTTTTTGTCAACCAATTAAATGCTAGAGGAAACAGACCAGTCAAAAGAGACCTTGTTGTACATAAGTCAGTTAGACACAAATCCCAGTCATAAGAGTTCTAGCACTCGACAAGCAAACATAGCAAACTACAGATGCAAGTTCAGTCTTGGAAACCAGAGATATGTGCAAGTGAATGAATGGAAAGGAGAAATTAGAGTCGACATCAGAGAATGGCAGGACGACGAACCAATAACAAAGGGCATTAGCTTAACGTTGATGAGATAGAAAATTTTGGTAGACCAGTTAGAATATGCGGACAGGGCTTTAGAAAACAAGCAAAGTTATTGGACCCATGTGGGAGGCAATGTCTACTGTAACATTACCGATAACAGCGTCTGTGTGGACATAAGACAGTATTGGAAGCCAGTAAATGATGTAGTCCCAACTAAAAAGCGTATATGTTTGAGACCGAAAGAGTATTCCTGTTTAAAAGAACTGGTGCCAGAGATAGGGAGAGTACTACCTGAATTGGACTCAGTGGTGCCCTGTTACCTACAAAGTGATCACATGAACCAGTTAAGGGCTCTACAATGCTCAGAATGCAACCCTAATGGTTGCCAAAATTGGTGAGGTCACGTGTTCTAAAAATAAGCAATATGAATATAGCAACCAGTGATTTGAGACATTCTAAAAAATAATCACCAATCATTACAGTTTAAGATCTATTTAAACTCTAGCTTTCTGCTCTACAACTTCACTTTAACAGACAAAAGACAACGATCAACATGAATACTTTCGCACAGAGTACTTCAATAACAGTAAACAGGTTTTGCAAGCCAGAAATGATATTCTACGAGGACCGACTGCAGACTTTCGAGCACTGGTCCATACAAATTAAAGCGGATAAACTGTCATTGTCAAAAGCCGGATTTACTCTACCGGAAATACGGATAAAGTCATTTGCTTCGCCTGCGGGGTTAACGTCATGTCTTGGGAGTCAACGGACGATCCTTGGGACGAACACGAGAAATGGGCTTCAACATGTATCTACTTGAAAATGACAGGTTACAAAAGCAAAGATAAGAACTTGTGCGAACCCGTTAGTTGTTTTAAATGTGATACTGCATGAAAAAATGAGCAAAGTACGTCGTTTTTTGGAAATACGCCATTGACATTTGGATCTAACAATAAAAGTACACCATCATTTGGAGGATTTGGGTCACACAGTGTTACCGGAACTAATTTATTTGTAAGACATTAAACATGTTCTTCGTTTTGTGTACGTTGATAGAAGACTTTGGGCAGTGGTGGAAATATAGACAGTTAAGACGAGAAGCCAGTGAGGGTGCTGAGAGACTGATTGTCATAATAGATTTGTATTTAGAAGAAAACAGACCTGCTTTGTATTCTATCGTGTTATAATTATTATATACTAAAGTTTTGTAAGAATAAATTACATTTATACTCTAAATAAAAACATCTCGAACTGGAAAAACTATTTGTCTCTTCTTTATTTTGACCCCAAGTCCCCAGCTACCTATTTAGGGCCAGAGAAACTATATCAGTATGTCAAAGCTGAGGGTAACTTTAAAATTGGAAGACATAAAATACGCAAATGGTTGCAAGACCAAGAGGCGTACTCCTTAACCAGGGGAGGCAGACGCCATTTTGCTCGGTCCAGAGTGATTGTAAATTGGGTGGACAGTCTTTGGGACATTGACTTGATGGATATGGTAGACTTGTCAAAGTACAATCGCAATTACCAGTACGTTTTAGTGGACATAGACATCTTCTCCCACTACGCCTATGCACAGTCCGTCAAAAGCAAACGCGGAAACGATATTTTGGAAGCTCTTAGTACGATGTTATCAGGTACCCGTCAGCCTGATCAAAACATTCATCACTATTACGCCCTAAATACCGAGACCAAAGCTAACTACGATGAACGCTTGATCAAAAGTTTAAAGCATAAAATATTTAGATACATGCTGAAAAACAGAACTCGGAGCTACAACCCCCATGACTGCGCATGCCAAGAATCGCTGCTATCACTACTGCTACTACTACTACAACTACTACTACTACACATGTCGATATTTTCACCTCTAGGTGTTAAAATTACACCGGATTTATCGTCAGCATTAAATCTAAAATCACCAGTACGGTGCCCGAAGCAGTCAGCTCTACTTTTAAAATAGGAAATCTGTCATAAACTTGCAATAAATTTGACAGCTACATCGCCTTTGATGTACACGCGTGTAGCCGAACCTGAAATAAAAATAGCTGCTTGTCCAAACTGCCGTCTGTTTATTGATTCTGCGGCGCGTATATTCGGCGTAAAGCAATTAATCCTTTATCTCATAGTGACGCCTTATAAAGATTGGGCAAACATAGTAGACCCAGATCAGACAGTTTCCTATAGGAGCCGTCTGATCCGTGTTACTGAGTTTACATAGAAAACTGTCGTCTGCTTATAGATTTTACGGCTTGAACATTCAGAGTATAGCAACGCAATTAAGATAAATCATCATGCACGCCTTTGCAAATAGGGTAGACCTAGATCAGACGGTTCCTATTGCAGCCTTTTGATTCCTTTAAATCTATTAACTAGAGTAAGACCCAGCTATGACGAGCTGAAATTAAAATTATACTACTTCTATAATAACAAATGCTGTCACTGAGATAGATCTGACAATTCTGTCAAGTTTGTTTTCTTCAAAAAGGTTAAATCTAGTCATTACATTACAAGAACATTGTTCTAATATATAGAAAACTCTGCAGAACGTCAGTCAGTCCTATAATTAGAAACACACTGACGTGTCCCGAAAGTCAATTGAATCGCCACTATAGCAGCGAACGTTAAAGTTTGGTGTTCTTAATTAAACAACAAAGTTCAAACAGAGATCATATGAGATCGTAATGCCCGAAAGATTTCAGATACGTTATTATAAAAGAATTCAGATACGTTATTAATGCACTCACTTGATCCAAACAAACCAGTCTCAATACTCTAAGACTCCAAGGAATTTCTATTAAAATAACAACAACAGAAAAACAGACGATCAGAATCGACCTAGATACGCCGAATACACGTATGTCAACGCATATCTAGGTCAACGCAATCTTGTTTGGATCAAAACAAACTCATAAATGTCAATGGTTTTCGCAATCATTTCGAATTTTTCCGTTAAAAACGGGAAATTCGAAGGTCTTTAATTGTATATTAAACATTCATTGGTCGATGCATATTTTCTCCGACTTTCCTGTTTGGGCGTCAAGATTTTAGAAAAACAAGGCAATGCCGGCGTCAGACGAAGAAATTGTCATCTGCTGGGTTGTTTTTGTTGTTACTCGGCGTCTCCTACTGCGAGATTTGATTTTAGTTTAAAGTAATTTCTGCTTGCGTTATTTGGCGAAATGGGTTAAATGCTTCAAAACTTAACGGTGACATTTGTTGTACGGGACGGCCTTTACCGACTGTCAAGTGAAGCGCCCTGCGGGAAAAGATTGCGTTGACCTAGATATGCGTTGACATGCGTGTATTCGGCGTATCTAGGTCGATTCTGATCGTCTGTTTTTCTGTTGTTGTTATTTTAATAGAAATTCCTTGGAGTCTTAGAGTATTGAGACTGGTTTGTTTGGATCAAGTTAGTGCATTAATAACGTATCTGAATTCTTTTATAATAACGTATCTGAAATCTTTTAGGCATTACGATCTCAATATGATCTCTGTTTGAACTTTCCAGTAGAAACACTTAGGCAACGTTGTTTGTTCAGTGACATGCTGCTGTGAGGATACATATCTATACACGTAGTCATTGTGTAATGGAATCGGAAAGGTGTGGTTTAAAAACAGTCGTAACTATTAAAAGGTATTTAAAGTCTTAATTAAGAACACCAAACTTTAACATTCGCTGCTATAGTGGCGATTCAATTGACTTTCGGGACACGTCAGTGTGTTTCTAATTATAGGACTGACTGACGTTCTGCAGAGTTTTCTATATATTAGAACAATGTTCTTGTAATGTAATGACTAGATTTAACCTTTTTGAAGAAAACAAACTTGACAGAATTGTCAGATCTATCTCAGTGACAGCATTTGTTATTATAGAAGTAGTATAATTTTAATTTCAGCTCGTCATAGCTGGGTCTTACTCTAGTTAATAGATTTAAAGGAATCAAAAGGCTGCCATAGGAATCGTCTGATCTAGGTCTACCCTATTTGCAAAGGCGTGCATGATGATTTATCTTAATTGCGTTGCTATACTCTGAATATTCAAGCCGTAAAATCTATAAGCAGACGACAGTTTTCTATGTAAACTCAGTAACACGGATTAGACGGCTCCTATAGGAAACTGGGTCTACTATGTTTGCCCAATCTTTATAAGGCGTCACTATGTCATAAAGGATTAATTGCTTTACGCCGAATATAAGGGCCGCAGAATCAATAAGCAGACGGCAGTTTGGACAAGCAGCTATTTTTATTTCAGGTTCGGCTACACGCGTGTACATCAAAGGCGATGTAGCTGTCAAATTTATTGCAAGTTTATGACAGATTTCCTATTTTAAAAGTAGAGCTGACTGCTTCGGGCACCGGTGGTTTTAGATTTAATGCTGACGATAAATCCGGCGTAATTTTAACACCTAGAGATGAAAATATCGACATGTGTTGTAGTATTAGTTGTAGTAGTAGTAGCAGTAGTGATAGCAGCGATTCTTGCGCATGCGCAGTCACGGGGGTTGTAGCTCCGAGTTCTGTTTTTCAGCATGTATCTAAATATTTTATGCTTTAAACTTTTGATCAAGCGTTCAGCGTAGTTAGCTTTGGTCTCGGTATTTAGGGCGTAATAGTGATGAATGTTTTGAGCTTGGAAATACTTTTTCCCCGCTTTATTCCTAAAATCCATGCCTTTGTCCGTGCGCACGGTATCCGGCTGACGGGTACCTGATAACATCGTACTAAGAGCTTCCAAAAATATTGTTTTCGCGTTTGCTTTTGACGGACTGTGCATAGGCGTAGTGGGAGAAGATGTCTATGGCCACTAAAACGTTCTGGTAACTGCGATTGTACTTTGACAATTCTACCATATCCATCAAGTCTATGTCCCAAAGACTGTCCACCCAATTTACAATCACTCTGTGTGACCCAAATCCTCCAAATGATGGTGTACTTTTATTGTTAGATCCAAATGTCAATGGCGTATTTCCAAAAAACGACGTACTTTGCTCATTTTTTCTTGCAGTATCACATTTAAAACAACTAAGGGGTTCACACAAGTTCTTATCTTTGCTTCTGTAACCTGTCATTTTCAAGTAGATACATGTTGAGGCCCATTTCTCGTGCTCGTCCCAAGGATCGTCTGTTGAATGAATGAATGAATGAATGTATCAAGTTTCAAGTTTTATTCATTCTCTCAGCACATTTACATTTATGTGATATGAGGTAACAACAAAACATGAAATAATTATTACCAGGCTGTATGGTATATCAACTACAAGATATATGAAGAAAAAGAAAACAAACATTACTGATACATAGGTGAACAGAGTGAGGGAGGAAAGACTAATGGAAAAATCTATACGGTTTGGTACCGGTCATAGAATTAATGAAAAATATAGGAGCAAAGTCAGGTGGATAGTTTACAATTTTTCAATACAATAAATAAAAACTTTGCTAGTTTAGTTAGTTTCTTGGAAATATTTGTGTTCATGATATTTCTAAAGGTATAGATATTCGGATTTCTACATTTGGATCTCGTCAGAATGTGTGTTCTCTCATTATCAAAAGCATCACACCGAAAAAAGATAATGAAATTCATCACCAACCTTATTTAGAGAACACATTTTGCACTTTCTATCACTTCTTTCTATACCTAACCAACGACCCTTTTCTATTGGAAGATAATTATTACAAAACCTAAAATTAATAACAGACTGGAGAAGCTTACCATCTAAGGTGTTAAAAAAGTCTTCAAATTTATGTTCGAACTTGTACATTCTATAATTAATACATTTTCGGGAACACATCAAATCAGAGTGCCAAATTTGTAAAAATTGAGATTTTAGAATATCATCAACTCTTTTCAAAAGCATTATTTTTGAGCCAGTATAAGACTGGCCATTCCAAACAAAGCTTAAGCCACAACTGTCCAAAGTATTTTTAACAAATTCAAACCATTTCAGTTGCCGATTTGGTGCATTGTAGTAATTCAATAAGAAATTATAAAGAACTGCAGATAATTTGATATTTTCTATCAGTAGATCAAACCAATAGCCAATAACACGTTTCTTCACAATTACTGACAATGGGAATCTTCCTAAATCCCCATACAACATAACATTAGGTGTATTCTTTTTCACGTGTAAAATATATTTCATGAAATCTGTATGAACCTTTTCAACAGCAGTTAAATCACCAAAACCCCATACTTCACAACCATATAATAAGACGGGCACTACCATGGTATCAAAAAGCTTTAGTTGACATTCAACGGATAGATTTAAGTTACGTATTTTTTGAAATAGACTAAACATTGCTTTCTTAGCTTGTTTGACGGCATACACCTTTGCAGCAGCAAAAGACCTGCTCCTGCAAAAAACTACACCTAAGTAGTAGAATGAGTGAGGTTTTAAGGCCCGTCGACATCAAAGGTCATATTGGGCGCATTAACAACTAATGCAATACGTTTAATTGATCAAACTGTAAAGTTACAAGACTTTTAAAATCTTAGCTGTGTAAACACTAAAAGAACAAAGGACGTTAGTGACATATAGTTTAAAAATACAGATGGTCAATAGAACCTAAAATCATATCTTTTTATAGAGATTTACCTCTTTCAAAAAGTCAAAAATAGATTCCAACTTTACAGTATCAAATAAATTGCTCATACTGTCAACATGAAAAAACCTGTCTCTTGTAGGTTCAAGGTCTATACAGTCTACAAGTATGTGTTTAACAGTAAGGGGTGTATTGCAGGAAATACATTGGGGTGCTTCTTCTCCCTTAAGGAGATATGAGTGTGTCATGTATGTATGACCAATGCGAAGACGGGACAAAATAATTTCTTCACGGCGACTTGTCCGCAACCCTGGAAGCCACTCGCCAAGAGCTGGCTTCACTGTAAACAACTTGTTATCTTTGTTAGCTGGGTCATTCCAGGATTGCTGCCATACATTCCGGATAAAAACATTTATCAATGGTTTAAAATCATTAAAAGGAACTTTAAAAGGTAAAACAGCCAGTGACAATGCCTCCTTGGCAGCTTTATCTGCCTCTTCATTGCCACTGATACCAATATGGCTAGGGAGCCAACAGAAAACAATGTCGGCTTTTTCACATATTTCAGACAGTTTTTCAAGGAGACGGACTATTAATGGGTTGTCTGTTTTCTCACCCTCAAGTGCTTACATGGCAGATAATGAATCAGTGAAGATAATATAGCGCCAGTAAGCATCTTCTTGAATATGGTTGAGAGCAAGGTCGATCGCCTTTAGCTCCGCGGAAAAAATAGAAGAATTATTAGGAAGCCAAAATTGGTATATTTCGCCATCGAGCACCGTCAGCTGCAGCAACTTTGCTTCCATCTTTAGAACCATCTATATATATCTCTTCATGGAGGCAGTATTGTTCTTTTATTTCGAGGAATTTATTTTTAAAAATCATTGGATCTGTTGTAGCTTTCTTGTCAGAAGCAAGACTGTATATATAGGTTGGACTTTTAGAGGTCCATAAAGGATCTTGAGAGATTTTATGTTGCGCTACAACCTCAAGATCGCAATCAACACAACTCATATCTGCTTCACAGCGTAAACCAAAAGGTGGTATGACTTTTTCCTTTTTTTGAAATTCATCCTTGTAGAGCGGTTTAAATACTACTTTATGCGTAGCGTTGTCGGGGTTTGGCTTTAATTTTAAGTTATACTGCAAGGAAAGTTTCTTCCTGCGTAAATTCAAAGAAGGTTCATTTGCCTCAGCATACAAGCTATTGATAGGAGATGTTCTAAAGGCGCCAAGGGCCAAGCGTAAACCTTGGTTATGGATAGAATCCAATTTCCGAAGGTACGATTGCCGCGCTGAGCCATATACAATGCAGCCGTAGTCTAACTTAGAACGGACTAGTGTTCTATAAAGTCTCAAGAGGACTTTTCTGTCGGCTCCCCAGTCCATACTGGAGACAACATGTAAAAGATTCAGAGCTTTTTGGCATTTATTGCTCAAATAGTTAATATGTGGGATGAACGTGAGTTTAGAATCAAATAAAAGGCCTAAGAATTTGAATTCTGGGACGACTTCTATACGGACACCATCTAATGTCAGCTCCGGGTCGAGATGAAATTTTTTCGACTGACAGAAATGCATATATTTGGTCTTGGTTTTCGAAAATTTGAAACCGTTTTCGTTCGACCAGTTGCTTAAATTATGTAAGACCTGTTGAAGCTGTCTTTCAATCGTATGCATATGCTTTGACCGATAGCAAATGCAGAAGTCGTCAACATACAGAAAGCATTCTACTCCAGGGCAAACAGATTTAACAATGTTGTTAATTTTAACACTAAAAAGTGTAACTGAAAGGATGCTTCCCTGGGGAACGCCCATTTCCTGTTCGTGTGGGCTGGACAGTGTATTTCCAACTCGGACTCTAAATTGACGTTCATCTAAAAAAGCAGAAATGAAATAAGCAAGGCGACCTCGAATACCGAAATCATAAAGGTCGTTCATAATGCCATACTTCCAGGTGGTATCGTAAGCACTTTCTAAATCGAAAAAGATAGAAACAACATGTTCTTTCTTTATGAAGGCTTCACTTATAAAAGTCTCGAAGCGTACTAAGTGATCAAGAGTGCTTCTCTGTTTACGAAATCCGCACTGGTTTGTGGAATAAGTTTATTTTTCTCTAAAAACCAAACTAGGCGGTCATTTACCACATAGTTTTACAAATACAACTTGTTAAGGCTATAGGGCGGTAATTACTTGGGTTTGTAGAATCTTTGCCTGGCTTTGGTATAGGTATAACTATAGCTTCTTTCCAAGAGTCTGGAAGAACACCTGTCTTCCAGATCTGATTAAATATTTGGAGTAAACAATGGAGGGAACGATACGGCAAGTGTTTAAGGAACTGGTAATGTATATCATCAGACCCAACTGCAGTGTCATGACATTTCTTAAGAGCTTTTTTCAGCTCTTTAATGGTAAAATCTTTATTATAATGTACCTTGTTACTTGATTTAAAATTCAGTTTGGATTTCTCTTTTACTTCCTGGCGTTTTCGAAACGTGGATGAATAATTTTCAGAAGAAGACTTCTTGGCGAACGTATCGGCCAGCACATTGGCAATGTCATGTTTAGAAGTAAAGTTCCCATCATCAGTATCAAGATGGCCAACACTATTGGAACTACATTTGCCGTTAATTTTTCGTATCATCTCCCATGTCTTTTTGACAGACGATCTAGAATTTAATCGGGATACATACTGTCGCCAAGATGCACGTTTACTTTGTTTTATAGTTCGCCGTGCTCTCGCACGCGCAATTTTGAACTTTGCAAGATTTTCTTGAGTAGGTCTCAGATTGAAATTTCTGAGAACAGATTTTCGCTCAGCTATAGCCTTCTTACAATCATCATTAAACCATGGTTTGCTTTGATGATTTGGATTTGTCGACGTCCGAGGAATTGATCTCTCTGCAGCCGAGTAAAGTAAGGAAGTGAACAGTTCTGCTGGATTTTCACATTCGTCAAAAGCCTTGAAATCAATTGATTGTTCGCAATGAATTTTGAACTTTTCCCAATTTGCTTTATGAAGCTTCCAGCGTTCTGGACGTTCTTGTACAGATGGTCCAATTTCCGATACTACAATCGGGAAATGATCGCTTCCATGAAGGTCGTCATCGACCTTCCAATTTAAATCAGTTAAAATTTCCGGACTGCATATACTTAAGTCTAAAGATGAATAAGAACCAGTTGCAGGATGAAGATATGTTGAAGACTTATCGTTGAGCAAAACAAGATTATGCTCTGTGATAAAATTTTGTATAGTTTGACCTCAGTCATTCATATTTGTACATCCCCACAACGTATGGTGGGAACTGAAATCTCCCATCAAAATGAAAGGTTTCGGCAATTGATCTACGAGGTCATCAGCTTTCTTGATATCGATTGCCGAGCTGGGTGGAAGATAAATAGAACAGAGAGTAATGGTTTTATTTAGAGAAATGCTTACAGCAACGGCTTGTAAAGTAGTTTCGAGTTTGACAAAATGGTGTGGAATATTGTTATTCACAATTATTGCCACTCCTCCTGAAGCTTTATCGTTACCACTGAAGTTTTTGCAAAAACAGGAGTGACCCTTTAAGGAGAATTTGTCGGAATCTTTAAGAAAGGTCTCCTGTAAAGATATTGCAACTGGTTTCTTTTCATTGATTAAAAGGTGTAATTCCTCGAGATTTGCTTTAAAGCTGCGACAATTCCATTGAAGAATGGTGTTATTCATGACTGAGTTTATTGTAAGGAAGATACCACATAGGACTGGAAGTATGTGCCAATTCATTTCTTATTATTTAATTTGATGATACGATCCTGCTTATTTGTAAGTGACTCCGCAAGGGTGTCTTCCGCCTCCATGTCTTCATCAAGACACTGGAAGCGAATATGCTGTTGAATTTGGTCATTGGATCCCTTTGGGAGGCGATCCGAGGTGACCTTACTTTGAACTTTACTTGGACTTTTTGGGGCGGGCTTTTCTGGTTTCTTATTCGTTACAGGTTTCTGTGACGTTTTTGCAGAAGCAGAACTCTGTTTCTGTGGTGAAACTGTTTGTACCGATGCTTCACTTGTTTGTGTTTGAGCGTCTTTTAGATTTATTGTTTTTTCAGCATTAGATCTTGTGATACTGGAGTATGATGCTCCCAATGCGTGACGTGCATCCACAATCTTGCGTGCTTCTGCAAATGAAAGGCTTTCTCGGTATTTTATCGTTATAATTTTTTTCTCTCTTTTCCGGACTTTGCAAGTGCGAGATGTGGAGTAATGATCCTCACCACAATTCAAACATTTCATAGGTTTTTCACAGGGATAAAGATGGAAGGTCTCAACTTCATTCGTTCCACATCGTTTACAATGGTTGTCGGCGTTACATTGCCTTTCATGATGTCCGAACTAAAAGCACTTCGAGGGTTTGGCGCAATACTATCGTAACTGTCATTTTGAAAATTTTACAGGAACGCAAAAAAACTTCACTAAATTTTTGTTTTAAAAGAACTTCAGACAAATCTCTGGCTACTAATAATATTTTTACTCTTTTTTATGAATAGCTAGTTAATGTTGATGCAACATTCACCATTAGAATGATTTTGATAAATTTGTCAGTTACAATAGTATTGCATCTGAAAATTGATCACTTTCACTGTAAAAATTTTTGCAATACTATTGTAAGTTCAGTTACTATAGTATTGCAGTTATATAACTTAAGCATTTAAGATAAAAATTTCTGCAATACTATAGCATGTGATTTTCCCTTTGCTGTTGTTATTTCTAAACATGCATAATATGAAAATCATGTTTAGTAGACTGTCCATAAAAGCAAATTAAACTATTCTACTCACCTAGGTATCAACAAAATGCATTGTGTGCAACTTCTCATTGTTTTAAATACACAAGATATTCGTTTGAAACTTTGCATGTACATTATGGGTAATCATCTTAGGTTAAGGAGAATGAAATTTTCCCATCTTTTCTTTTAGAAAGGACTTTAAGGCATAAATCAGTAGAAACACGCATGTAACTAAATATTTATTTCATTCCTTTTTAACCAAACTTTTAACTTTTTACCACATGACAAAAATTTAGACTTGTCCAACTTAAGAGCATTTGCAGACAACAAATTAAATGTTGCTCAAATAAGGGAATTTGTTCCTGACAGGGTAGAAATCTTTGTGGGAAATGGATAAATTGCTTGTTACCAACATTTTCTCCTTTTCCCATGATGTTTTTAACCCATTACCACACATTCCCTACTTTTGACGACCCTGAGAAAGAAGCCTTTAGAAAACATTGTGGGAAAAGGAGAAAATGCTGGTAACCAGCATTTTCTCCTTTTCCCACAATGTTTTCTACCCTTCACAAAACAAATTTCAAATTTTTAGTCACTTTTATTTTGTCGTCTGCAAATACTTGCGATTTGGACCAATCTAAAATTTTTTCGTTTGGTAATGAGTTAAAGAGCTTCTTCCTCAGGGTTGTCAACACTCACAATTGTGTGGTAAAGATTTTAAACATTGCGAAACAAACTCAATGCAAGTTTACATGATATTACATTGAAGTGCAAGGTGAATTTGATGATCACTCCATTCCATTCCCTGTGGATTCGATACACTCAAAAAGGCGTGGAAAAGTTTGAAATTTCACTATTTTCCTATATTTGAACTTTCAAAGTGAGACAATTACAATCTGTGATTGTATGGTCAGTTGAAGTGTGAGTCGCTGGCAGAAAAAAAAAAGAATTTTAAACACAGGTTAAAAGTAAATGAAAAATAAAGCAACCTGGCAGCTTTTGAACTACTTTTAAAATTGATTTTTCTGCCATCAGCTAACACTTGGATCCATCTTGCAATAAGACTGTCACCTTCAGCAACTTTATGCTACCAACATTACACAACCAGATGAATGACTTTACTTCAGGAAATGTTTTTCAGAGGATTCATGAAAAGTAAATGAAATTTTCCTTGTGCTTAAGACATAAACAAATCGGTGATATAATAACTAGAACAAGGTTTTAAAACACTGGATTTGAAAGACAGAACTATAAAACAAAAAGTAAAATACGCTATTTGAACAATTACTATTACCAATAAGGTATCTATTCAAGTTCATGAGCGAGGAGCAGAAAGAAGGGGTGGTGAACATTTGGGATTACACCACTCCTGCACAGATTCACAAGATTTTTATACTTTGCAAAACTTATCCTGCAGTTGTCAGATAAATGGGTTAGCTGAACATCAGTAGGTGAGACAGCTGACCTTGATCTTTGTCTCTTGAAAAGGTTAACCTAAGATACAGGGCCATCATAGTCAACCTGGTAAGAAAAGAAATTTGGCTCTGATGCATTAATATTAATAATCATGATACTGTTCCATACAACTTTCTCATTGTCCTCATTTATAGAAAAATTTTTAATATTCAGAGAATTTTGGAGATATTTTCCCTATTCTCCTTGTTAAACTTGCTGTGGCATTTGTATCTACATGAAAATGAACAACCTAAAACCATGACTTTCCTTTCAACTAGCTTTCCAGATAAATTGGAAATATAGCTCTTTTCAGAATTTTTTCTGTGCTTTGCAATATTTCATTTCAAGGATTCAGAATTCCTTTTCCTCTCTCTTCCCCTTTCTACATTTGGACTAAAATCTCCTTCTTGAACATAATCTAAATCATGTATTACTCCCTCTTGTCCTCTAGACCCACCTTCGTCTCTCTTCTGTACACCGACACTTAACTCATTCCCCTCTTGACCATTAATACAGTTACCTTCATCTCTATTCAAACCATCGCCCATACCTGTGCTTATTTCACTTCTCTCTTGACCACCACTTTCAATATCAACCAAATCTCCATCTTTGCTTATCACATTACTGAAACCATCCCTTACTCTCTCTTGACCATCACCACATTCTTTATCTCTGCCAACTACTTTACCAGAACTAACTCCTGCTCTCTTTTGACCACCACTACTATCTCCATCTCTGCTTACAATTTCACCCAAACCATTTATTTTGTTCCCTTGATCAACCAAACCATCTCCCCCTCTCTCTTTACCACCACTACATTCTCCATCTCCCCCAAACTTTTTACCAACATTATCTTCTACTCTTTTTTGTCCACCATTACTAATGCTATCTCCATCTTTCCCATCCACATCACCCAAACATCCTACACCTCCTTTCTGACCACCACTACCATCACCATCTCCCCTAACTGCATTAACAAAATCATCTCCATTTCTCTCATGACCAACATGACTAATGCTATGCTTATTTTTTCTTTTCTTTACACGTAAGGCTAAAGGAAAATCTTCTGATGCATCCGAGTTTTCACTTGGATTATAGTCTTTGTCCAAAATATCATCATCATAATTGTCTGATTCAGAAAATGAATCGAAGTTAATGTTGTCTATATAGGTATTGCTGTCATCCAATCCTATAATTGTATCACTTAATAAGGATCTGTCTAATAGATTGTTAGATGCAATGCTGCTAGCATCTGACACACTGGGGCTGTCTATGATCTGTGCCTCTTTCAACAGTTCATTACCAATGTACAAATGACAGGTGTATTCGCCATCACTCATTTCGAAACCTGAGAATTCTGAGTCAGTGTCACAGTCATTATCAAAGGTCAGTTTCGCTAGTTCAAATGGGATATTGTCTTTTGTTCCAAATATTGAAATACTTAGATTCTGTATAAATGTACAGAGATCTTTCAAATTATGATGCACTGTTAAACAAGCCAAACCCTCTGGTATTGCCATTCCTTTTTGAGACCTGCTGTGAGAGTCTATGAAATAATATTTTGCATCTTTTGACAGAAATACAGTAGATGTGTAGCTGGGATGAGAATTTCCAACCGTGAATATGTAGCCTTCAGAAGCCCTTTCTCCCCAGTGTATAAAAGCATCTTGTAAAGTTAGAAATGGTTCTTCAGACTCAACCCTATCTATTGTTCCATTTATAGAAGCAGATACACCAGTACGAAACCCATCAATATTACTAGGAATGTCTTCAAAGCTTAAGTATCTTAATGTGCCATTTGATTCCTCAACAATTGTTTGATATAAATCATTTCCTTTTAGTAGAATTGAATCTAAAGTCTCTTTAGTCCATGTACTAGGTGGGGTTTCAAAACACTTTTTGATAGCATGTACAGCATTGGCAACGCATTGCCGTCCATTACAAGAGTAAAATGGATCTGCTTGATGTCTAGATGCTCGAAGCATGCTGCTTTGTTCCTAAAATAAATTGTCATATTTTATAACAAAAGTTCATCAAAAATGCACATTGGCAAAATGAACTGGAAATTTAAGTGTATGAATCTGTTTGGGAATTTTCAACTGCACATGAAGCCATTTTGCCTTAGAAATATGGAAGTACATTATTATGCTTTCAAATGACCAGAAGAACATCCAATAAATTAATCTGCTTTTGTTACAAAGTTGCATTCATTATCCACAAATACTGCAGAAGCCTAAAAAAGTGTCTATATAGTGAAGTGGGTTGACCCATTACCACACAATCCTAACTTTTAACAACCAACTGGGAAGAAAAGTTTTGAAAACATCATAGGAAAAGCAGAAAATGTAGACCTATATTTTTGTCTTGTCCCACAATGTTTTCCACCTAATTAAAGAAGAAATCTATCATTCAGCAAAATTCTACAAGGCTTCTAATCTGGGCAAGACTTCGTACCAGAATGAATCTTTTGTTGTGTTACTAAGAATAAACTCGTTAAATTGAGCACCAATCTTTTTATTCTGGCATTTAACCCTTTACCACATAATCCCGAATTTCAACGACCCTAAGGAATATGCCTATCGAAAACACTGTAGGAAATGGAGAAAATGCTGGTATACTATTTTCTCCTTTGCCCACAATGTTTTCTACCCTATCAAAGACAGAGTTCGTCTTTTGAGCCACATTTTAACTGTCATCTGCAAATGTTTTCAATTTGGACTTGTCTAAAATTTTGTTGGTAAATAGTTTACAGGTTATAGGATTATAATGTACAATTTCAGTTTTTGGACATCACAGTGTTTTCAAATATTCTCTGAGGAATGTAAGATTCCATCAGTTTATAATCGTGTAAGGTTTAAATCTTTACTACACAATCCCAGGTTTTAAAGACCATGCAGAAATAGCCGTTTTCTTCTTTTTTCTTCAGGCTTTTCTACACTTTCACAAAAAATACCATTATTTCAGCAAAGCTTAACCCCTAGGCTGCTAAGTGTGACTCAAGGATGTTTTGCAGACAGTGTAGATCAAGGTCAGACTGCACAGACTACAGCCTTATCTTTGGTCTACACTCTTCAATAATTAATAGATAATCTATCCCCCAAAAGTAAATGTTGTTGTTTGATAGATCTATCAAATCTATAATATGACGACTGAATAATGAATTACTGTCCATTTCTGTGTAGACCTATAATCAATTTTACAATAAAAATGGATGATGATTGAGAAAAAATGCAAAATAAGACTCTACTTGCCAATCTTCTAGCTATAAAGTAGATCTAGATTATTTTGAAGACAAAAGTCTGCCAGATGATATAGTCTCAAGAAATTTTCTGGAAAAATCTTTGAATATGATGACATCACAAATGTCTGTATCTATGATGTAATTTCTTAGAACTGATTCAAATATCCATTTCTAAGCAGAAAATCAATATTCTATTGTTCAAGGTATATTTTTGTTTTGCAAGACTCTAGTAACTGCACTTACAATAGTATTGCAAATAATTTTTACATTTCAAATGTATAACTTAAAATGCAATACTATGGTAAGTGTACTTACGATAGTATTGCAACCAGAATTTTGTTCAATATCACTTACGATACTATGGTATTTTTCTTACAAAATTTTTATCTGTTGGTATCCTGCTATAAACTTTTTTTATATGATAAGGAAGTGAAAAATACATATCGTAATGCAAAAAAGTGGATTTTGTAAAAAATGTTAGTTACGATAGTTTTGCGCCGAACCCTCGACTTGTAGCATTGCAAAGGATTCGGAATGTAAACGTCAAATGGCACTTTCAAGTATCCGATTTTCAAGGTCTTTGGGAGAATTGCTGTATTAAATTTGAGAATGATGGAATTCGTGTCTCGCCTGACGTTATCACGATAAACACGGATCCGTCTAGCTTCGATTACATTTTGATTTGACAGTTCGGACACAATTTCTTGTTCTTCAACACCGGCTAAATCTGGGCAGTGTGTTATTCCTCTTGAAGAGTTCAGAGAGCCATGCGCGGAGCATTTTGAGGGTATATTATAAAATTGCTTTAACCCGAGCAGATTTTTTGCATGTTGAGGTTTTTCTAACTCAACAAGAAGGCCGCCAGTTCTCAGCTTTTTCACGGATTTTGGTGATCCAGCAATCGAAACTAATACTTTTTCAATAACGAAGGGCGAAAGCTTTGTCAGAGGTTTTTCGGTATTACAAGATTCAATCACAAGAAACCGGGGAAAGCCATTTGTCGATTCAACTGAAGCAGGGTCGTTTTCCAGATGTTCATGCGGTCGTTTTTTATTTGGGTGATCCATGATTTGATATTTAAAATTCATCATCCGTGGCCCCCACCCGCCATGGAGTCCTACAACGGGGAAATGGCCAATAGAGCGGAATATCCAGCTCTGCATGTCAGGGTTACCCAAATGATATACTCAGGCAATGCAAACTAGACAATCCGACAAAGAGGATGCGTGGCAACATCCCAAGATAAGGAAGCACCCACGCAAGTCAATGCCCGACCAAACAGTCCACACAACCCAATTAGCCCATGAGCCTATATTAGACTAGGGACTAAAACATACAAAAGATATGCAGTTAAAATGGACAAATTGATGCTGTACGAATACATGTAAGTGCAAAAATCAAAAGGTTGGTAATACATGCAGTTTTTTTTTTCTTTTTTTAAAGGTCGTTGTGATACAAGGAAAGGTAGAAGTTTTCTTTTACATCAGCAGTAGTGTTGACACTGAAAAAAGGTAACTTTCAAATTGCCCAAAATCTAAAAACGACCAGCCGATTGCACAAGACCGGGCCTATCTAGGCTCTCGTTTAGACCGAAGCCGAGGCCGAAGCAGTGTGTTAAAGAGCTGGAGATCCCTGGGCTCCCCTCAACTACCAGGACCCTCTTTTCCGGCTTACGAGTCTCCACCCATGGCAAACAGCGGGTCCATTGGTGGGGGTTTTACCACTCTGCAGGACTGGCAGCCGGCGTATTCTACCCCCCGTCCGGCTGGGGGTGGATCGTCCGTTGACTCCCAAGACATGACGTTAACCCCGCAGGCGAAGCAAATGATTTTATCCGTATTTCCGGTATAGTAAATCCCGCTTTTGACAATGACAGTTTATACGGTTTAATTTGTTTGGACCAGTGCTCAAAAGTCTGCAGTCGGTCCTCGTAGAACATCATTTCTGGCTTGCATTTGGCAACCATTACGGTTGCATTCTGAGCATTGTAGATCCCTTAACTGGTTCATGTGATCACTTTGTAGGTAACAGGGCACCACTGAGTCCAATTCAGGTAGTACTTTCCCTATCTCTGGCACCAGTTCTTTTAAACAGGAATACTCTTTCGGTCTCAAACATATACGCTTTTTAGTTGGGACTACATCATTTACTGGCTTCCAATACCGTCTTATGTCCACACAGACGCTGTTATCGGTAATGTTACAGTAGACATTGCCTCCCACATGGGTCCAGTAACTTTGCTTGTTTTCTAAAGCCCTGTCCGCATATTCTAACTGGTCTACCAAAATTTTCTATCTCATCAACGTTAAGCTAATGCCCTTTGTTATTGGTTTGTCGTCCTGCCATTCTCTGATGTCGACTCTAATTTCTCCTTTCCATTCATTCACTTGCACATATCTCTGGTTTCCAAGACTGAACTTGCATCTGTAGCTTGCTATGTTTGCTTGTCGAGTGCTAGAACTCTTATGACTGGGATTTGTGTCTAACTGACTTATATACAACAAGGTCTCTTTTGACTGGTCTGTTTCCTCTAGCATTTGATTGGTTTACCAAAAAAAACAAAAACAAAAAAAAAAGAATCAGGAGTAACAAAACCTGAACCAATAAAGACACTTTTTGAAACATTAAAGACACTTTTTGAAACATTAAAGACACTTTTTGAAACATCATTGACACTCTTCGAAACAGACCCTATGGGAAAATACATGTAAACGTGCAAAAACTGAAACGTGTGTGACAAGAATAGAAACGTTTGTGACAAAAATTGAAACGTGTGTGACAAAAATAGAAACGATTGTGACAACAATTGAAACGGCAGTGACAAAAGTTGAAAAGACAGTGACACTTTTATAAACAACAAGAACACTTTTTTACCAATGCAAACACAATTTTACAAATACATAGGTTAATCATTCTAATATCCGTAGGGTAATGTATCATAATTGTCCAATTTTCTGCGCTTGGTAAACACCATCTGATAACTTTTCTTCTCTTCTCTATTGTACAGTTTTCTTTTTCTTTTATCTCTACATATTTAACGAGGGGTGGTTATAGCAATATTTTTACAGCTGTCTTCATCTGTTACTAAGGCTTTCAATGCTTCGAAATTTATGAGTTGACTATTGGTATATTTGAGGGTAAACCCTCTTACCTGATATGTTTCATTGTTTTTGTTAGTTCTGTAAGCATAATTTTTGGGACCCCCAGACACAAATTCTACAATGTGCTCTCCTGCACTCAGCTCATCCGTGAGTTTTCCCATGCTCATTGTTAACCCATCCGGTCTTAAATGAACAGACGCTAGACATTACAGCGACTTTGAAGGGATTAACTTTGTCAAGAAGTTTGTACACTTTTTGAAACATCAGAGACACTTTTTGAAACATTAAAGACACTTTTTGAAACATTAGAGACACTTTTTGAAAAAATGAGTGACACTTTTTGAAAAATGAATGACACTTTTTGAAAAATGAGTGACACTTTTTGAAAAATGAGTGACACTTTTAAGAAAATGAGTTACACTTTTTGAAACGGACCCTATGGGATTTTACGTGTTAAAGTACAAAAACGTTAAAATGAATGACACTTTTTGAAAATTGGTGAACACTTTTTGATATTTGTGCGACACTTTTTTGAAAAATAAGTGACACTTTGAAGAAAATGAGTGAAACTTTTTAGGAAATGAGAAACACTTTTTAAGAAAATGAGTGACCCTTTTTGATATTTGTGTAAGTTTTTTTTTTTTTTTTTTTTTTTTTTTTTCAAAATTGTGTGACACTTTTTGAAAAAAATGAGTGACAAAGAAGAAATATCTAACAGTTTTATACGTAAATATCATAATATTGTTGAAGCAAATTTGGCAGAGCATAAGGACGACTATCAAAACCCATATGGTTCTGTATCAAACTGGTCTACTTTTCGTCTTTTTGTATAAACCATTTGATAACTTTTCTGTTCTTTTCTATTGTACAATTTTCTTTTTCTTTTGTCCGTCAAAATTTATTGCAAGTTTATGACAGCTGTCATATTTTAATAGCATCGGGCACCGTACTGGCGATTTTAAATTTAATGCTGACGATAGATCCGCCGTAATTTTAACGCCTGGGTTTACATAGAAAAATGTCTGATCTGGGTCTACTATGTTTGCCCAATCTTTAAAAGGCGTCACTATGAGGTAAAGGATTAACTGCTTTACGCTGAATATACGCGCCGCATAATCAATAAACAGACGGCAGTTTGGAAAAGCAGTTTTTTTTTTGTTTTTTTCAGGTTCGGCTACCCACGCGTACATCAAAGGCGATGTAGCTGTCAAAATTTATTGCAAGTTTATGACAGCTGTCACATTTTAATAGCTTCGGGCACCGTACTGGCGATTTTAAATTTAATGCTGACGATAGATCCGCCGTAATTTTAACGCCTGAGTTTACATAGAAAACTGTCTGATCTGGGTCTACTATGTTTGCCCAATCTTTAAAAGGCGTCACTATGAGGTAAATGATTAATTGCTTTACGCCGAATATACGCGCTGCAGAATCAATAAACAGACGGCAGTTTGGATAAGCAGTTTTTTTTTTTTTTTTTTAGGTTCGGCTACAAGCGCGTACGTCATAGGCGATGTAGCTGTCAAAATTTATTGCAAGTTTATGACAGCTGCCATATTTTAATAGCTTCAGGCACCGTACTGGCGATTTTAAATTTAATGCTGACGATAGATCCGCCGTAATTTTAATACCTAGAGGTGAAAATATCAACAGGTGTAGTTGTAGTAGTAATAGCAGAAGTGATAGCAGCGATTCTTGCGCATGCCCAGTCTTGGGTTAAAGAGACCCCTGTAGTTGAATAGGTCATTGTTCCTATATCCGGCCTAATCCAGACACTGTGGAGACTTACTATGGATTAACTTGGGGAGTTAAATAGACCATTGTTCCGATCTTCTGGTCCCTATTATAGACTAAGCTGATGTAATGACTCTAAATATAGTTAATGATCACATATCTAAGTATAGATTGACGCATGCGCACCCTTCTACCTTAGACTCTGTTCTGGACTTAAGGTCTCATTTGAAAGTCAGACTTTGACCAGGGCACTTCGTAGAGCTGCAGGTAAATTATTTATTTATTTATCGTCTGGTAAGGAAAGGGCCTGACCCTCAATGCCCGCGAGGGTCAGCACGGTATACACGTCAGCTCTGTATACCGTTAGGGTACTCGCTTATACGACTCATTTTTAAAACTATTTCTCTCCAAATTTATAACCTAAAAAATCAATATTCTGCTAAAAAGCACATTTAAATAAATGGTCGACTAAAAAAGAATTAGGTCATCCAAAATGGCTGTTGGTCTAAAAATAAAAATTAGGTCATCCAAAATGGCGGACTCCCATAACAGTCGCGAAAACCCATGACACACCAACAACTCCTTATATGCAAATGAGTTACTTAAAACAGTTACACGATGGCCGAAAATAGGTCAAGATGACCGCCGATTACGTCATCTTTGTTTACATTTAAAGAGACGGTCCTACTACTGATCTACATTGTCTGATATGATGAGTTATTTTCTACCAACACCAATTTTGCAATCGCCATGTTACAGCAAATATAAGTGGCTTGAAAACTTCATCCATTGTATTGAACAATTTAACCCTTTACCAACAATCCCAACTTTCAATGACCCTGAGAAAGAAGCCTTTGAAAACATTGTGGGAAAAGGAAAAAAATGCTGGTAACCAGCATTTCCTCCTTTTCCGATAATGTTTTCTACCCTTCCCGAAAAAGATTTCAATTTTTCAGTCACATTTATTTTGTCGTCTGCAACTGCTTTGAATTTGGACAGGTCTAAAATTTTGTTGTTCGGTAAAGAGTTAAGGGTTAAGTGATAATAGGTACTGAAAGAGTTAGGTTTTTAACACACTCCTTACGGATCCATATTTTTACTGCCAGTTGTTGCAGACAAATTTGATGTTAATTCATTAATAAAGTTACTGTGTGCAGATGAACCGCTCCTTTCAAAATGATAGGAACATATTTCAAAGCTAATGAATTTTCAAAGGTGTCGGAGTGCAGGGCAATGCAAGACCATCAATATTAGTACTCATCTGTGTAAATCCACAATGTTACTAAGAATAATGTAAGAAAAATATTTTATCGTCCAATCATGCATTTGGTTCGAGGCTAGTTTGTCCAAAAACTAGCTTGGCTGTGGGCATGTTCATCCCAAGGCTTTTTCATCCAGGCTTTTTTGTCCCACATTATTGCAACCTACTTTATTAAAATGAATTTTAAGTGAAACATGAATTAAAAAATCAAGTAACATCATATATCTACAATTAGGAAGATTTTTTTTTTTTTTTTTTTTTTTTTTTTCTTTAATTAACATCTGTGAATCACTGGTTTTCTTAGAATTTTCACCATCAGCAATGGGGGAACAATCTCAAATTTTTCGCCATCATTTGCTACTTCTAAATACCAAGATTACCAATCATCAAAATTCAGAATTTAGGTAATATAAAAGCTCAGTGCTTGAGTGAGAGAGGATTGAATTGTGTCGTAATGACTACCATCAATCATCAAAAAGAAATTGGCTGAGCTAAGGATTCAAACCAGTGACCCCCCTGTTCTCAAGTCTCGTATGCTAACGGCTGTGCTAATGGGGCTCGACTTTTTACCAAATGATAAAATTTTAGACTTAACCACATTGAAAGCCTTTGCAAATGATGGAATTTGTCCCAGATAGGGTAGAGAGCATTATGGGAAAAGGGGAAAATGCTAGTATACATAAAAACAGCAGTATCTTGAATCACTTCGAAAATGCAGAAAATGAATTGAACAGGTTAGGAACAGGCCCATTGTTCTTAAATTTTAAAGAATGAAAAAGAATAGAGAGCAAATTGCTTGTTTACAAAAAAGAGAGCCATTTTCTTTTTACCCCAAAAAGGGCCATGTTTTGCCCAAAAAATATTGACCATCAGCAAATCATTTTTATGCACCATGTCTTGGATAAGGTTAAAAGTAAAACTGTAGCAAACACCAATCATCTGAAGACTACCTCTCTGGCCAAATCTTCACCACATTTAGTCCTAGTATTTGTCTTTATAATATTTAATCCTTTACGACACAATTCTGAGTTTTAACAACTGTGATGAAGGAGGGTTTAGAAAATACTGGAGGAGGGGGCTCAGGAGAAATTGCTGGTGACCAGTATTTTCTCCTTTTTCCACATTGTTTTGCTACACTTTCCAATGTCAGCATTAGCATCACATTCTATTTGTCGTCTGCAGAAGATTTCAATTTGGACAAGTGTAAAATTTTGTTGTTTGATAAGGAGTTAAGATAATTTTGACAATTGCCACTATGCAAATATGAAAATTGGGTTAGCAAGTTTGTTTCCTAATTACAACGGTCACAAGTTTAAATCTTGGTCAATCTTGGTAAAAATAAATAGGTCACACAAGACAGATTACAATCACTCTTGGTTTTTTTTTTTTTTTTTTGCTATAAATTAGAATTATCTGAGATGATTTCGAATGGTTGCCCCCCTGGTTACAACACTGACAACTTGTTTATACTTTTGAGACCATATTTTGATTATATGAACTGAGTTCATATTCCCCAACTGTTCTTGAGAACGTTCTTTGTCTTATTCTCCAAGATTTTCAAAATTTGAAAGTAAAACACTACTTCTGACTGGCTAAACCAGATGGTTTAGCCAATTAGAAGTGTTACTTTCAAATCTAGAAAATTCAGGAGAATAAGACTGAGAAAGTTCTTAGGAATGGTAAGTAAATAGAGATCCTGATCTGTCCATCTGTCTTAATAGTATGCCACGCAAATTTCCATTTGTGTTTAAAGCCAAGCCAAGACAGTAGTTCAGTCTATTAAATACAAGGCTTGAAAGCCAGGGTTGCTGAGCTCTGCCTATTTCCTTCAGACGATTGATGATAGTCATGGGAAGAGGATTCAACCCCTCTCACTGCTGTATATTTTTTCAACTATGTTTATGTGGTAAAGTAGCCAGTGGCTTGGAAAATACAAGTTAAACCAATTCTAGGAAGGCATGTATATGCGCACTGGCCTTTGCAACACAATTGAAATAATGTTGAAAATAGTGTTAAACCATAGAAGCAAGTTTTGGTCCAAATTTACTGAAAATTGTTGGGCCAAACTTTTGTCTAGATACACTTTTTGACTGTACAATACCGATAGGTCCATTTGTATACATTTCAAAAGCAGTATAAGCATGGATTATCCTAAAAGGATATCAACCAGGTTACCTTCCCGTCCAATGTCAATGAAACTTGGTCAAAATGTTAAATTTCACTGTGTTTTAGGGTAGCTTTGGCTTTAAATTGAAATTGAGCAGAATATTTGTAATTTTAAACCAACGTTTCCCTAAAACACAGTGAAATCTAACATTGAAATTTGGCAGAATACTTGAGTCCAGCCCCTGTAGCTCAGTTGGTAGCGTACATGGCTTGAGAGCAGGGGGTCGCTGGTTCGATCCCCCGCTGGACCAATTTCTTTCCAAGGATTGATGAAAGTCAATGCGACAGGATTCATTCCTCTCTCACCCCTGATCAGTGTTTTGACGATGGTTATGTGGGAAAGCAGCAAGTGGCTTGGAAAGAATATTGTGCGTAGTACTGGTAAATGAAACTCAAGGAAAGCATGGATAGGTGCACAGGCTGCCGTGAAATAACTGAAATAATGTTGAAAAGGGCGTTAAACACTATAAATCAATCAATCAATCAAAATATTTTCCTTGATAAATATTTCTGACAAGTTTAAAATGAATCATATCGGGTCAAAAAGTAGGTCACTGGGGAAAATCGTAGGAAAACCTTGTTTGCACTCAGAGATAAAACTTTCAGTCAGATACTCATGAAAATTGGTTGGAATTTTTGTCTTAATGACATCTCGTACAAGTTTGATATTAGGTTGTGTAGTATCAAAAAGTAGGTCACTTTTATGAATCAGAAAAACGTTGTGTGCACCATATAGGCTATATTTATCAGAAGTAGGCCTATTCCTTTTTGCATGCTGCTCATTTTGATTGGTTGCACGAGCCTTTACAAATTTATGTTTTTCCATTCTGTTGTCAACTCTACAGACTGTCAGTGTGAGACAATGTAGAGATATTTTTATTAGTCTGTACAAATGTGATCTAGAAGTTTCAAGCCTGTACAAATGTGATTGAAATTTTGAGCTTCTGGGTCTCTTCTTCTACTTCACCCCTTCAGATGCCCAAGCCTTCAGTGCCTTTGGCGCTTTGATTTAACAATGTTTTCACCAGTTTTTTCCGATTTTTACACAGTATTGTTTGGTAAAGGATTAAATGATTGGACGTATTGACTGCTGTTATACAGGAAATGAAAATTTGTGCCTGTGTCCTAAATTACATTTCAAAAATGTCGATACAACTGATATATTCTCGCCTAGTTTCTGTGGGAGCAAAACGTCACTGAATTTTCAAAAACAATATAAACACGTATATTTATTTGACTCGACACAAAACACTTGAGCACCAAAATGAGCTTCATCGAGTAAGCCTCACTAAGAACATTTCCTTAACCCTTAACTCTTTACCACACAATCCCAAGTTTTAACCACCCTGTGAGAGAAGGCTTTTGAAAACATAGTGGACAAAAGAACAAAACGATGGTAACCAGCATTTTCTCCTTTTCCCCACAATGTTTTCTATCCAGTCAAAGACAAATCTCACCAAATGAGTAATATTTAATTTGTCGTCTGCAAACGCATTCATTTTGGACCGGCCTTGATGTTTGTTGACTGGTAAAGAGTTTGAGCAAAATTTTATAGTGTAGAAAAACTTGCTGGAAATAACTTAGGGCGGAGGCTGGCAAAGTTTCTCCTCTTCCAAAGCCGAGTGCCTGGATGTGACACGATACGGGTTTTCCACGATCTCTTCCCCTCCCAGCCATTATCAGTCATTTTCAGTGTTTTATTTGGGCTCTACACGTGAAATGAAACATGACAAAACACACATTTCTTCTGAAATCAAATCGATCTGTCACATTGTGAAAGCAGAATTTCCGTGGTTGTGCAGCATCATGCATTAGTCTGGTACCCCGCCGCACTTCAAAAGTACGACCCTATAACGTAGGGGCAGGTAATCCAGACTACATCATGCATGTGTATGTAAACAGTTGGACATGTGAAAATTAGAAATAGTGGAGAAAGGTGAGTTTTAAAAGTAACTTTGATGAGAAAAGTAGTTATTACAACCTTGAATTGTGTAAGATTGTTGAAAAAAGGCATTCAGTTTGTCATTGACGAAAATACGACACTCAGACCTGGTACCCGTTGTATCTCCCGTAACCGTCCGATAGACCGTTGATTAAACTGGTACCCGTTGTATTCCGTAACCGTCCGATAGACCGTTGATTAAACTGGTACCCGTTGTATCTCCCGTAACCGTCCGATAGACCGTTGATTAAACTGGTATCCGTTGTATCTCCCGTAACCGTCCGATAGACCGTTGATTAAACTGGTACCCGCTGTATCTCCCGTAACCGTCCGATAGACCGTTGATTAAACTGGTATCCGTTGTATCACCCGTAACCGTCAGATAGACAACCTGTTGTTGATACGAAGATCGATAAAGGTGTAACACCAGAACGGAATGCTTCCGGGTCGTAGTAGCCAAAAGTAGTCCCACTTGAAAATTTGATATCTAGCACTTCTGCCACACTGTTTTATCATGAAAGATGATAGGGCAAGTCTAAAATGTTTTTCTGAAGTTGATTTGATTATTTCTGCAGAGAATAAATGCCTTTTTTGCATTTCTTTCAGGACTATTTTTTGTTTGTGACTTGGCAAAGAGGCATGGTCTATCAACAGTGAAGGCCTAGACTGACAGCCATTTTCCGAGGGGTGATGTGTTTGAAGAGGAATAGCGAAAAAGTTCATTGCTCATGATGCCATTTTCTGCACCTTTCTGTGAAGGACATTGGACATATATGTGATAGAAAAAAACTGCTAGGCTCCAGCTTCGTCAGGGAATCAGCAGCAGCCCGTCGAAGAGAGTGATTTTTACTCTATTTTCAATAAGCCAAAAAGTTACCGGTATGACACCATAAAAGGCTGCCAGTTTAACGGTGCTAGTCCCTAAATTCAGGTTTCACACCACTGGTTTTTCGCTACATTGAAAATAGAGTGAAATCCCCATCTTTGACCCTCTGCTGCACTTTTACTGGCAAACCCACAGCTCTGCAGTTTGTTTACAAGAACTTAAAATAACTGGCACTTCAATCAATTGCTTTTTTCGCTATTCCACCTCAAACACAACTACCCTTGAAAAATCAAAGTGACAAAAGATTCTTTCGGATGGTAGACCGAGTTCCTATGTGTGGGCACAGGTACAAATTAGTTCCCCAAGAAATTACGAACTTGCATTCAGTTTCTACAGAAATCATAACATCTACAACAGAAATACATTTTAGATCTCTCCTCCTATTTTCACTGATAATACAGTGTAGTAGAACGTTCCGAGCTTGTTTGTCCAAAACCATTTCTTTCCTGAAAATCAGCATTTCCTCCTTTTCTTCTCACAATATTTACTACACACACACAAATCCAATCGTATTAAATTTGTCGTCTGCAGTTTTTCTTATTTTTGGACGAGTCTAAAATTTTGCCGTTTGGTAAGTTGATGTTTAACTCTTTACCAAACAATTTTAACGACCCAAAGGAAAAAAGCTTTAGAAAACATTGTGGAAAAAGGAGAAAATGCTGGATGGATACTAGTAGACTTTCCGTCTCGTGGACTACGTTCGACAAACTTCGGGGGGTTCCATGTTACGGAATTGGCCGAGTTGTGACGAATGATGGACCAGGGAGGCCTCCGCACCCAAACTCCTATAACTCGTTCGTATTCTAAATCCAAGACTGATCTTCTGCTTGAGTGAGAAGTTTTTTTCCAGTCAATCAGGGTCCGTTTTCACCAACCATTCTTAAGAACATTCTTGGTCTTGTTCTTCAAAATTTTCCAAATTTGAAAGTAACACACTTTCTGATTGGCTAAGCCATATCGTTTAGCCAATCAGAAATTGTGTTACTTTCAAACTTGAAAATTTTTGAAGAATAAGTCTAAGAACGATCCTTAGAATGGTTGGTGAATACAGACCCAGATTTCTAGCCTTTAAATTCTGAATTCAATTCAAATTTAGAACGACCGAAGAACACAGGCTCGAACCTTGGACTTTTGTGATTACGCATTCTGGACCTTCTTTACCAAACGACAAAATTTTGGACCCAACCAAACTGAAAGCATTTAAAGACTACACATTGAATCTAGCTCAAATGATGATTCCTGTCTTCGATAGGACAGAAAACATTGTGGGAAAAGGAGAAAATGCTGGTAACCATCATTTTCTCATTTTCCCACAAAGTTTTGGAAGTCCTTCTCTTCTGGGGTCGCGAAAACTCGGGATTGTGTAGAAGAGGATTAACTCTTACAGTGCATGTTACACAGAGAAAAGTTTTCCCAAGGAAAACATATTCCAAAATTGCATTTTTCAAAGCTTTTTTCTTTAATTAATATTTCAGTCTACTCACGGACGTCGTAAGTGGGACGCCCACTGCAGCCATGGCAGTGTGAGAGAGAGAAGGTGGAGAAATGAGAAGGGAGAGAGACAGAGAGAGAGTGAGAGATAAGGGACAGAGAGGGAACAAGGAGAGCGATAGATGGTGAGAGGGGAGAGAGGAAGAGAGAGATAAATAGTGAGAGAAGGAGGAAGGAGAGTGAGGGGAGAGCGAGAGAGCTGCGACATATTGTTATCATCTATTCTTACTGTGACGAAAAAATATAAAATAATAAAAAATACAATATAGCTGAAGCTTTTTTGTTGACATGTATGAGGATTAAAAACGTTTACGCGGAGTTTGCCCGCAGATATCCTTACTTTCCTAGAGTTCCTTGTCACCAGTACTTCGCATAAGTAGTATAGGCAAGTAGCCTAGGGACCAGTCCCTAGTCTCCTTGCCCTGGTCCCTAGTCTCCTTGCCCTAGGGCAAGGAGACTAGGGACTAGGTGGGGAAATTTGTTCTAAATCTGATCTTAGTCTACACAATAGATCTCTCTCTGGAGACAAGTCTGATCTTAGTCTACACAATAGATCTCCACAGTTCGTCTTGGTTTTTCTCTATTATTGTTCGGCTTAGGCTTTCTCTGCTTTCGTTGGACTTAGGCTTTTTCACCACGATAGGTTTCTCTGGGGACAAGTCTGATCTTGATCTACACTGTTCAGTTTGGTCGATCATCGTTCATCTCTGTAGGACTTAGTTTTTTGGAGAGGTGTTCTTTCTCTCTATTGGGATAAAGTTGGGGTTTGACTTAGTCTTTTTCCACCGTCTTTGTTCTGCTGAGATCTGTTCTCTGCTTTCGTTCGACTTAGTCTTTCTCCACGATATGGTTATTTCCCCTTCTCAACTTGGCCAAGACAAAGATCATCGTTGGACTTAGACTTTTCTCCACGGTATGGGTTATATGAGCTATATACCGTATTATGATTGCATTAGTCAGACAAGATTTACCTCCCTTTGTGCACTACGTGACTTTCCCCGGAAATCAAACATGACGTCATTTTCCGAAAATGTGACAGAATGTAACGAAATCATGTTTACCGGCTCTCCCACCATTTCCCAGGAATTGGATCATCTAGACTTATCCGATCTTAGTCTTATTCATACCTAGTTTTAATCGAAAAGTTTTTTCTCTCTCTCTGCAAAACTTTTTTAATTGTAAAATTTTTATTCGAAATTTTTATCCGTTAGAATGCATCTGCGAAATTGACAATTCTCAAAAGATAGACTTCTAGGGTCTTGGTTAGTCCTGAAAAGGACTGTTTTTGGTATCGCTCTTTCAAAGATTTTTTCTCCTCTATTGAGACCCTTCCTCTATCGACACCTTTCTTTGATTCTTTTTGCTGGGGATTTATCCTCCTCTAATGACGGTATTCAAAATTTGCCTGACAGATAGGACACGCCACAACTCTTCTTCGATCTGCTATTAACCTTCTTATTTTGTTTATTTTATGTATAGGCAAAGTGGAGTCATGCATCATGGCCAGTAGAAAGGTTGTTAGATACCATTTTGTCATCGAGAGAAGTAGAAATTGTATACTATAGTCCATCACCATTTCTTTAGCTATCATCTATTCGAGAGCCGAATGATTAATTACTGGAAATATCATCGTCTTTTATACGCTTTGAGACGGGCTGCCTTACTTATTCACAAATGTTGAAGATAGATTTTCTAGGGTTTTGGTTAGTCCTGAAAAGGACTGTTTCGATTTTTTGGTGTCGCTCTTTCAAAGATTTCTTCTCTATCGAGAGCCTTCCTCTGATGACAGCTTTTCTTCTGATGACAGCTTTTCCTCTGATGACAACTTTTCTTCTGACGATAGCTTTTCTCCTTGTTCTTTCGAGATCATCGGGAAATTGAACTCTTTGAAGTTATCAATGTTTTTTCCATATTTACCCAATCCCGTTTTTACTTCTACTCGTGGTGGTGTTACAGAGCTGGGATCGAATCGTTGTTTTTTGTGAAGTTGGTTATCGTCTTTCTCTGATGTCTCTGATTTTCGTTTTCTTCCTCTTCTTCTTGGCTTGGGTTCTTCTGTCTGAGTTGACTGATGAGTTGACTGGTGAGTTGTCTGATGTTCTACAGGAGTGACGGTAGAAGCTGTTAACTTTTGAAAACTGGTTTTATCAAAGTTAACCTGGGCTGAAATCGTTATAGCTGAATCTTGTCTTACAGATGAATCTTGTTGACTCTGGTGGTTCTGTCGACTCTGTTGATTTTGTAGGCATAATGTCTCAATGTTTCTATTGAATTGATTCATATTTCTATTCAAAATCTTCACTTCGTCTAAAATCTGAGTTATTACAGAATTTTGGATTGAAATCATTTGGGTTATTTCTTCTTCGATTTTGTTATCTGGTGGTGCCATTGGGTCGATGAATGTTGAATTCATAGCTATCGATAGAATATCTCTGCTGTTTTCAGGTTGTGGTGGGGAGATGTCTAGGACGGGGTTTTCTTGCGATAAGGAGCCGGCTAAAACGTCTAAGCTGGAATCCATTCTTCCGTGATCACTTTGGTCTAAGTTGGAATCCATTTTCTGTTAACAGTTTGTTTTATTCGCACTAGTTAACAAAAACTTTTTTAATTGTAAAAAAGTTTTTATTCGCACTAATGAAGAGTTTTATTCGAAATTTTTTTATTCGTACTATTCGAGAATCGAAAGTCGAATGATTATAGAGAGAAAGTTCACCAGCCTTTTATAGTTTTTTTGGTCGAAGGGGATTTGTCTTGGGATGTAGACTTTTTCTGTAGGCCTTGTAGATAGAACATAATGTACTATATGAGTCCTGTAGACAATGTAGATAGAAAATAACATTCTATATGATCTTATATAGAATAAAAATTTCTAGCTACATTTTTCCAAGTCTGTACTTTTCCAAGTTTTTGGTCTCTCTTTGTGGGATTTTCTTTGTCCAAGTCTGAACTTTTCTTTTGGGAAGGAATCAAAAACAGACGAGTTTTAAAATCATTTCTTTATTTAAAGTTTTTAACTTTTCCCAAGTCTGAACTTTTCTCTCTTTGTGAGATTTTTTCTCTTTGCCCAAGTTTTTGGGAAGGAATCAAAAATAGACGACCTTTTAAAATCATTTTCTTTATTCAAAGTTTTTTCTCTTTGGCCCAAACCTGAACTTTTCTTTGCCCAGGTTTTTTCTGGGTTCTTGTTAATTTTCCAAGTTTTGGGAAAGAAATCAAAACAGACGACTTTTTTAAAAATCATTTCTTTATTCAAAAAGTTTTTAACTTTATTCAACTTACAACTTCTTAAAACATGAAAAACAGGAACGTTTCAACCATTCTAACCCTATAACATTTTTACAAAGACAATGTTAGAAAGTTTTAACAAGCGTTAAAAACACTATAACATTTTTAACAATTGTTAAATCATTCTAACATTTTTACAAGACATTTTCTTTATTCAAACTTTTCCCAAGTCTGAACTTTTTGGGAACATTTTTATATACAAAGCATTGACAATGTTTTTAACAATACATGATTCATTCAAAGTTTTTAACAATACAGTTTTAACAATATTATCGTTAAATTTACAATGCGAATTCACAGATGCCTCGATTTTTCCACTTGTCTTCATGGTCCACAATAACTTTGTGCAGTTGCTCATGACCTAAAGACAATGGAAATTTGCTATCCATTTCGCTATATTCCCGTACACCACTAAATGGAAAAACATGTTTTAAAACATGTTTTGAATTATCTTTTGTCGAGAGAGCTGAATATACGATTTCTTCTGTGACATCTCTATCAAATAGAATATAGCCTTCCAAGGTTTCCACTGTTTCCTCATCGTCTTGAATAGATCCTTTTTTGTAGCGTAAGTAAAAGTCAAACAGAACGGATTTCATTTTCAGGACGTTCAGAAAACTTTCTTCTGTTCTTCCTACGATGATGAATACCCACCGACTTGTGGTTCGCATTTGTTTAGCAATATAGTTGTCTTTCAACAGACAAATTGCTAAATAAGCTTGGAGAGGAAGATCGAAATTTGTATCATCACACATCATCACAATAAAGCTGTGCATTCTATACAATTTGCAGGATGTTTCTCCTTTTGCAACTCCCTTATGCAATTTGTTTATCCAAAGTTTCACACAGGCGAATTTAATATCAAACTGTAGTTGTTCATCGAGCGTGTGCAGATGGTTGAAATCTCTATAATCTTTTTCACATAGTTCTATCGGTAAAGGTAGCATTTCACTTGACATGATTTCTCACTCTTGATTTTTTCCACTCTTGATAGCTTTCACTCTTTTAGAGCTGTTTTTAAAACTGTTTTTAAAACTGTTTTTTAAAATCTGATTTTAAAACTGATTTTTAAAGAACGTCTTACTTTGATCGTTCACTTCAATGTAACACGATGTTGTTTTCTTACAGTCTATTTATATATTCTCAAAGTTTTATAGCCATAGGGGACAGTATCAGTATCGTTTACAATCACTCTTTTGGTATATACAGAGCGAAACGTTTTTGTCTGTGGTTCACTGGTCACTGTTCTGTCTTTATGCCTTTTGATTCTACAGTCATACTGAACTTTAATTTCTACGGTGCGATCCAAAGCACATTTTGAATAGGTGTCGAAATTCACCAGCTGATTTGTATTGTGATCCAAAGTAATTCCTTTGACTTTACATTTGCTTTTTTCTTTTCCATCTTTTGTTCTCATTTTGTAAGCGTAATTCTTGGGACCTAATCCTCTGAAATGGGTAATTCTACAATCAGGCTCTTCATCGGTCCATTTTCCTAGCCTACTGTTAATAATGGGAGGGTTCCACAATTCAGGATCATGAATGTACATACAACTATCTGTATCGAAATACAGAACTCTATCCTCCAATCTTTCAAGAACACTGTACAGTTCCAATCTTGCATAAGCTGTTACGTAAGATGCTACAATAACATTGGCTGTCGCATGCGTTTCGACAAAGTCCATCTTCTCTTCATAGTTGACTAAAATGCATTCGCACTCATTGTCAAAGATTTCCACATGTTTCACCGTATATTTCGGGTCGGTAATCAACTCGAAATATTTAGACGGTTCTCTGATGTATTTCGTCTTGCTCATGTTTTCACGCTGTGCTAATTTTCCCCAAAGACAGTTCAGCATAATCTTAGCAAATGATCTTTTGCCAGGATTTTTTTGAATACATTTGGGGTCGAGATGAATCCCTTCGGCTTCCTCATACTCACGAATGAATTGGGCCTTTTCTGAATCTGTCTGACACCAACCGGGATAGCCACTAGCTTCTTGCTTGATTTTCAAGAAATTGTCCACATAGCCTTTAAAGAACTGGTTCGAAACAGAGTCGAAATGCCAGATTTCATACACCTGCATTATCCGATACCCACAATCGAGAGCTTTGAACAGTTCGAATGTAACCCAAGTTCCAACCAAGGCTCTCTCTTCTCTGTCATGATTACAAAAGTTTGAACTTTCTTGTGCACATTTCATACAAAGTGGAAACATCATCTTGTTGTTACAGTGAACTGGAAGAACCGGATGAAACAAATCAAATGGGGGTAGAACTTTACATTTAATGAGTCCTTCATACTGACGAATATTCTTCATGTCAATACTCTCAGCAGTCAAGATTGTGGGATGGCCTACAGGATAGAATTTATGTTTGCAGACGTAAGGATACAGAGAGCAAATGTCAATGTACTTGATTTCCTTCTCACTGTTTTCCTCAACATCATAGGCAATTTTTATTGCATTGCATCTGCCTCCAGCCAACCCCTCTCTTGGTTCGATGGGGTCGTGGTTCGGATATAGGCTTTCAATGGTTTTTCTGTACTCTTTATCCTTCTTCATCTTGGCGTCGAATTCGTGCTCCCATATGGTCACGACGTTATATCCCATTCTTTTGATGGTTTCTAACCGTTCGATAGTACTGTCGTACAATTCAGCCATTGATTTTCCATTGATGGGGTTGATATATTTTCGATCCTTGAAACATGTCTGACAGCCATGAAATAAATCCCCGAGGAATTCATAGACCGTGTTTGATTTGTGGTGAAATCCGTCTACAGTGTATTTTCCTATCCGATGTTCACCACCATTTTTGGCATGTTGAATAGGAATCACTTTTTCTCTAGCGATACTTTGAACCCAACGTACTGCTTTCATAGAAAACCGACGTCTGACTGGATCTTTGCATGAAATGATGGCTATCTGATCTTTTGGTAAATAATCTTTTCGCCAAATCTTGTTACAGGCACCGGCGATGGTAAACGATTCTGTAAATGGACAAATTCCACTCTGTTCGATGAACAACTTTCTGAATTCACCACAGCCTCGTCTTAGGATATCAACATCCGATCGACAGTACATCTCCATCTCTTTTTGAAAATTGAATTCCTCACCGTTTTGAACTTTATCATTATACCAGACTATGAATTTTGATCGAGCCTCTTCAGACATTGAATCGGGTTTGTAATAAGACATATCCAGGTATGGGCCGACGTAATCCCAGAATTCATCTGTATTTGCCCAGTGAGGAAAGTAGCCTTTTTTCATTTCTTGAAGTCCAAACGTAGTCGGAAATTTTGCCAACCCAAAGTTCATGAAACTGAAGGAGTCGATCAAACTCACACCGTTCAGTTCTAACTTCAAAATATTATTCCCATTCATGGTTACTTCTGGTTCTTTCATTCCTACGTTGATAATATGATTGAGAATAAATTGACCATCATAGCCTTTGAGATTATGGGCAATAGCTATGATTCCTTTATGATGCTTTGTAAAGAGCCAGCTGCAAAATTGGCTCAAAGTTTCTTTTCCTTGAAAAATAACTTCTCTTCCTTCTTTGAATTCACTGCATGTGGAACAATGAAAATCAAGTGGTTTATCGATACATTCAGCACAGGCTCGGTGTGCAATACAGTAATTCGGAATATGTACCCCTGTATCTTGCTGGCATTCGAAATCAAAGAAAATGAACAAAGGTTTTTTGACTACAGAAGAACTCGTCTCATCGTCGCTGTCGTGTTTCATCTTACTTTGGTAAGGCTGAATAAAACAGCGATGAGAAAAGTCAACTATTTTCTTGCAAAGGTGACACTTTTTCTTTCCCTTACAGACATGATTTTTCTTTCTGTCAAAAATCTGCCCTCCACATTTTGAACAAAGTTTCACTAATTCACAAATGGTTTTCTTCTCTTTGCCTTGAAGTGTTTTGTGATTTTTCAAGCATGCTGCACTGAAAAATCGTCTATGACACTTGGTGCAGACATATTCTTTTGATTCTGATGGACATTTTCCAGCACGAAAGCAACCTTTACAGATCTTTGAGCAAGCATGGTCTTCCCGCCTGTTGTAGCGTGTGTCGCAGAACTCACAATAACAAGCACAATCAAGAAATCCTGTGATGGATTTGATGTAATCATAGTGGTTTTGATGAAAGTACAAATGTATGATTTTACTATCGTCTTTCACTTCTGGATGTTCAAATATTTTTTCCACTTTCGACTGCTGTTGGTGAACTTTAATAACATAGCCTTTTTCATACAAGAAATCTTGAATTTTTTTGTATTCTTCAAGACCTACAGGTTGTGTCGACGAAAGGCCAACTTCATTCATTAATTTTTCGGCTTCAGTCTTTTGAAGCGGTTTGTTTGATCTTTTGATGTAATCCCATCTTCGGTTCCATTCTTGGGTGTTTTCACGTTCATGCTGACAAATCCCTACAACAATGGCTCTTGCAAAACATAGATGATCTTCATTGTTAATTTCAATAACCGATTGTTTCTTCTTTGCGAAAACTTTCGAATCCAATACTTCTGTGGCTCTAAGTCTTTTCCCACTACCGCTTGGAGGTATCGTATGTGTGATATCGAATATCATGCGACCATCGTTCAAGACGAATTCCTCATTCGATTGTAGAACTTTTTCAATTTCGTCCAACATAGTATGACTCTCCAACTCCTCCACATATAGAAAGGGAATATGAATTCCCATATCCAATGAAGGGTGGTTGACGCTAATTCTAATCATATCCCTCGATTCAGCCTTTAACTTTTGAACGATTTGTTGGATAACATCGTCGAATAAGCCGGACAGCTGGTGGGGTTGTAACTCTTCGAATTTCTTAAAAGACGCCTCCAGTACACGGGATTCTGTTTTGAATTTTCTTGACTTCTTTTTTCCCACTTCTGTTAAGGCGTATAGACTTCTCATATCCAAAGCGTTTTTGTCTTCACTTTTCTCTTCCAAAGATTTTTTGGATTCTTCTTCTTTCAAAGAGTTTTTCTTTTTGGTTAAAAATTTCTCGTCTTCACTGCTACAGTCCACATTCATTCGTACAGATTTCTCCTTCGTTGTCTCTGAAGAAGATTTGTCTCCACTTTTTTCTTTCTTGGGTAAAAATGGTCCAGCATGACTTTCTTCTTTCAAAGAGTTTTCCTTCGTTGAGGTTGACGATGGACATTTCTCATCGTTTTCTTCTTTCAAAGATTTTTCATCTTCGTTGGTTAGTCCTGAAAAGGACTGTTTTGGTTTTTGATATAGGTCTTTCGAAGATTTCTCGTCTTTCAAAGATTTCTCGTCTTCGCTGGTACAATCCACATTCATTTGTACAGATTTCTCCTTTGTTGACGGTGAAAATTTCTCAGCGTTTTCTTCTTTCAAAGATTTTTTATCGCTTTCACCGTCACTTTCTTCTTTCAAGGGTAAACGTTTTCTCTTTTTGGGTGGAAATTTCTCATCGTCACTTTCATCATGGCTACTACTGTCTGGGTAGACTAGGATTCTTTTTCTTTTCTTGACCGGCAGTAATTTTTTTCTCTTTTTCGACATGGGCTGAATTGGCTCATCGTCACTTGTACTGTCCGAATACGACACTAGTCTTTTAGACATGTTTATACCTGATTCTAACTCAGTCAATGACATGTTTATGACTGTTTGTAAGCCATATACTGACCCAGAACTCAAAAACCCTAGCTTTTTATATCTTTTTCAGACCGAACGGGCATAAAAAGATGTTACGATTAACATTTCCATCATTCTTCGGAAAGAGTTCAAACAGAGCAGTCGATAGAAAAATGAGTGAGTTCAAGCTAAAAAGTACAACGCCGAAGAGAGTGTATCTGTATGTTAACCCATACACCCACGATTATGAGATCACCAATATACCACCACGATATCAAGTCTACCATACTGGGAACTACGTGGGATCATTTCTATCCCACCAACATTTTGCAGAAAAAGGCGTCTATCGTATCACCAGAGTCCTGGATCAAGCGACATTCGACAAACGCCATAGAGTGGATGATACGACAACGAATATTTGCTTTACATGCGATAGATCAGGACATTGGGCCAGCCAATGTCCAGAGAAAGAAAATCAAATGTGGAGATTCGTTTTTGTCTTCGTGAACACCCACACCCACGATGTTGAAATTCACCCAATAAAGGAAATGGATTGTGACTCTCAACATATGAAATACGTTGGGTCTCTATTATCCTATAAAGTAGACGAGAATAAACGGAAGACAAAACCGTCACAGCCTACAACTTTAGCGAGTGGGAAGGGACAGAGTTCACAACAAAAACCCCAAAATAAGAAACCTTCTTCAGGGAAACCCTCTTCAGAAAAGTTATCTGAAGAAAAGAAAATCAGCGACCCATTGTCTGAAAAGAGCCAAAACAGCAAACAGAGGTCTCAAAAATCTTCAGAATCTGAAGAAAAGAAAACCAACGATAAAACCAACGAGTCATCGAGTGAAAATCAGATTGAGAGGGAGATTGAAAATATGGAGTTTGATAACACAGAAATCAGCGATACAGAAATCTGTAGAATTCAGATAGATTACCCTGTGAAGAAGAAAACCTCTTCAGGGAAACTTTCTTCAGAAAAGAAAATCAGCGAACAGAGCTCCCAGAAACCTTCTTCAGCACCTGGAGAGGGGAAAGACAAGAAACTTTCTTCAGAAAAGAAAGAGACTACTCTTATACTCGATCAGAAATCTGGAGAAGCCCAAAACAACGAACAGACGGTTCAAAAATCTTCAGGGAAACTCAACAAGAAACCTTCCTCAGTACCTGGAGAGGCGAAAGACAAGAAACCCTCTTCAGGGAAACTTTCTTCAGAAAAGCCTATTCGACGAGAAGGAAAAAAGATCTGTTCAGATATCGAGTTGAGACGTAGATGGAAATCCGATGTTGTGAACGAGAAATTTTTGAAAGACAAAAAACACAGCGCAAAAAGTTGTCCAGATCTGAGAAATAATGAAAAGAAACGCAAGAGTGATTGTGAGCCTGACATCCCGAAGAAAAAAAGAAAAATGTGTCTGTAATTTTTAACAGAAAAACAATTTTTCAAAAGAACTGTTTAAAAACAATTTTTCAAAAACAATGTTTCAAATGGCGGTAGTAATTTTCTGCAGTTCAATCATACTTATAGTTTGTATATATATATTTCGACATGGACTGAATTGCCTCATCGTCGCTTGTACTGTCCGAATACGATACTAGTCTTTTAGACCTTGTTTTAGGGTTGCAATTCAGACAATGACCTTTTAGACATGGTTTTAGAAGCGTACTATCCGAATACGGGACTATCCGAATACATTGTTTATGCCTGATTCTAACTCAGTCAATGACATGTTTATGACTGGTTCCATTTCAGACAATACCCCAAATAATGATTAGCAATTCTGTCGTTTTGTAAGCCATATACTGATTAGCAATTCTGTCGTTTGTAAGCCATATACTGATTATTGTACATAAATAAAGATATGAAAAACATATAGGACTTGACTTTTTTTGTTTTTGACAATTTGAAGAAGCAGACTTTCTAGGTCTTGGTTAGGCTACTCATAATCTTCTGAAAAGACTATAGCTTCCTTCACTTCCTTCCCGAACTCCCATCAGATAACCCACATCAACTTGGTATTAGCAGTATTTGGACAAGTATCACTAAGTACTTTCCAATTAGAAAATCAACATGGGAGAAAAAGACTCACCATGGAGAACAGTGCCCGGACAACTTCATCGTGGGAATGAGAGAAATCTGCCGGCTTTTATAGCCTGACAGGAGGATTGACCTACTTTGATACAGAATTAACAGAATTCCATTAAAATGAAAGAGCGCGACCATGGGCGAAAGCATGTAGATCAAATAGTATATTATACTCTATGTGAATATATCTATGTGAATGCAGAAAAATGTAACGAGTCCTACGATTGGCTAACGTTAATTCCATTAAAAGAGCGCGAACGTGGTCGGAAGCATGTAGATAGAGCATCATATAGAATATGATATTCTATCTACGAATGATCTACAACACTCAATCGAAGATGGAGAGAAAAGACTAAGTCCAACATGGTGGAAAAAGCCGTAGTATGGGGGTCAAACTTGTCAATATGCCTAGAGAGGTGACTCCTCCTCACTCCTCCTCACTCCTCTTTCGCCATATAACCCATATCGTGGAGAAAAGTCTAAGTCCAACGATGATCTTTGTCTTGGCCAAGTTGAGAAGGGGAAATAACCATATCGTGGAGAAAGACTAAGTCGAACGAAAGCAGAGAACAGATCTCAGCAGAACAAAGACGGTGGAAAAAGACTAAGTCAAACCCCAACTTTATCCCAATAGAGAGAAAGAACACCTCTCCAAAAAACTAAGTCCTACAGAGATGAACGATGATCGACCAAACTGAACAGTGTAGATCAAGATCAGACTTGTCCCCAGAGAAACCTATCGTGGTGAAAAAGCCTAAGTCCAACGAAAGCAGAGAAAGCCTAAGCCGAACAATAATAGAGAAAAACCAAGACGAACTGTGGAGATCTATTGTGTAGACTAAGATCAGACTTGTCTCCAGAGAGAGATCTATTGTGTAGACTAAGATCAGATTTAGAACAAATTTCCCCACCTAGTCCCTAGTCTCCTTGCCCTAGGGCAAGGAGACTAGGGACCAGGGCAAGGAGACTAGGGACTGGTCCCTAGGCTACTTGTCTATACTACTCGCATAATATTCTTTCCAACTTCGGCCACTAAACTAAAAGGCCGTTCCAGAACACCAAATATATTGCATGTCAAAGGTTTTTTGATACAAATAGATCTGAAGCTATCCCATAGTATAGAACAAGATCAGACTGTTCATCCTTTGCAGTCTGATCTTATCCACACTATTAGTAAAATAAATAATGTTGCAAAACGGATGTGAAGAGTTAACCCTTTACCACACAATCCCGAGTTTTAACGCATCTAAAGAAGACGGCTTTTGTAAACATTGTGGAAGAAAGGAGAAAATGCTAGTGATCAGCATTTTCTTCTTTTCTCACAATTTTCAACCTTTGATATTTCGATTTTTGAGTAACTTTTATTTTGTCGTCTGCAAATGCTTTCTATTTTGGACAAGTCTAATTTTTTTTTTTTTTTTTTTTTGTCGTCTGGTAAAGAGTTAAGTGGATTATGCAGTTTATAACTCTTTACCAGACGACAAAATTTTAGACTGGTCCAAATTGAAAGCATTTGTAGACGACAAATTAAGTACCGCTCAAATGATAAGATTTTTCTTTGAAAGATTAGAAAACATTGTGGAAAAAGGAGAAAATGCTGGTTACCAGCATTTTCTCCTTTTTCCACATTGTTTTTGGAAGCCTGTTTTCCCCCAACACGATCGTTAAAAAGCCTTATTATTTGTTTAAGGGTTTGCCCACACCAGGAAAGAAAAAAGAAACGACAAAAGTGAAACTAGGTTTGGGAAGTTGGAAAAATCTTGACAGTTTACGGGAAAAGAAAATTCGGACAATTTTTCCCAATCTCAGATCATTTTTTATGACAGATTAAAGGAGACAAGTTATTTATAAGGTAAGCATTCTTTTCAATGTCACGTTACACCGTTCTTTCAGTTTATTGCTTGATTGTATGGCGGTTAACACCGTTTTTAGCATTATTTCAGTTATTTCATTTATCGCGGCGGCCAGTGCACCTCTCCATATCTTCGTGGAGTTTCTTTTTACTAGTACTCCACACAATATTCTTTCCAAGCCACTGGCTGCTTTCCCATATAAGCATCGTCGGAAAAAAAAAATGGTCAGCGGTGAGAGTCTTTCAGTTTAAACCTTTACCAAACGACAAAATTTCGGACTGGATCAAATTGAAAGCATTTGCAGACGATAAATGAAATGTTGCTAAAATGATGATTTCTGTCGTTGATAGGATAGAAGACATTGTTGAAAAGGGAGAAAAATTAATACTGATACCACTATTTTCTCCTTTTCCCACCATGTTTTCAAAAGCCTTCTTTTTCAGAAGCGTAAAACTTGTGATAGTGTGGCAAAGGATTAAACTTTTATCATCAAACCCCGCGTTTTAACGACAATGATATAATAAGGGCGTTTGAAAATATTGTGGGAAAAGGAGAAAATGCTGGTTACCAGCATTTTCCCCTTTTCCCACGATGTTTTATACCCTGCCAGAGTCACTGTTTCGACGATGGTTATGTGGAAAAGCAACCAGTGGCTTGGGAAAAAAATATTGTGCGGAGTACTGGTGAAACATAAACACACACAAGGAAAGCGTGGGTAGGTGCACTGGCCGCTGCAATATAACTGAAAAAACAAAACTATTAACTCTTTCAGTAATAACTCCAGAAATAACATGTTTTTTCCGAGCTCTAAAAATAGACTTCCACTGCCATTTAAAACGACATTCATCATAGTTTAAAAACAGAGTAGCGGACAGCATAGATCAAGATCAGACTGCACGTTCTGTGCAGTCTGATCTTGATCTACGCTGTCCGCAAAAAGTAGTCAAGTCGTCATTAGTAGTGAAAGAGTTAAAAACGGCGCTACACAGCATACAACCAATTAATCAATGTCCATTCTTTTGGCTTGAGTAGTTTTGAGACCATCCTTTTAGGGATACATGATAAACCACAGGCACTTGTGTTTTTACGCCCTTCCTACTCTTCAATCTTCTCATTAACACTTTACCACATAATCCTGAGTTTGAACCACCTATAGGAAGAAGGGCTTTTGAAAACACCGTGGGAAAAAGGAAAAAGAATGCTGGTTATCAGCATTTTTCTCCTTTTCCAACCATGTTTTCGACCTCTAGGAAGAAGGCCTTTGAAAACATTGTGGGATGAATGTAAAACCAAGTGCACCTGTGTTTTTGAAATACACACTTCCTCCTCTTCAAACCACCAATAACGCTTTACAGCACAATTACGAGTTTTAACGACTTGTAGGAAGAAGGGCTTTTGAAAACATTGCGGGAACAGGAGAAATGCAGGTTATCAACATATTTCTACTTTTCCCACAAAGTTTTCTACCTTTTCTACCTTTAGAAAGAAGATACTGAGGGAAAAGAAGAAAATGCGGATTATCAGCATTTTTTCCTTTTCCCACGTTTTCTACTCTTTCAAAAACAACTTACACCGTTTGAGCCACATTTAAATTTTCGTCTGCAAATGCTTTGAATAAAAAAAGGCAGAATTTTTGTCGTTTGGTGAAGCGTTAAGTCATATATATTAGCTTATATAGGGTGGAGTTTGTCCCTAAAAGTCAACTGCCCGTGGGTAAGACAGAACTTATAAGACAGAACTTATATAAATCTTTCCATTCGTGTCTTATATTCAAGTCAAAAGTCAGTATCATTATCTTCTATAAAAGAAATTTTACAAACATGACACAAATTTCTCTGAATATTTATAAACAGTTATGCCATTCTATTTTTACTTACTATTGTATGTTATGTAAATGTTTATGGGCCGTGGGCCTAAATACTTCAATGAACCGTTGAAATTGAAATTAAAAAGATCACCGCACGCTGGTGCCAACGCTTGGCTGCGGGTACTTGATTTTCGGTGAAAATTCTACGTCAAAAAAGGGGCATAATTCTGTTAAAAGTACGTTGATGGTACTTTGACGGTTACCTGCCCTTAATGTATAGGTTTTCATTTTGATAATTAACAACTTGTTTGAAGCAAATATCTTCAGTAAACATAGAGATATTGTAAAAAGTCAAACTTTTCTTGAAAATTCGTAAGTGGAAAAGTGAGCATAACTTTGTCAAAAGATACATTGATGGTTACCTGCCCGTTTTGTAAAGGTTCCCCCTTTTGATAATTTACAACTTGTCCCAAGTTTAAAGCAGACATCTTCAGTAATAACAAAATGTCAAAGTTTTCGTGTGACGACGCAGACGACGACGCAAACGACGACGCCAGGGCTACGGCAATACCTCGACACTTTCTTCGAAAACAGCCGAGCTAAAAACTAAAATTCACGTAATTTCTAATCGTTATATTAAGATTTACCGTCGAGTGGTACGATGTTCTGTTAATGCTTATTAACCCTTTCCCAAACGACAAATTTTGGACTGGTCCAAATTGAAAGAGTTTGCAGACGACAACTTTAAATTTGATGAAAATGGCAGAAAGTTCTCAAAAAGGGTAGAAAACACTGTGGGAAAAGGAGAAATTGCTCATTACGAGCAATTTCTCCTTTTCCCACAGTGTTTTCACAAGACTTGTACAGCAGACACGTGAAAACCAGGGCTTGTTTGGGAAAGGGTTAAGTATTGATAAATCCTATAAAACATACGGACATGTACAGTCAAAGAAAAGTATAACATTTCTAATCCAACTCTCTCAGGGAGAAATCATCTTCGCAAGCCAAGGTAACGATCGCTACGTGGATCTTACCCATTGGCTGGTCGAGTCGAAATTTGTTAGCTTCGCGATACGTGTAATCATTGGTTGCAATCAGGACTGACAGCACCAATCAAAAAGCGCGTTACATTTGCTATCCAACATCAGCAGAATGTAAGTAAAAATGACCACAGGAGAAAGTTATCGGATATGCTGGGAATTATAACCAACAAAATACAGACGAAAAATATTTTCTTCAACATTCACTGTCACAAATCAATTAAATGAAGTTTTAGGATAATCCCAACACCAGATGATGGACTGTCAAAGTAAGTGTGTGGCTTTTGCTTCGCGAAACTTAACAAGATTTCGAAAATAGATTATGACTTGATAAATCGTCTGTCAAGTTTGCGATCTGAAAGACGGTCAATTGTTGGCGAATTACGGAGAAAGCATGCTGAACAAACTATAATTGAACCAAACCTTAGTGGACAATTGTCAAGGTCCCCTGTAAAAACAACAACACCGAAGCCCTGAACAGATCATAGTCCAACACCTAGAAAGGTTAAACAAGTCTTTGGCCATAGTCAACGAAATGCCGAAAGAGATATGTTATCGGACGTTTGATTGGTTTTCGATTACGTAAATCTTGGGGTGATAACAATCAAAATCCAGTCGCCGTGCTAACCAGCATTTTCTCCTTTTCCCACAATGTTTTCTAACCTATCAATGACAAATTTCAACATTTGGGCCACCTTTAATTTCATGTCTGCAAATGCTTTCAATTTGGACCAGTCTAAAATTTTGTCGTTTGGTAAAGAGTTAATTAACCTATTGCGCTGATAGGGTTACTCAAGGTCGAATTATCTATGTACAACAATACTGGGAAGCTTCGGTTTTCGTTGATTTAGTAGAGGTGCAAGACATCTACAAGTTCTTAGACTATACATTCGACGAGCTGACCAATCACCGATCAGTATTTCAAAAGTATATTTGAGCCATGTTCTCGCAAAAGGGGGCTAAATGCATTCCCGTGATGCATGATACAAAGCACGTCATCATATAATTGTGGATCTGTAGAATCCATTTTGTCTAACAACCGACTGAAACATGAGATACACTGGTCCTCCGACACGCAGAAAATTGACCAAAAGCAAACAGTTTCGGCCCAGGTCATCTTGCGCAGGCTGACATTGGTCGATACTTTTTGCAAATGCATTAAGTCCCCTTTTTACAAAGCATGGCTCATTCGAAGATACAACTCCCTCATTTGTATATCTAGATATACAATGGTAGTACAATCCCGTGAATTCCGACAAGTTTTGTTTGCAACATCGAGTCAAGGCAAAATATACTTTTCACGGTAAAGCACAATTTGGAAAATATGATTTAGGGAACCGGATACAGCATTTCGATGGGTGAGTGCAATACTGTTCTAATGTACAGGCACTTAGAGTAGTGTTATACTCACAGGTCACAGCAACATCTGAGTGGAATGTTTTTTTGACAGAAAATAAGGCTCCAGTTCGGGGGCAAAACTATAATATTTTGGCTTTTCAAAACAGACGCCATGGCCTTTACAACATTTTCTCTATAATCTGAGAAGGGTTTTTTCTTGTTGTTTTTGTTTTGACTTAAATAACAACAAATTCCACTGCGCTCTTTACTTTGATTGTATTGGAGTTTAACGCCTTTTTATCAGCTAAGGTCATATATCACGACAGTCAGCGCATCTGTGCATGTGTTTCCTGGTTTTCTCATACCAGTACTGACACAACTTTCTTTCCAAGCCACTGACTACTTTTCTCACATGCATCAGGTGAGAGGCGAAAAATCGCCAGAAAGAAAATCTGTCGCAACCGGCAACCGGGTATCGAACCTGCAACCTCCAGGTCACGAGTCAAATACAGTAACCACTGTGCTACGGGCTCTTTAGCTTTGGTTTTTGAAATGTTTAAGCTCTATGGATCTACAAAGTTTACAAAATTTCGTGAATGGACTTGAGGCATAATGCTGGCAAACGCCCCACCACTACATTGGGAAAGCCCATTAAAATCAAAATTATCCATTATTAAAAATGCAGTTGTTACGGGTTCATTCCATATTCATGAAAAACTATATTAGTCAACGGAAAGAAGCTGTGAATTTCATTAATTTTTGTATCTTTTCGATCATAAAACAATGCTACACATGCATAGAACTGTGTAGAGGTAAGCGTTTGCCTGTATCATGTCATGGACAAAAATTGAATATAATTGCAAAGAAGAAGAATATTTTCAACAACATTCTATGTTTTTCGTAATAAAATAGACAGTCCTGGCAAATTCTAAGAGATGCCTAGTATGTTCTAAACGTATGACCATCTCTATTGTCTTTGACAACCTCCATCAATCGAAACTTAGGTATAATACCAGCAACTCCCCGCCATCATATCGCGAAAACCCATGAAAATCAAGATTATGCGTCAAAAACATTGCAATATTTTATAGATTCATTCCGTATACATCAAATACACTATTCACCATCGGAATGAACCTAAACATTTCATTAATTTCTCATTTTTTCACTCCAAAATGCGAAAAGGGGCCTTCGGACATATGCGTAAAAGTGTGTCGTTCCATATCAGCCTGTGCAGTCTGCGACTAATCCGAGACGACACTTCCCGTTTTTGTGCGATTTTCTGTTTCACGAAAGTCTGCTGTATGAAAAAATCTACATAGTCGTAAAGTGCTGTCTCGGATTAGCCTGCGCGGACTGCGCAGGCTAATCCGGGACAAGATTTTATGCAAATGTCCGAAGGCCCCTTTTCGTGTGTTGCACGCCAATTATATGCAGAGAACTATACAGCGGTGTAGGTTTAAATATCATAATGAGTAATTTTACCTTGCCTCTTTTGAATCAGATGCGATAGCTCTCATTTTAACAATCATAACGACTCCATTTTGTAACAACCTTTTTATCTCATAAACACATGTACATATGAGATGAAAAGCACGAATGAATAGTCACGTGGTCTCCGTTAGATAGAAATTCTCGTGCCGTGGTACATGGGAAATATACATTCGGCATACCTCGGGTGATCCGGTGATCAAATCGCTCGGGTGTATTACGTAGCTTGATATGCATCTATACGGTACATTTCGCTAGTCTCCGGAAGCACACCTTTTTACCGTTATTGAAATTGCTCCTCTTAAAAAAGAAACAAGAGGGCCATGATGGCCCTGGATCGCTCACCTGGGTAGAGTGCCTTAAAGGTATTTCTTTAATTTGACCAAGTGACCTAGTTTATGACCCCAAGTGACCCAATTTCAAACTCATATTTCACGAAGACAAACATTCTGACCAATTTTCAAGTCACTTGAGCAAAAAATGTGGCCTCTAGAGTGCCCTAAGAGTATTTCTTTAATTTGACCTAGTGACCTAGATTATGACCCCAGGTGACCTAAATTTGAACTGCGCTTGGACTACATCAAAAGAAACATTTTAACCAATTTTCAAATCGACTGAATAATAAATGTGGCCTCTAGAGTGCCCACTAGCTATTTCTTTAATTTGACCAACTAGTTTATGACCCCAGTTGACCAGAAATTCAGACTCATGTGAGATTTTATACAGACAAACATTCTGACCAATTTTCAAGGCAATTGAGCAAATAATGTAGCCTCTAGAGTGCCCTCAAGGTATTTCTTTAATTTGACCTAGTGACCTAGTTTATGGTTCCAGGTGACCCAAATCCAAACTCATCTGATATTTCATCAAGACAAACATTCTGGCCAAATTTCAGGTCATTTGAGCAATAAATAATTTGAGCAGAGTGCAAACAAGGTGTTTCTTTAATTTGACCCAGTGACCTAGTTTATGACCCTAGTTGACCCAAATTCAGACTAATGTGAGATTTTATAAAGACAAACTTTCTGACCAATTTTCAAAGCAATTGAGCCAAATAATGTGGCCTCGAGAGTGCCAACAAGGTATTTCTTTAATTTGACCTAGTGACCTAGTTTATGACCCCAGATGACCCAATTTTGAACTCAATGAACTCGTTGTGCTTAGATGGGCAAACAAACTTAGAATAGAATCACTACATACCAAATATCAAAGCTCTACGCCTTCCAGTTTCAAAGAAGAATTTTAAAGTTTTCCTTCTTTGTTCCTATGTTCGAACTTGTGACCCCAGGCTGGGCCAGTTTTTGCCCAAGCAGCATCCTTGGAACAAACTTGGTAGAGGTCCACTAGGAGACGCTACATACCAAATACCAATTAATTGAAGACGATAACAACCGAAATACATGTATAGAGTATACCTGTCCAAAACGGAAGCTGTTACCGTAAACTGGCAGCCTGTTATCGATCTTCGTATCAACGTCTATCGGACGGTTATTGGAGATACAACGGGTACCAGTTTACTGTTACCGGTACGTCATCAAAATAAAGTGCAATAATAAAATCCATTTTTTGATCAGACTCACTGGCGCAGAAAAAAGTTACGCGGATTTTTAAACCCCCTGTTTTTTTGAAAATCCGTAGAATTTGGACCCCGCAGAAAAAAGTACTTATACGGTATCAAAGCTCTACACCTTTCCGTTAAAGAGAAAAAGAAATTTAAAGTTTTCCTTCTTGTTCCTATGTTCGAACATGTGACCCCTAGGGCGGGGCCAGTTTTGACCCCAGAGGCATCATATGAACAAACTTGGTAGAGGTCCACTATGAGATGCAACATACCAAATATCAAAGCTCTACGCCTTTCGATTTCAAAAAAGAAAAAATTTAAAGTTTACCTTCTTTGTTCCTATGTTAAAACTTGTGACCCCCGGGACAGGGCCAGTTTTGACCCCAGGGCATCATATGAACAAACTTGGTAAAGGTCCACTAGAAGACGCTACATACCAAATATCAAAGCTCCACGCCTTCCTGTTTCAGAGAGGCAGATTTTTAAAGTTTTCCTTTTTTGTTCCTTTGTTCGAACTTGTGACCCCTAGGGCGGGGCCAGTTTTGACCCCAGGGGCATCATATGAACAAACTTGGTAGAGGTCCACTAGGAGATGCAACATACCAAATATCAAAGCTCTACGCCTTCCAATTTCAGAGAAGAAGATTTTTTTAGTTTTCCTTCTCTGTTCCTACGTTCGAACTTGTGACCCTCGGGGCAGGGCCAGTTTTGACCCCAAGGACATCATATGAACAAACTTGGTAGAGGTCCACTATGAGATGCAACATACCAAATATCAAAGCTCTACGCCTTCCTGTTTCAAAGAAGAAGATTTTTACAGTTTTCCTTCTTTGTTCCTATGTTCGAACTTGTGACCCCCGGTGCAGGGCCTGTTTTAACCCCTGGGACATCAAATGAACAAACTTGGTAGAGGTCCACTAGGAGATGCTACATACCAAATATCAAATCTCTACGCCTTCAAGTTTCAGAGAAGAAGATTTTTACACTTTTCCTTCTTTGTTCCTATGTTCAAACTTGTGACCCCCAGGGCGGGGCCAGTTTTGACCCCAGGGACATCATATGAACAAATTTGGTAGAGGTCTAGTAGGAGATGCTACATACCAAATATCAAAGCTCTGCGCCTTCTAATTTCAGAGAAGAAGATTTTCAAAGATTTTGCATTTTTTTCCTTTTTGTTGCCATGGCAACCAGAGTTATGGGTGGAATTCAATTCTTTGAACAACTTTGGTAGAGCTTCACCCAAGAAACATCCCTGCCAAGTTTCATCAAGATTGGCCCAGTGGTTTAGGAGAAGAAGATGTTTAAAGAAATTGTTGACGGACGACAGACGACGGACATAGGGCGATCACAATAGCTCACCTTGAGCACTTTGTGCTCACGGTGAGCTAAAAATGGGTCAATTTTCTATCGTTTTCTTTCTAAGAATATTTCAGTCGGCAAACAGTTTGTACATTCACTTTTTAGCGTGGTTTATCAATTCCGTTGGGAGCTTTCATCGACAGATCGATAGATGTGAATAACTTCACCGTGGTTGTTCATGTCGTTGCTAAGCGATTTACAGGGGCGCCGCCATGTTTAAGATCATGTGATTGGCAGTTCAAATTGGAAGCCTCCTTTATACGGACGAGGTTAGATGTAGGTACGGAATCGGCCGAGTTGTGACGAGTGGGGAAATATACACTCGCGTACCATGGCAGTCATTTTCTACCCCATAAGTACAATCTTCTTACAAATGAAAACCAAAAGCAAGGAACAGCGATTAACACAGCTTTTAGCAATGTTTCAGTCATATCACGCGCATAGCCTGCAAATTAATTCCATAAAAGAAAGAGTGAAAAATATAGGAATCACATTAACACTTTGGCTGCTAAGAACCACCTTGTGGGCTTTTATGAACAGTGTAGTCTGGTCTTTGATCTACTGTCCGATACACAGAGATTTCTCCGACGAGCAAAATCACTATTGGCAGGAAATCTTAAGTTTAATTTATCTAGCAGCTTAAAGGTTTAAAGTATAGAACGAGGGATGGTGTAAGTTTTTTTTCCTGAAATTAATTAAGCCCCTTTCACAACCTTACGACCAGTTTACGATCGCCTGCAACACTTTTAGCAATGTGTATTGTGGGCTGTCGCAGTCATTGCAGAGTCGCAAGCGGTCGCAAACGATCGTATTATACATTTGAACATGTACAAAATTCTGACGCGACAACAAGCGATCAAAGTAGTCGCACTCTGTCTCACGAACAGTCGTACGGATGTTGCACAACCTTGAACCCCGTTGCACGACAAGACTCACGGGCTTGCGTGACTTGTATATTGTATTTGATCGTTCAGGCATCTTGCAACACTCGTACGTGTATCAGAGATCTGTAACTATCAGTCGTGCGTTCGGTTGCGTTGTCAATGCGACTATCAGACTGTTATTAGACAATTCGAATCACCTCGTGCAACAGTGTACTACCGTTGTACGACTTCAAGAGGCTCTGGGCGACTATGTTAAAGAGAAAAATCTGTCAAAGACTAAAATGGTCTTTTTGAAGGAAGCTGAAAGCTGCTGTTGCTAACGTTCTGTTGTTTGCTCGGTGTTTGTAGCCTTTTTGACTACATTTCGTCCGTTCTACGGAATTTAGCAGTGTTGATCTGACAAGATCCATATTTGGGCGGATATAAATTTCCGGATCGTTTCACGACCACTCGTACGAACAATCTCATGATCGTACAACCAGTCGTATCCAAACACTCGACCAATCGCACGGTGTTGAGACAAATCTTACGACAATTCCATCAGTCCCACCAGTTATATGAGTGACGTCACACCAATCGCAGTTTCTCGAGCAATACTCACAGGTAAACGTGCGATCGCTCGCACGAGCATATGCCCTCTGTCTCGCAACGGTCGCTTCCACTCGCTCTAATTACATGTCTTCTATTGCATTTGTGAAAGCCTTTTGCGATCCATTGTCGCAGTAGCTTTTTAAGTCGATCATGCGACCACATTTTTACAATTAGTCGCACACCAACTGCGAAAGGGGCTTTAACGATTGATTGTATGAGTGTATGGTGTTTAACGCCGTTTTCAGCATTATTTCAGTTATATCGCGACGGCCAGTGCACCTATCCATGCCTTCCTGGAGTTTCTTTTACCAGTACTCCGCACAATATTCTTTCCAAGTCACTGGCTGCCTTCCCACATAATCATCGTCGAAACAATGGTCAGCGGTGAGAGAGGAATGAATCCTGTCGCAATGACTATCATCAATCCTCGGAAAGAAATTGGCCAAGCCGGGGATCGAACCAGCGACCTCCTGTTCTCGAGTCCTGTACGCTACCGACTGAGTTACCGGGCTTGGCGGACTTTACTTCTTTCGGCGCCAAATAAACAAACTCTGCCTCTTCTGATGGCTGTAAATACAATCCACTGAGTCTCTGGAATATTTATATCCTATAGGCTTGACCAAACAAGCGAAGGGCATAGATCAAAGATCAGACTGCACATTCTGTGCAGTCTGATCTTTGATTTATGCCGTCCGCAAAAGTCCCTGTTTTCGCCTATGGCGCTGAAAGGGTTAAGGAAAGAGTTGTTATTCTATATGAAAGTCGACTTTTTTTACCCACTTCTTGTTTTCTAGATTCAAGTGCTTAACCTTCAACCATTTACCACACGATCCCGACTTGTAACGAATCTGAAAGAGAAGAATTTATAAAACATTATGGAAAAAATGAGAAAATGCTGATAACCAGCATTTTCTCCCTTTTCGACGATGTTTTCAAAATCTGTCTTCTCCAGGATCCATAACACACGAGATTTTACACTTTTTATAAAACGGTCAACCCTTTGCAACATAATCCGGGGTTTTTACGACCCTGAGGGAGAAGCCTTTTGAGATGATTGTGGGAAAAAGAGAAAATGAGGGTAACCAGCATTTTCTCCTTTTCCCACAATCTTTTCTGCCCTTTTCCCAGACAAATCCCATCACTTGAATCACATCTAATTTGTCGTCTGCAAATGCTTTCAGTTTGAACTAGCCAAAAATTTTGTTACATGTAAATAACATTTGTTTCACTTTCTTTTTTCTAAAACAAAGCTCAGATTTTTCCCCCACTTGTAACCTGGCTAAAGTTCAAAGAGCTATGGACTTTAGTTCTTCCGCATTCACAATGTAGATCATAGAATTGAAAAGACGGCTAAAAAGGTTTTGAGGGAGGGGATAACTGTTTTCTTTCTTTTTTTTTTTACTCTGTACCAAGTCTTAGCGACCCTAATGCAGAAAGCTTTAGAAAACGTTGTGGGAAAGGGATAAAATGCCGGTAGTCGGCATTTTCTCCTTTTCCCACAATATTTTCAATCCTTTTAAATCAATACGAAACGACACAATTTTGTACCGGTTCAAATCTAATTTATTTGGAGACGACAAATTTAATGCAGCTGTTTTCTGTTTTTGGATTTATCTGTGAAAGAGTAAGAAGCATTGTCGAAAACTGAGAAAATGCTAGTTACTACATGTGTTTTCAAAGGTTTGTTGTTAAGGATAGTTTTCTAAAGGGTTAAAGACAAGTGTCATTACTTGTGCCAAATGCTTCTTACTTCGTATTTCCATTGGTGGAACTCTTCAAGTTAAAGGCGACTATCGTGACCCATTCGGCAAACCTCGGGTGATCCGTTGATCAAGTCACTCGACTCTATCACGTTGCTTGATATGCACGCTCACGGTACATTTCTTTGCCGGAAATACACAGCGTTACCGTTCTTAAAATCGTAGCAATCCGCTTTGAAAAAGAAAACTCAGGTCACAATTTTCTGTGGTAATCTTTCTAAATACATTTCCGTTGACAAACAGTTTGCATGTTCATTTTCTAACTTTGTCTATCAATTCCGTAGGCATTTATCAGCGAATGGTTGCTTATCACCGTGGCTGTTGTTGCCGTTGCTAATCGATTTACATGGGCGCCGCCATGTTTAAGATCATGTGACTCACAGTATTTCAAAATGGAAACGAGGTTATATGTACTTACGGAATCGGACGAGTTGTGACGAGTGTGCCAATACCCTGCGTAAAACATAATCAAAGGCCCCATATCGATGGGTGAGTGCAACACTATCCTAAGTGCCTATACAAAGTATAGGCACTTAGGATAGTGTTGCACTCACCCATATATTATATGAAACACAGTCATCTGTAACAAGGGAGGCATATTTGATTGCTACTTATATGTTTGTAGGTTGCGATTTTATCGCGTTGTCTCGCGAGATTTGTTCATTTTCTTATATGCCATGATTTTCCCCGAGGTGGCATTTTTCAAATACATAATCTATCTGATATGGGCATTCTGGGTACAGAAACAAACTATTTTTCAAGGCGGGAATCAATACAACAAATAAAAAAAAAAAAAAAAAAACACGTTTACTCTCTAAAACCTACCTTGTACGATTCATCCAGCCATGGTTAGCTAGCATATAACCTATGCACCAGTCATTTATAAACATAAGCCCCTATAGCTTGGGAAAAAGCCCCGGCATAAGCCCAGGAAGGTGGGGACATTAATTTTGTTGTTTGTCTGTTCCCACGTCTATATTTAGAAACTGTCTACAGAGATTTGCAATAAACAGTTGGTGTTTTAAAAAAAATCCCCGTTTGAAATCATTTTGTTTTTTAAGAAATCTGTAGCGAAAAACTGGCTTGATTTTTCCACAGACGTATTATTTATTGCCATTTCCGCATGCACTTTTTAAGCGTCAATTTACGCACCAAGTAGTAATATTTGTCCATTATTTTTCCAGTGATGCGTCATAGCAGACAGGTCAAATCTTCGAAGAATATGACATGCGCAGACAACGGTTTACGTGTGGTCCCAGTAATAGGTCTAAACGCGCCTTTAACATAAAGAGTTCCCAATACTTTTTTGCAGATGCATTAAGTCCCCTTTTCACATAGCATGGCTCAAATGCTTTAGCCAATCAGACGTCGTGTTACTTCCTAAATCTAGAACAAGACTGAATGGTTCAGCCAATCAGAAGTTGTGTTACTTTCTAAATCTAGAATTAGACAAAGAATATTCTTAAGAATGGTTGGTGAATACGGACCAGGTTTTCAAGCCCTGTATATTACTAACTAACCAGGCTGGGATATCGTTCACCATTTGGTTATGGTCTGTATCGATGCACAAGTGTGTGTGTGCGTGCGTGTGTGTGTGTGTGGGGGGGGGGGGGGGTCTGTAGTCAAAGGATAGGATCAGTAATGAGGAGGGGCTCAATTTTTTCACTTTTCACTGGGACGCTGCTTTTTTTTTTTTTTTTTTAGTGTGAGTGGTCTTGGGCTAGGCCCTTCGGTTTTCTTGCCCAAGAAAAAATATGATATATAGTTGTCGTCAAGATTTGACTGAAATAATACTGAAAGGGAGAAGAAACTAATCAATGAATCAATCAATCAATCGGAACAATCAATCAATAAACCATTCAACCAACTAATAGGACCAGTAGGTCTTGGGCCAGGCCCTTCTGTTTTCCAGCCCAAGAAAAAAAAATGATATATACATGTAGTTGTCAGGATTTGAATGAAATAATACTGAAGACGACAAAAGCTAATCAATCAATCAATCAATCAAATACTAAACTGATTTTTACTTTAATGCTTTTTAGTTAGTACAATGAATTGAAGTAACTTGCATGCAATCGATAGTTGATTTACGTCATCCAAGCATGAATCATTTTGAAATCCTTTCAAGATAATGAAGAGGGGATTTTGAGCGCTTACGTCGTACTGATGAAATCCCACGACCGTCATTGTATGATGAAAACAATAACAATTGAAAGAATACTCAAAGCGTTGAAAGCACTGGTGTGGCATTTGTCAAGGGAGCCATTGTGTTGAATTAATAATTTGAAAAATAAATAAACAATAATGTGGAACGAACAAGCCAAAGGGCGAACAAGCCCAGAAACGAACTGGTTTTGGGACGAACATGGTCAGGAGACAAAGGCTGTGTGTATCATTGCGCCAATAGAAGGCCATAATGAGTATAAATGTTTTCAATAAACAAGAGGGCCATGATGGCCCTGTATCGCTCCACTGGCTTATAAATATAAACCATAAATACTAAACATTTCAATTCTGAGCGAAATGGTTTCAAAATGAAGACTTACAAAATTTTCTCTTTAAAAGCCCATGTGAAAGTTGAGACCCGCAGGGCAAAGCCATTTTTGATCCCAGAGCGATAATTATTTGAACCCTGGTAGAGGTCCACAAGAAAAAAAAAAAAAAAAAAAAAAAAATATGCCAAAATAATACAAGTCTATGCTGTATGGTTATAAATAAGGTGATTTTCAAGTTTCCTCCATATGAAAGCCTCTGTAAAACATAAGACCCCTGATGCAAGGCTAATTTCAAAAAAAAAAAAAAAAAAAAAAAAATCAAAAGTGATCCAGATTTGGTAGCCCTTGGGTTTGCGATTAGGAGCAAAAGGATTTTTTGAATTTTCACCCTATAAGCACATGTTTATGACCAAATTTGGGAGTTCTTGGCCTTATGGCTAGTAACAAGACGGTTTCTGAAGGTTTCACTCATAAACCCATGTAAAACTTGTGACCCCTGGTGCAGGGCCGAACTTGATCCTAGGGTTGTAACTTGGGCCCTCTTAGTAGTTGTCCACTAGATAGTGCTATAATTATGCAAAATTGCTATGTACACCAAGATTTAAAAGTTTTCCCTATATAAACCCATGTAAATCTTGTGAACCTCCCCCCCCCCCCACCCCCCAGCATGAGGCCAAATTGACCCCAGGACTGTAATTTGGGCACTTTTGGTAGACCCCCACTAGATCAAGCTAAATGCAAAATTTGGTAGCTCTAGGCCTTAGGTACTGGAAGATTTCTTAAGTTGTCACTATGTAAGCCCATGTAAAACTTGTGACCCCTGCAGCGGGGCCAATTTTGACCCCAGGGCTAAAATTTTGGCCCGCTTGGTGGAGGCCCACTAGATATAGCTACATGCAAAATTTGGTAGCTCTAGGCCTTATGGCTAGGTACAGGAAGATTTTTAAAGTTTTCTCTATATAAGCCTATGTAAAACTCGTGACCCCTGGGGCAGAGGCAATTTTGACCCCAGGGCTATAATCTGAAGAAACTTGATAGAGGTCTACTACATAAAGCTACATGCCAAATTTGGTAGCCCTACGCCTTATGGTTTCAGACAAGAAGATTTTTAAAGATTTCCAATATTTTTCAGTTTTGTTGCCATGGAAACCAGAGTTTTTGAAGGAATCAAATTCTTTCAAGAAATTCTGAAGAGGACCATGGCAGGATCATTTATGTGAAGTTTCATGAAAATTGGATGGGTAGTTTCAGAGAAGAAGATGTTTGAAATAAAAGTTAACGCACGGACGGACGGATGGACGGACGGACGGACGCACGGACGGACGCACGGACGCACGGACGCACGACGGACACCGGGCTATGACATAAGCCCGCTGGCCTTCGGCCAGTGGAGCTAAAAATGAAGTATTTCCATGATCGATGCTCTAACCCAGTTTATTTTAATACGCTGTTGTTAATTATATATCTGGGTGCTATTGAAACACTTATTTGTCTTGGAAAAATTGAGTTTAGTTGGGTTTACTTCCTTCGGTTTTGCACAAACTACGATACACGATTTTCAAAAAACGGTATGAACTCATAGTAGCACTGTCTTCGACAAATGCCACAAAAAACTTACACAGAAATATTACGATGAATATCGCAGATTATTGTAAAGTCATTTACAATAGACTGTATGTTTAAATGGTGTTTTACGTCAATTTAAAGGGGGGGGGGGGGCTATTCAGATTTTATGCCGTAAATCAAAATTTCTTGTAAAACACCGACAAATATAACTAAATGAGACATGCTCTGTGAAAAAGGGTTTATAATGCATCTCCATGATGCATGATACAAAGCAAGTCATTACAGTATCATAGATCCCTAAAACCTGTTTTGTATAACAACCTACTGAATCAGGAGGTACACTGGTCCTTTGACATGCAGAAAATAAACCAAAAGCAAAAAGGTTTCGGCTCAGGTCAGCCTGCACAGATTGTGCAGGCTGACCTGAGTCGATACTTTTTGCAAATGTATTAAGCCCCCCTTTTCACAGAGCATGGCTCACATATTCTTTTTCTTTGCAATCAAATTGAAACTGTACTGTGGTACTCTGTAAAAAGGTGCAATGTTTGGCGTTTAATGGTCGTTTAGCATAAGGTAACTCCGTCTATTTTCATGACATCATATATGACGTCATGGAACTGGTTTGAATACGAATCCTCGTTATCGATGCGTGCTACTGTTCATGTTACATTCCCAGAAGTCTTTGCGAAACTCAGGTGCGAAATCTAAATATGCCTTAAGGGGATGCGTAGCCCATTAGGAAAATACCACAGGCTTTTTTTCTTACTTTTGTCTTTCTACATTAATCTTTAGGGATAATTTGCCTGTTACCACCTTACTTAGTTCAATGGTATGTTATTTTTGAAGTTTCGTGATATTATAAAAAATCTTAACAACACCCTATACAGTATTTCAGTATTATAACATCGGTACCTCATTTGTTCAAGTTTTCTTGTATTTATGTAATCGTCCTACGTTTGATCACTGAGAATAGCCGAGCTCCCGTAGCTCAGTCGGTAGCGTACAGGACTTGAGAACAGGGTAAGTACTCACCAACCATTCTTAAGAATATTCTTAGCTTTTATTCTCCAAGATTTTCTACATTTGAAAGTAACACAAATCCTGATTGGTTAAACCAAATGGTTTAGCTAATCAGGAGTTGTGTTACTTTCAAATGTAGAAAATTCCGGAGAGCAAGACAAAGAACGTTCTTAAGAATGGTTGGTGAATACGGACCCTGTTGGTGAATACGGACCCAGAAGGTCGCTGGTTCGATCCCCGGCTCGGCCAATTTCTTTCCGAGGATTGATGATAGTCATTGCGACAGGATTCATTCCTCTCTCACCGCTGACCATTATTTCCACGATGGTTATGTGGGAAAGCAGCCAGTGGCTTGGAAAGAATATTGTGCGTAGTACTGGTAAAATAAACTCCAGGAAAGCATGGATAGGGGGACTGGCCGCCGCGATATAACTGAAATAATGTTGAATACGGCATTAAACACCATACAATCAATCAATCAATCAATCACTTGACATAGATTCTTGCTTAAACTTTAGGCTGCTAGGGGCGACTCAATAATTTTTCCAGCAACAAGCACCACGTTGTCGTAATGTTTCGGTATATACTATTGGCTGGAAACCTTCATTCTATTTATTTAGCAGTTTAACCCTTTACCACAAAATTCCGAGTTTTAACGGCCCTGATAAAGAAAACTTTTGAAAGCATTTTGGGAAAAGGAGAAAATGCTGGTGACCAGCATTTTCTCCTTTTCCCACAATGTTTCCTATCCTTTAACAGCCAAAGAGCATCATTCCAGTGACGTTCAAACTGTCGTCTGCAAATGCTTTCAATTTGGAAGACTTCAAACTTTTGTTGCTTGCTAAAGAGCCAAGGGTAAATTTCTGAAAGATTACATGAAAAATACAGCAATAAGATACTGTCTGTCCGAATTAAAAAAAACTGTTCTTTTGACCCTTTGCCACACAATCCCGGCTTTTAGCGACCGTGAAAGAGAAAAGCTTTTGAAAACATTGTGGAAAAAGAAGAAAATGCTGGTAACCAGCATTTTCTCCTTTTCCCACGATTTTTTCTACCCTTCCCAAAAAAAGGTTCAATTTTTGAGTCACATTTGTTGTCGTCTGCAAATGGTTTAAAATTGGACAAGTCTGAAATTTTGTCGTTCTGTAAAGAGTTAATTTAAGGTTGACCCTTTCAGCGCAATGGACGAAAGAAAAAGTTTTGGCGGACGGTATAGATCAAGATCGGACTGTACAGACCGTCAAGGCTGATCTTTGATCTCAACGGTCCACTTTTTCCATACTTATGAAAGAGTCCTTCTTATTTTTTTTTTGTAGTGCATTGTTTTTCCCGCCGCCAAAATAAAAGAGCCGATTGTATGTAGATCTATTTGTCGCAAAGAGTTAAAAATATCCACTTGTCGGCTACTTACTTTCCACAGGAAACACACAAGTTGGCAGAAAGGAGGTCATGCTCTGTGAATAGGGGGCTTAATGCATCTGCAGCGCAGGCTGACCTGGATCAAGATTTTTGGCTATTTGTCAATTTTCTGCATGCCTTCCTTCCTTCCTTCCTTCCTTCTTTCTTTCTTTCTTTCTTTTCTTCCTTCCTTCCTTCCTGCCTTCCTTCCTTCCTTCTTTCTTTCTTTCTTTCCTTCTTTCTTTCTTTCTTTTCTTCCTTCCTTCCTTTCTTTCTTTCTCTCTTTCTTTCTTTCTTTCTTCCTTCCTTCCTTCCTTCCTTCCTTTCTTTCTTTCTTTCTTTCTTTCTTTCTCCACTCTAGCAAAATAGACGTTAGCGCCTTACAGAGCCATGCACAACTTTGTCAATTTTTTAGACCATGTAAATGTCAATTTCAGGCTGCAGTGAACGTGCAATCTGATCTTTGATCTATTTTGTCCGCTATGTACTTTCTTTTTGCAAAAGTTATTTAAAATTAAAACGAACCAAAATGGTCTCTTTTCCTGATTGTGAAATCGCATTTCGTTTATTTGATGTGTTGATGGCTAATGTTGAAGCTCGAGCTTCCGAGCAGAGCTATGATAGCTCAGTCGGTAGCGTACAGAACTTGAGAACAGGAGGTCGCTGGTTCGATCCCCGGCTCGGCCAATTTCTTTCCGAGGATTGATGATAGTCATTGCGACAGGATTCATTCCTCTCTCACCGCTGATCATTGTTTCGCCGATGGCTATGTGGGAAAGCAGCCAATGGCTTGGAAAGAAAATTGTGCGTAGTACTGGTAAAAGAAACTTCAAGAAAGCATGGATAGGTGCACTGGCCGCCGCGATATAACTGAAATAATGTTGCAAAGGGCGTTAAACACCATACAAGCAATCAATCGGGCTTCCGGGCTTTCGCCTGGCTACGCCCGTGGTAAATCATGGCAGAATACAGGGCAGGGGCATATAGGGACAATATGCCTTATAAAGAGAGCGCCTCATGATAGAACCAATCCTCGACTGCATTTGCCTTCAGAACTTTCAAGCAGAAAATGGGATATAACTGTCAAAATAAACCCTATTGGTATGCGTTTCATCTTGATCGTCAACAACTATTCCGAGTTCAAAGTAAATAATTGGCCCGCAACATGCGAAATGAGACCTTCGGACATTTGTGTAAAGTGTTGTTGCAGATTAACCTGCGCAGTCCGCGCAGGCTAATCCGAGACGGTACTTTACGGCTACACAAGATTTTTTCATACAGCAGACTTTCGTGAAACAGAAAATCTCACAAAAACGGGCAGTGTCGTCTTGGATTAGTCACTGACTACACAGGCTGATCTGGGACGAGACACTTTTACGCATATGTCCGAAGGCCCCTTTTCGTGTGTTGCACGACCAAATTTAACTGTTTACCACACAATCCCGACTTTAGAAAGAAGCCTTTTGAAAGCATTGTGGGAAAATGAGAAAATGCTGGTTACCAGCATTTTCTCCTTTTCCCACAATGTTTTCTACCCTTTCAAAAACAAATTTCAATTTTTGAGTCCCAATTATTTTGTCGTCTGCAAATGCTTTGAATTTGAACATGTCTAATATTTTGTCGTTTGTTAAAGTGTTAAGCGATTCGGGGGTCAACATGCTGACAAATTTAATTTATACCATTTAAAGGTTTGGATATTATTATGAGCCTGACAATTTCTTGCAACGCACTCTGTCAAAGTTCCAGTTACTGGCAGAAAAATTTGTCGTAAGACTTATGGTGGCATATTTCTGCCACGAGATAAGAGGTAACTATCGAGATAATTTTAGAAAACTATCACATAAATCAAAGTTTCCTGGAAATTTTATCTAGATAGAGAAAAGCTTTCTGGGAAAAAAAAAATATCACGACAAACTTTGTTATCTAGAAAATTTTACATTGACCAGTAAATATTTCAACGCAAAATTTCTCGTTTGTGCACGAAGCTTATTTTCGAGATAAAATCATCGGGATAGTTCTACCCGTTTCTCGATATCTATAAATAGAAAATTCACCATTTGGATGAACTCGGTAGTTTTTGACTGTACATGATGGCTGTGTTCCGAAACCGTATCTATTTATAGATACCGTGAATGTCAGTTGTGGCCACGAACGCAAAAAAAAAAATAGTGATAAAAGTGAGAATGTTCGCGATTTTTTTATTGCGAAACTCTTCGTTATCGAGATAATATTTCAGGAAAGTTTGTTTTATCGCGATAGTTTTCTTGAATTACCGCGATGATTATCTTGTATCTAGTTGCAGAAATATGCCACCGTAACAACTGAAACAAAAGTTGGCGACAGAGATGTCAGAAAATGTTGAAGTTCCTATATGGCCAGTAACAAGCGAAATGAGACCTTAGGACATTTGCGTGAAGTGTCGTCTCGGATTAGTCTGCGCAGTCCGCGCAGGCTAATCCGAGACGGCACTTTACGACTACCTAAGATATTTTCATACAGCAGACTTTCGTGAAACAGAAAACTGCACAAGAACGGGAAGTGCCGTCTTGGAGTAGTCACAGACTGCACAAGCTGATCTCGGACGACATACTTTTACGCATATATCCGAAGGCCCCTTTTTATGTGTTGCACGCCCTATCACGACAACACAGACGATGTCAGGGCTATGAAAATACCTCGACACATTCTGAGTCCTTTACCAAACAATCCCGTGTAACGACCTTGAAGAAAAAGGCGTTTGAAAACACCGTGGTTTGATTGATTGTATGGTGTTTAACGCCGTTTTCAACATTATTTCAGTCATATCGCGGCGGCCAGTGCACCTGTCCATGCTTTCCCGGAGTTTCTTTTACCAATACTCCGTACAGTATTCTTTCTAAGCCACTAGCTGCTTTCCCACATAACCATCTGCGGAAAGAGAGGAATGAGTCCTGTCGCAATGACTGTCATCAGTCCTCGGAATGAAACTGGCCCAGCCGTGGATTGAACCACAGACCTCCTGTTCTCAAGTCCTGTACGCTACTGACTGAGCCACCGAGGTTAGGCTGAAAACATTGAAAATAACGAAAACATTGAAAAAGAAAGAAGAAAATGCTGGTAACCAACGGTTTTTTTTTTTTTTTTTTATCTGTCTTATACAAATTCCATCGATTATGCCATAATTAATTTTTTCTTCTCCATATCGGACCAGTCCATTTTTTTTTTTGAAGAGTTTTGAAAATACAGCCGAGCTAATAACAAGGGCAAAATGAGTCATGATCTGGCAAAAGGGGCTTAATGCATCTCCGTGATGCACTATACTAAGCAAGTCATCACATAATTAGGGATCCATAAAATTCATTTTTGTTTAACCCTTTCCCAAACAAGGCCTGGTTTTCACGTGTCTGCAGTACAAGTCTTTTGAAAACGCTGTGGGAAAAGGAGAAATTGCTGATTACAAGCACTTCCACTATTGTCTACAATGTTTTCAAAAGCCTACTACATAATTATATATATATTTTTTCAACTAAAGTAGTTAGGCAAAGTACGAAAGCCTATAAGGGTCAATATGAACAATAAGACAAAAAAATAAAAACACGTTATAACGCGAAAAAAGTCGCACTAACGTGAAAATTCACGTTATAACGTGAATATAAAACACGTTATAACGCGAAAAAAGTCGCACTAACGCGAAAATTCTCATTATAACGTGAATATAAAACACATTATAACGCGAAAAAAGTCGCACTAACGCGAAAATTCTCGTAATAACGTGAAATCAAAACACGTTATAACGGGAAAAAAGTCGCACTAACGCGAAAATTCTCGAAATAACGTGAAATCAAAACACGTTATATAGGCCTAACGCGAAAAAAGTCGCACTAACGCGAAAATTCTCATTATAACGTGAATATAAAACACATTATAACGCGAAAAAAGTCGCACTAACGCGAAAATTCTCGTAATAACGTGAAATCAAAACAGGTTATAACGCGAAAAAAGTCGCACTAATAACGTGTTTTTAAACACGAGATTTTTCGCGTTACTGCGACTTTTTTTTTTGCGTTATAACGTGTTTTAAAACACGTTATTACGAGAATTTTCGCGTAACTGCGACTTTTTTTGCATTATAACGTGTTTTAAAACAGGTTATTACAAGAACTTTCGCGTTAGTGCGACTTTTTTTTTGCGTTATTACGTGTTTTAAAACACAATATTAGGAGAATTTTCGCGTTACTGCGACTTTTTTTGCGTTATAACGTCTTTTAAAACACGTTATTACGAGATTTTTCGCGTCACTGCGACTTTTTTTTGCGTTATAACGTGTTTTAAAACACGAGGTTTTTCGCATTGGTACGACTTTTTTGCGTTATTACGTGTTTTAAAACACGTTATTACGAGAATTTTCGCGTTACTGCGACTTTTTTTTGCGTTATAACGTGTTTCAAAACACGTTATTACGAGAATTTTCGCTTTAGTGCGGCTTTTTTTTTGCCTTATAACGTGTTTTAAATTCACATTATAACGTGTATTTAAAAAACATTTTACCTTCATTCTGACACTTGTAGGCTTTCGTAGCAAAGAGTTAAAATCAATGCAATAACCTTTATCACAATACAGGTTGTTTTAACTTGTTACCAAATGACAAAATTTTAAATTCTTCTAAATTAAAAGCATCTGCAGATGACATTTAACCCTTTCCCAAACAAGCCCTGGTTTTCACGTGTCTGCAGTACAAGTCTTTTGAAAACACAGTGGGAAAAGGAGAAATTGCTCGTAACGAGCAATTTCTCCTTTTCCCACAGTGTTTTCTACCTTTTTTTTGAGACCTTTCTGCCATTTTCATCAAATTTAAAATTGTCGTCTGCAAACTCTTTCATTTTCGACCAGTCCAAAATTTGTCGTTTGGGAAAGGGTCAACAACCGAGTAAATCATGAGGCAGAATATGTCCTTTGACATGCAGAACAATTAAAGATAGCAAAAAGTTTGGCCCGTGTCAGCCTGCACGGACTGCGAAGGCTGACATGGGGTCGATATTTTTTGCAGATGCATTAAGCCGCTTTTCACATGTGAGCGTAGGTAAAGTAGGATACACTTTTTTTTCTTAAAAACTTTTCTTTCAGGAAAACTTGCCATGTGTTGCGGACGAAGATATCTGATCGTGTTTCTCATCTTTGTCGGGTATCTGGTCTCCATTGGATCACGCGAGCAGTTCTCGATCCTCATTACCAGCGTAATTTCGGATCCCGGATCAGAGCAGAATACATTTTATGTACGACTTCCATCCATCCATCCATCCAAAACCCACCCACCCATCCATCCACCCATCTATCCATCCAAAACCCACCCACCCATCCATCCATCCAAAACCCATCCACCCATCCATCCATTCACCAACCCATCCATCCATCCATCCATCCATCTTACTCTCTGTCCTCCTGTCTCACATAAAAAATTCTCTCTGGGTCCTTACTCAATCACCAATCTTAAAGGCACAATAGCGCCCAAAAAGACACTGCAGGTGTTAAAATGCATTTAAATTTAAATCATACCAAACTTTTTATTGTATGGTCGATCCAAGTTTTAGTGGCTGACAGAATCAAAGCGTTGAAAACGCTGGTATGGCATTTGTCAAGGGAGCCATTGTGTGGAATTAATAATTAGAAAAATAAACAACAGAAATAGCTTCAAAATATTCGCTTGAAAGTCAACCTACTATATAGTCATGCAAAATCCGATAGAGAAGGGTGCAATCTTGTGGGACGAACAAGTCCGGGCGAACAAGCCCAGGAACGAACTGGTTTTGGGACGAACAAGCACGGTATGTGTGTATCATTACGCCGCTATAGAATGCCAAAGCGGATCAAGCTATTTTCGATAAAAAGGAAGTATTTCCACGATCGATGGCCTGATCCAATTTATTGTAATACTCCATTTTCAATTTCATATCTGACTGCAATCGAAACACTTATTTGTCTCAGAAAAATTTATTTTAATTGGGTTTACTTCCTTCGGTTTTGCAGAACTACGATAAATGATTTTCAAAATGCCGTATTGAACTTATAGTGGCATTGTCGTCGACAAATGCCACAAAAATGAATTTTAAAATCAGACAAAAAGTAAGCAAAAGATAGAGAGACCTGGCAACTTAAACCCTAGTTTTAGAATTAATTTCTCTGCTAGCTACTAACACTTTGACCGACTGTACAATAACAGATTGTCATCTTCACAATAATTTCCATACTTTTAAATGATATGGTTTAAATCTGAATGATTTTTAACGCCTGCTTTGTGTATTTTTTTGGCAGCTATTGTTACTTTAAGAATATTCTCCGTCCTGCTCTTCAAGTTCTCTTAAGCCTTTGCGATACAACACTGAGTTTTAACGATCCTGAAAGAGATGGCTTTTGAAAACATTTTGGCAAAAGCAGAAAATGCTGGTAACCTGCTGCATTTTCTCCGTGTCCATCAATGTTTTCCACCCTTTCTCCGACATATCACATAATTTGGGCCACGTTCAATTTGTTTTCTACGAGTGCTTTCAATGCAGACAAGTCTAGAATTTTGTTTAAAACAGTACCATTTCCCTTATGACCTTGTTATTCCAAGGCATTAAATAAATGAGCCATGCTCAGTGACACGGGGACTTAATGCATCTGCGAAAAGTATCTATTCAGGTCAGCCTGCGCAGTCCACGCAGGCTGTCCTGGGCCGAAACTTTTCGCTATTGGTCAATATTCTGTATCAGTCTGCCTAAAGATTCAGTCCTTTGCTAGGCAAAATGGACTTCATGGATCCATGATCATCTGATGACTTGCTTGGTATAATGCATTACCGAGATGCATTAAAAACCCCATTTTGCCAGAGCGTGGTTCATATCTAATTTTTTAATCACATCGCCATTCTCAGGGTTTAAGCTGTAATGCCACTGCAGGGACGATAAGGTATCCCAAATGGCCTCGTGATTGGCGTCTGTACACCCAGACTGTGTTCTTCGTTGGCACAATACTTACCCAGCTACCAGGAGGATTTCTGGCGATTAAATTTTCCGCTGTGAGGTAAAGGTAGTACTTTCCTCTCATATAAACACATTCTTACTCATCAGCAACATATGTGTTGATTGATTGATTGGTTGTATGGTGTTTAATACGCCTTTCAACATTATTCCGTTATTTTGCGGCGGCAAGTGCACTTATCCATGCTTTCCTGGAGTTTCTTCTACCAGCACTACACAACATACTCTTCCCAAGCCGCTGCCTGCTTTCCCACGTAGCCATCGTCGAAAAAAATGATCAGCGGTATGAGAGGAATGAATCCTGTTTCAACGACTATCATCAATCCTCTGAAAGATACTGGATGAGCTGGGGATTCGAACCAGTGAACCGCCTGTTCTCAAAATCCCGTACACTACGACTGCGCTACCGTGGCTCGGCTGGCAGCAAACTCAGTGATGTCAGCGCTTTGATTTCAAATTTGAAATCAAAGCGCTGACATCACTGACATGTCTTTCCTCTGCTCTAATCATTTCACACGATACAGTGTCCTTTTTCTAAGCTTTTTTCCATTGGTCACAAAATTTCCCCGACAGATTAATAGAGAAAGATGGTGTCTTGGATCGAGAGTGCTTATCAGGCAAGGCGTACATTATGCATGTATATGTATTTAGACCTAAAGATGATTTTGAACTCAACTTTTGAAATCCATTACCAAGCTATCCCAAGTTTCAACGACCCTGAAGAAAAAGGCTTTCGAAAACATCTTACCAAAAGGAGAAAATGCTGGTAACCAGCATTTTCCACTTTTCACACAATATTTCCTACCTTTGAAACACAAACCCATCATTATAGCCCTAATCATTTGATTGTCTGCAAAATTAATGCACGTATTAAATATCATCATATTGAAAAGAGCTTGAGTTGGAGTATTGAGAAAATAGGGCCTTTACTTTCACCAAAGCATTTTTAGATAACGAAAGAGACTAATATTTCAGAGTAAGTGGAATATCAATCCTTGGAAGCAGCTCTCTCTGGTTTGTGATGTATGTTGTACTGAAATACGACCTTAGGGCTATGGTCTTTGTAATTCGGGGTTTGCAGGGAATCTTTGATGTAAGTTGCTTTTTATGTTTCTATTAGGCCGAATCGGGCTATGTCTATGGTATATTTTCACATTTAATCCGTAGGCTTATAACCGTGACTCAGTGCCCTTTTGCAGACAGTACAGAATGTGCAGTCTGATTTTAGATCTACACTGTCTGATAAGGAGAGATGTGTCCAGCAGGAAGGACTTTGAAATTGCTGTATTAGTTTTATACTTTTGGTTGGAAATTTAAATATGGGCTATTTTACAGTTTACGCTATCTGATCTTGATCCAAGTCGTATATAATAGCACTGAATGCATAAAGCAGGTGGTTTTATATCATATTTGAGCCATGCTCTGTTAAAAGGGGGCTTAATGCATCTGCGAAAAGTATCGACCCAGGTAAGGATGCGCAGTCCGCGCAGGCTGACCTAGGCCGAAACTTTTCGTTCTTGGTAAATTTTCTGTATTTCAAAGGACCAGTCTATCTTACAATACAGTTGGTTTTTAGACATAATGGATTTTATTGATCCCTAATTATGTGATGAGGTGCATGGTATATGCATTACAGAAATGCATTAAGCACCCTTTTACCAGAGCATGGATCATTTATTTAGTTCTCAGTTAATGAATCTGATATAAGTACTTTTTTCATAGGTTTTACTTATTTGTTTGTCTGGTGTTTAATGCTGTTTTCATCATTATTTCAGTTCTTTAGCAGTGGCTAGTGCACCTATTTATGCTGTCAAAGAGTTTCTTTTACCAGTACTTGATACAATATGCCTACCAAGCTCCTGGCTGCTTTCCCACATTAACATCATTGAAACAAATTTTCATGGGTGAGGGAGGAATGAATCTAGTCTCTATAACTATCATAAAAGCTTGAAAAGGAATTTCTGGAGCTGAAGAATGGAGCCAGTGACCCTAAAATTTCAAGCCTTGTATGTTACTGACTGAGCCTATTGGGCTCAATACTCACAAAATTTAATCTGAGCATTTTCTTTTTTTGTAAAGGGGGTTTAATGCCTCTCTGTAATGCCTCGTACCAAGCAAATTATCACATAAATATGGATCCATAAAATCCATTTTGTCTAACAAATGACAACATCTGGAGATAAACTGGTCCTTTGGCAGCAGAAAATTTACAATTAGCAAAAAGTTTCGACTGATGTGAGCCTTTGTGGAATGCGCAGGCTGACATGGCCAATTCTTTTTGCAGATGCATTGAGGCCCCTTTTCACAGAACACAGCTCATGTTTTTTTATATTAAAAGGGTGCACTTGTCCCAGCATTTAATGGCCTACTGGCTTCATGGATTTTACAGTCAGAGAAAAGCAGGATGGTAACCATTGCATATGCGGGTAAGATTTGAACCATTTTCACGGTATCCTGAGTATCCTAATCTATGATGCCCTTTAAAGGGTATGTAGATCGAGATCAGCATGCATTCCAGTCTTGGCCCACATTTATTCGCTTTACTGTTTATTTACTGAGAAATAAGGCTTCACATTATCTCTAGGTGCCTAGTATCATATGTTTGTAGTTGCCTATTATCGTATGTTTTCAATTTGTGGGTCCCTATTATCATGTGTTTTCACATTGTAGGTGCCTGTTATCATATGTTTTCGCATTACATCAGGTGCCTATTAACATCTGGTAAATGTTCAACTCAGTTATTCAAGTGAAATAAACTGTGACAAAAGAGGAAATTATATCACTTTTCAACGGACATACAAACCTAATTTTACGACAAAGAAGATGCTTATCATTTGTTTAAACACTGAAATGACTAAATATAGTTATCATTCTGTTTTCACATTCTAGGTGCCTTTTATCATTTGTTTTCACTTGGTAGGTGCCTACCATTGTATGTTTTCACATTGTAAGTGCCTTTTGTCATGTTGTCACATTATCTCTAGATGCCTAGTATCATATGTTTTCACATTGTAGTTGTCTATTATCATGTGTTTTCAATTTGTGGGTGCCTATCATCATGTGTTTTCACACTGTAGGTGCCTGTTATCATATGTTTTCACATTACATCAGGTGCCTATTAACATGCTATCACGTTACATGTGCCTATCATTACATGTTTTTACATATATTATGCCTATTATCATGTATTTCCACATTGTAGGTGTCTATTACCATGTTTTCACATTGTAGATGCTAACTATCATTTGTTTTCATGATCTTGGTGCCTAATATCACATGTTTTCACATTGTAGGTGTCTATTATCGTACGTTTTTGCATTAGAAGTGTCTGTTATCATATGCTTGCACATTAAATTATAGGTGCCTATCTCAGTCCAGCAGTTGGTTCTGCTGTAACAGGAGTGACCATTTGCTTCATTGGTACCATAGCTCCTTTGTTTATATACGGTAAGTTTACCAATTAACCCTTGACCAAAATACAAAATTGTAGACCAGTCCAAATTGAAAGCTTTTGCAGACGAGAACATAAATGTGACTCAAAAATTGAAACTTGTTTTGGAAAGAGTAGAAAACATTGTGGGAAAAGGAGAAAATGCTGGTTACCAGCATTTTCTCCTTTTCCCACGATGTTTTCAAAAGGCTTCTTTCCCAGGGTGGTGAAAACCCGGGATTGTTTGGTAAAGAGTTAACTCCCTACCACATGAAAAAAATGGACTTGCCCAAATAGAAAGTATTTGCAGACAACAAAATAAATGTGACTCGAAAATTGGAATGTGTTTTTGGAATAGCAGAAAACATTCTAGGAAAGGACGAAAATGCTGGTAACCATTTTTTATGGATGTATGGTATACATGAGCCATGCTCTGGCAAAAGGGAGTTAAATGCATGTCCGTGATGCGTTATACCAAGCAAGTCATCTTATTCTTATGGACCCATAGAGTCCATTTTGTATATCAACTGGAAGAATCCTGGGGTGGAATGTTCCTTTCTTTGTGCAGAAAATATACCAAAAGTAAAAGGTATTGACGCATGTCAGCCTGCGCAGGCTGACTTGGGTCGATACTTTTTGCAGATCCATTATACCCCATTTTCTCTGAGCATGGCTCGTTTTTTTTTTTTTTTTTTTTGTTCTGTAACGAGTTAACTCTTTACCACACCACAAAAAAATGTACACTTCCCCAGTTTGCATTTGCAGATGACAATATAAATGTCACTCAAGTTTTAGAATCGTTGATAGGGAAGAAAGCATTGTGGGAAAGGACAAATTGCTGGTAACCAGCATTTTCTTATTTTCCCATCTCTTTCACAAAGCTTCTTCCTAAGAAGTAATGATTTAAAAAGTAGACCGTTTATGACGACCTAGTGCGTAGCCAGTCGGGGGCCCGGAAGCCCATGCTTCAACATTAATCATCAAAGTATCAGACTAGAGGCGCTTGAGCGCCTGTATCGCTCCACAGGCCTGATATTTCTATAATGGCAAAAAGAAGTTTTTAACAATTACCATTCAATCCTGCATTTTAGCTCACTGAAGAAAAAAGGTATGGAAAAAACTTGTGAGAAAAGAAGAAAAAAATGGTAACCAGCATTTTCTTAGTTTCCCACAATAATTTCTATCCTTTTTTATATATGTCTTACTAATTTGAAGATATGTTGTCTGCAACAGGTCCTTTCACAAACCATTTTGGGTGGGGAAACATCAAAATATAGAAAATATGTCTTTCTCAGGGTCGTTAAAAGTTGTGATTGTGTGGTAAAGGGGTAATCTAAAAGAACAGCTAGGAGGGCAAATGAATGAATGTTATAGCAATATAGATCAACTTACATCAATACACCAGATAGTATGAAATATGCTGGCATACAATGAACACCTAATCCCTAATAATCAACTTTTCACAGTCACAGTTAGAATGTCTTCTGTGGCAAACACCACAAAATGGTCTACAAATGCATTTACATAAATCAAATATCCTGCTCCAGGGCACAGATTAATTCTGGTGTACTGAAGTTGCGGGATCAGTTTGACTGGATAACATTAATGCCTTATCACAAATGTAAAGCCCTGTCCCACTTTGTACCAGGTCACCAGGATTTACACCCCTTCTGTCCACTCTGCATTTACTCATTAGTAGGTCAACAAACCTTTACCAGAACTAATAAAAGTGCAGAGGTTCTCTTGTTCTATATCAAAAGGACTATAAAGTACCTACAACATGGGGGTTTTGTTATTAAAATACTTTTTCTTTTTCATCTTGGCATGGCTACTCAGGCTTAGTAATAAGGCAAAATTGAAAAGCTCAAGTTGTGAAAGGTGCTCAAGCTTTTATCTTATTTATGGCCAGTGATATTTTATTACTAGTACTAACTAATAGCATATCATTGGAGTAAATTGTGATCTTAATACCAAGGAAAATGTGTGGGCTTAAATAGGACAGCCCTGACTAGGTCAAGTCAATCCAATTTTCTTCCTTTTTCTTTGTTAGTTGATAAAACTAACACAATAAATAGTTTTGGAGAAGAAGATTTTTTTGAAATATAAGCCTTGTCTATAAAAAAATGTGTTTTTAGGTGTATCATTTTTTTAAAAGGAATTTGGTATACAACCACCATAGAAACAATTTGGCAGACAACCACCATAGGAACTTACCTGCAAAACAACAATGAAATCCAATGAATAGTTTTAGAGAAGAAATTTTTCAAAGATTTTACTTTATACCATAAAAGGAAAATGAGTCTCCCATAAAAGCCATGTTTTTTGACAGATCATTTTTTTTTTAAAGGAATTCTGTAAACCTGTATCTAAGGAACATTCCTGCAAAATAATAATGCTATCCAAATAGCGGTTTGGGAGGAGAAGATTTTTAAAGGTTTTTTACTTTGGTTGCCATGGCAACCAGAATTCTTCATGGAACACAATTATTTGAAGGAATTTGAAAGAGGACCACCAAAGGAACATTCCTGTGAAATTTGGTAAAAATCCAGTCAATAGTTTCTGAGGAGAAGTTTTTTAAAGAAAAAGTTTAGGGACGCACGCACGGACGAACGGACGGACGGACGCACGACGGACACAACGTCATGACAATAGCTCGCTGGCCTTCGGCCAGTGGAGCTAATAAACGAAATGTGCTTTCTCAATCAGGAAAAGAGGCCAAGTCTTTCCTGTTTAAAATTGATTTTGTCAGAAAATAAATAACAAATAAATACCGGACAATGTAGATCAAAGATCAGACTGTGTGCTCTGTGCAATCTAATCTTTATCTACATCGACTGCAAAATGCAGTCTGATATTGATTTACATTGTCTAAAAATTGGACAAAGTTGTGCTTGAAATTTGCTCTTAAAGGTGCCAACATCAATCTTACTGGCGGAAAAACAACAGAAGAAATAAAAAGAGAAGAAAATTTAGAATAAATTGGGTTTCATCTTTACTATAAGATTCCTGGCATTGCACGTGAAGATAGGCCTAATACCAAACGGATATCATCAAAGGCCTCTGAAACTCCATTGGTCTATCCTTTTTCCGAAGATTGACCAATGAAAATTTTGATGTTCCATGACAGACCAATAGAGATTCAGTTAAAATTCTTTACCGCATGACAAACTCTAGACTAGTCCAAACTGAAAGCATTGTAGACAACCAAATAATTGTGACTCAAAAACTGAAACTTGTTTTGGGAGAGAGTAGAAAACACTGTTGGAAAAGGAAAAAATGCTGGTTACCGGCATTTTCCCCTTTTCCTGCAATGTTTTCAAGAGCTTTCTTTTTCAGTGTCGCTAAAAGTTGGGATTGTGTGGTAAAGGGTTAATGAAAATCACTTAACAGGTGGCATTGGTGTGATCTGGAGTGTCCTTTGGTTATCCAGTGTTTCTGACAGCCCAGCAACATGCACATGTATCAATGCAGAGGAACTGGCAAATTACCCTACCGCAGAGCAGAGTCCTAATCAACAACCTGTTCAGGTAAAATTCTGTAGTGTAGATCTATATGAGCCATGCTCTGTGGAAAGGGGGCTTCATGCATCTGCAAACGTGTATCAACCAGGTCAGCCTGTGCATTCCGGGTCAAAACTTTTTTGTTATTGATAAATTTTCTGCCTGTAAAAGGGCCAGTGTACCTCGTGATCCAGCCAGTTATTAGACAAAATGGATTATGTAGATCCGTAAGTATGTGACGACTTAGTATCAAACATCATGGAGATTCATTAAGCCCCATTTTTGGCAGAGCATAGTTCATATGCTTTGAAATTCTGATAGGCAACCAGTAATGGTAGAGTTCTGTGCTGTACTCTAAGGGACTACTTGTCATATCCAGTGTTTACAACAGCCCAACAACATGCTCTCATATCAGTGCAGAAAAACAGGCACACTACTGCAGAGCAGTGTGAAACCTGCTCAGGTAGATTTCTGTAATGTAGATCAATGGATATGTGTTGAACTTCTGATAGGCAGCCAGTACAGGGTCCGTATTCACCAACCATTCTTAAGAACGTTCTTTGTCTTGGTCTCCAGAAATTTCTACATTTGAAAGTAACACAACTCCTGATTGGCTAAACCGTTTGGTTTAGCCAATCAGGAGTTGTGTTACTTTCAAATGTAGAAAATCTTGGAGAATAAGTCTAAGAATATTCTTAAGAATGGTTGGTGAATACGGACACAGGTGTATTTCTGTATTATACTAAACTGTTATTGATCTCAAAGTCCAAAAATTCACTAGTGCATCTTGGCAACCAGTACAGGTAGGTCTTCATGCTATGTGACTTTAACCTGAAAGTCCCCGTGTGCAACCAGTGTGGGTAAATTTTTATGCTGGATGACTTTAACCTGAAAGTCCCAGTATGCAACTGGTGTGGGTAAATTTTTATGCTGGATGACTTTAACCTGAAAGTCCCAGTATGCAACCAGTGTGGGTAAATCTTTATGCTGGATGACTTTAACCTTAAAGTCCCAGTATGCAACCAGTGTGGGTAAATTATGCTGGATGACTTTAACCTGAAAGTATGCAACCAGTGTTGGTAAATTTTTATGCTGGATGACTTTAACCTGAAAGTATGCAACCAGTGTGGGTAAATTTTTATGCTGGATGACTTTAAGCTGAAAGACCCAGTATGCAACCAGTGTGGGTAGATCTTTATGCTGTATGATTTTAATCTTTAAGTCTTAATATGGGACTAGTGAGGGTAGGTTGCTATGTTGTATGACTTTAACCTTTAAGTCCCAATATGCAACCAGTGCAGGTAGGTTGTTATGCTGTATGACTTTAATCTCATAGTCTCTGTATGCAAACAGCACTGGTAGACTTTTGCTGTATCTTCAAAGTGAACTGGTCCCTGTTGTAAATATACATATTACAACTGGCACAGGCTATTGTGTCAATGCTTTTCACTGGCTACATGAATATCATTGAATGGCCAATCGGAGCATCTGACACATTTCCAGTTTGGCAGTATGGGTAACATAGCTATTGTTATCACAATTTGAAATTCGTAATCGAAACTAATTAATAGTAGCAGAAATGAACTTTAAAAGGCAATACCATATAATACAATTCACTTATTTGTGAGGTCAAAATTATCGGAAATTTTACAGCACATGAAGCAAGAGTAACCTCCCCTATATCTCGCGATATTGCTGTTCTAAAAATAGACGGGCAGTATTCTGCCCGTTTCCAGTAGCCTGTACCGATCTCTATACACTTGCTGTATCAGGGGAGGTAACCAATCTATCTTCAAAGCCACATGGTTTTTTACCTTCCTTTATACAGGCAACCAGTCGCTGAGCTGAGTATACATATCTGATCTCAAAGTCCTTGTAAGCAATAAATACATGTATGCAGGTCACTTTTTTTTCTATCTCAAATCTAAATAGGCCGCTGGTACAGAAAGATATCTTTGATGTATCCTGAATGCAGTATAACTTGCTACCTGTAAGCAGGTATAACCAGTACTTAGATTTGTCGGACTGAAATCTTTTATTTGGCTCAGAGTCCTGAAACTAGGTCCTGGGCAGTATTCATCAATCATTCAAAATTGCCTCTTAGGTCTAAATCCAGATTTGAGAGTAAAACAATGTCTGATTTATTTTTTTGGTTCAAAGTCCTGACAGGCATTCAGGGATTGATTGATTGATTGTATGGTGTTTAATGCCGTTTTCAACATTATTTTGGTTATATCACTGCGGCCAGTGCACCTATCCATGCTTTCCTGGAGTTTCTTTTACCAGTACTCCACACAATATTCTTTCCAAGCCACTGGCTGCTTTTCCCACATAACCATTGTCGAAACAATGGTCAGCGGTGAGAGAGGAATGAATCCTGTCGCAATGACTATCATCAATCCTCAGAAAGAAATTGGCCAAGTCGGGGATCGAACCAGCGACCCCCTGTCCTCAAGTCCTGTATGCTACCTACTGAGCTACGAGGGCTTGGCGGCATTCAGGGAACATAGATCTGGGTTAGTGCTCATCAGCTATGCCATATTGCAGCTCTTGTTCTAATTCCAGATTTATAAATTAACACAATTTCTGATTGGCTAAACTATTGGTTTATGATTTAACCAATTAGAAATTGTGTTACTTTGAAATTTAGGAAATTCTTGAAAATGAGACTTAAGAATTTTATTAACTCTGTACCAAAAGACAAAATTTGGACTGGTCCAAATTGAGGGTAGCTGCAGATGACAATTTTTCTGTAGCTCAAGTGATGATTTCTGTCTTTGACAGGGTAGAAAACATTGTGAAAAGGTGAAAACATTGTGGGAAAAGGAGAAAATGCTGGTTACCAGCATTTTCTCCTTTTCCCACAATGTTTTCAAAATCCCTCTTTCTAGGGGTCAATGAAACTCAGGACTGTGTGGTTAATGGTTTATTAAGAATGGTTAGCGAATACAGGCAGAGAGCAGTTGGACTTGCTATCCTAATTTACATTACTGTTTCATTCAGTTGAGAGAAGTGCCTTGGAAGAAAATTTTGACATCACTTCCTGTTATTGCAATTTTTGTTGCTGCCTTCTGCAGAAACTGGATCTTTGCCTCTCTTATAACACAAGTACCAGCCTACCTTAGGGATGTGTATAACTTTAACTCTATGAAGGTAAGAGTTTCACTCTTTGCCAAACAATAAAAATTTTAGACTGGTCCAAATTGAAAGCAACTGCAGACGACAGAATAAATGTTAAATAAAAGATTATACTGCTCAAAATGTGCAGTCTGATCTTTGATCTACACCGTCTGCTATCTGGGTCCATATTCACTAACCGTTGTTAAGAATATTCTTAGTCTTATTCTTCATGATTTTCTAAATTTGAAAGTAACACAACTTCTGATTGGCTAAACCAACCGGTTTAGCCAATCAGAACTTGTGTTATTTTCAAATGTAGAAAATTCTGGAGAATAAGACTAAGAACGCTCTTAAGAATGGTTAGTGAATACATGCCCTGGTGTTAATCTTCAACCAAAAACAGGTTCAATTCAAAGGGATATAGGGAGTATAAAAAGGATACTTATAGACCACTATATTTTGTTGGCGGCGAAAGAGTTAAATAGTCAGCATTTCTGTCTCTATATTTTTTTTTGCAGCAAGGGATATGGTCCTCTTTACCACATGTGTTTATCACTATAGTTCTTATACCAGTGGGCTTTGCCGTAGATTATTTGATCGGACAGGAAAGGATCTCAACAACTGTGGCAAGAAAAAGTGTTCAAACTATAGGTAAAAAAGAAAAAAAAAATTCTTTTTTTTTTACATTGGTTGACAAAAGTTAACTCTTTACAAAACGACAAACTTCCAGACTTGTTCAAATGCAAAGCATTTGAAGACGACAATGAAATATGGCTAAAATGGTGAATTTGTCTTTGAAAGGGTAAAAACCATTTTTGGCAAAGGAGAAAATGCTGGTTACCTGCATTAATTCTTTTTCTAAATTTTTTTCAAAAACCTTCTTCCTCAAGGTAGTTAAATTTTTACCGCACAATGCCGCCTTTTGATGACCCTAGGAAAGAAGCCTTTTGAAAACATCTTGGGAAAAGGAGAAAATGCTGGTAACCAGCATTTTCTCCTTTTCCCACAATGTTTTCTACCCTAATAAAGACAGAAATAATCATTTAAGTCACATTTAATTTGTCGTCTGCAAAAGCTCTCAATTTGGTCTGGTCCAAAATTTTGTCGTATGGTAAAGGGTTAAAAGTCGGGATTGTGTGGTAAAGGTGTAACTGTATGCCAAACATCCCTGCGTCTAAACAAAACTTTTTGAAAATGTGGGAAAAGAAGAAAATGCTGGTAGCCAGCATTTTCTTCTTTTCCCATGACGTTTTATACACTTTCAAGGGCAAATCCCATCATTTTCACTACATGTAATATGTTGTCTGCAAATTGCATTCATTGTGGAAAAAGTCCAAAATTTTATTTCTAGTAAAGAGTTTACTTAAACATTTCATACCCCCCCCCCCCCCCCTCGGGTAATGCTTGTCTTAGCTTTTAAATATACTAGTTTACTTGAATTGTTTTTAAAATATCCTTTCTGATATTCGTTGATTGATTGATTATATGGTGTTTAACGCCATTTTCAACATTATTTCATTTATATCGCAGCTGCAGGTGCACCTATCCATGCTTTCCTGGAGTTTACTTTACCAGTACTTTGCAAAATACTCTTTCCAAGCCACTGGCTGCTCTCCCACATAGCCATTGTCAAAACAATGGTCAGCGATGAGAGAGGAATGAATCCTGTCACAATGACTATCACAATGACTATCATCAATCCTTGGAAAGAAATTGGCCGAGCCGGGGATCGAACCAGCAACCTCCTGTTCTCAAGTCCTGTACGCTACTGACTGTCTGATATTCGTAAAACCACATTGAGCAGGTCTTCATGGAAAGGGATGACAAATGCCGAAGAATAATTTTTATCATGTAACATTTTCTTGTTTTCCATGTAATATAACCTGTATGAGTTTTCTCACTTTACACACACGATGTCATGTGAGATAAGCATCATAATGTGATATCATTTTATACTTCTCTCAGAGGAGTGGAAGGCTGTAGCACCCAATATGTACAATATGCAACTGCGTAAAAAAATGAGAGGTTAAAACAGTTCTTTTAAAATGTCAATATTAGTGATAAATTATTTACAAGGAAAATGCTGTCAAAAACATGCCAGAACCCACCAACTTGCATCTAAATTCTTAAAATTGTCACCCCCCTCCTGCTCCCTTCCCCATCTGCACTTCATGCCTCACCTTGCATATAAATTTGTAATCCAGGCTATGCTTATGAAACTAGAGCTGTCACTAAATGTGACTTAATACCCCCGCCAGCGCTTTGACAGAAACTAGTATTGATGTTAGGAGAAAAAAAAGTGTCAAGTTCAAAGGGAGATAATTCATGAAGCAGGAGGAGTTGACACTTGAAAATTGTGTCTTGCAAACCTTCAATATATGATGAATGTATGCGCAAAGTTTCAATACAATTGAAAAAAAACTGGAGGAGGAGTTTGCAACACAAAATTAGTAGTATTTTGTACACACACGGACACACGGACGGACGGACAGACAGGCTGATTCCAGTATACCCCCGAAAACATTCGTTTTGCGGGGTTACATTATGAATACGGTTTTAATCATGGAAATAAACACACATGCATGTACGATTTGGCATATTCTGACCAATAATTTGTGAGATAGTGTTATGTGATAAAAAAAGGAATCTGACATTTGTTGGCTTTTGAGATAAAATTATATCAAACTAGTCTACAAAAAATATTGCCATAGGCTCCCTCAACCCTTTCCCACACAATCCAGACTTTTAACGACCCCGAGAAAGAAGCCTTTTGAAAACATTGTGGGAAAAGAAGAAAATGCTGGTAACCAGCATTTTCTTCTGTTCCCACAGTGTTTTCTACTCTTTAAGAGACAAAATTGAGCTACATTTAAGATGTCGTCTGCAAATGCTTTCAATATGGACTAGTCTACATTTTTGTCATGTGACAGAGTAAATAATATTTTTTCTTGACTGGTATATATATATTTATAAAATTTCATCTCAAACGCTAAATTTTGTCAGATCTTATGTCTCAGCTCAGCACTCTATGCATCATTTCGATGTGATTTACAGAGCTCTTTACCAGATGGCACAATTTGAAAGTAACACAACTTCTGATTGGCTAAACTAAATGATTTAGCCAATCAGAAGTTGTGTTACTTTCAAATTTACAAAATTCTGGTGAATCAGACAAAGAATATTCAAGATTAAGAATGGTTGGTGCGTACAGAGCCAGGTATATAGTAAGCAAAAGATAGAGCCACTTGGCAAATTGTTGCATAGTTTTAAAATTGATTTTTCTGCCAGCGACTAACACTTGTACCAATGATTGATTTATTGATTGTATGGTGTTAAACACCATTTTCAATATTATTTCAGTTATATTTTGGTGGCCAGTGCACCTATTCATGCTTTCCTGGAGTTTCTTTTACCAGTACTCAGCACAATATTCTTTCCAAGCCACTGACTGCTTTCCTACATAACCATCATGAAAATAATGGTCAGCGGTGAGAGAGGAATGAATCTTGTTGCAATCACTATCATCAATCCTCAGAAAGAAATTGGCTGAATCAGCGACCCCCTGTTCTCAAGTTCTGTTACCGACTGAGCTATCGGGGCTAGGCACTCTTGGATCAAACGCACAATAACATATTGTCAATTCACAGTAAAATCCATACTTTTAACCCTTTACTACACAATCCCACCTTTTAAAACATCACACTGTTTACTTTTGGCCGCAACTGGGCCTTTAGTTTGTCCTATGTAGATGCTTTGAATTTTGGTAGTCTATAATTTTGCTGACTGGCCAAAAGGATCACTCCTTCCTTACAGCTCCTTGGAGCGGTTTATATTTGAGCTATGCATCTGTTGCGAACTTTCATGTTCGTAAGATGGGGGTTTGTCTGGGATTGGCCTTTGAGCCATTTGTTGTCTATAAAATTGCCCATTATTGGCCATTGACCATTTGTTGTCTAAATAATCGACTTCTTGCCTAATAAGTCTTTCCATCATCAAAAATGATGACTTCTCTAAAGAGGGTGTGTGTTACGGGAGATCACTCCTTCCTTACAGAATTGCTTCTTCCTGTATAAAATCAATACCTGATAACTGCGTTAGGGAGAATTATCTTTAGTTTAGGGGTTTGTGTATTGGTCCTTTAAACCTTGATAAACGAGGATATTTGCCGTACGGGCTAGAATCCCAGCCAGAGCAGTTTATATTTGAGCTATGCATTTGTTGCAATCTTTCATGTTCGTAAGAAGGGCTAAACAAGTAAGCCAAAAACCCTTTGTCTGCGCATGTCATATTCTTCGAAGATTCGACCTGTCTGCTATGACGCATCACCCATCCCCTGTATACCGGGGAAAAGTAGGGCTTATATCGAAGCTATTGGCCTATTACGAAAGCATGTAGGGGCTGTTTTAATAAATGGTCGGTGCATAGGTTACATCCTAGCCGATCATAGCTGAATAAATGGCACCAGGTAGCGTTTTATTGAGTAAACGTTTATTTTATTTTAAATTCAAAGTCACGGTTGTTGTTTTGAAAAAGTACTCCGCTTCTGTACCCAGGATGCCCAAATTAGATAGATGTGTATTTGTAAAATGCCATCTAGTGGGAGATAATGGCCAAAAACCGGTATCTTTAGGGCCTGCAAGATTACTCTAATTCTCAAGAATTTTCTTAACTTAAAAAGCAACACCATTTCTGATGGGCTTAACCATTTCATTTAGTCACTCAGACATGGTGTTACTTTCAACACTTAGACTGCTAAGCGCGACTCACTGACCTTTTGCGGACAGCGTAGATCAAGATCTTGGATCTACACTGTCTGACAAGGAGATATCTCTTCTCCAAGAAATACCTTTGAAATAGGAAAATTTGGGTTTTTACTATCGGCTTGAAAGTTTCCTTTCCTTTATTTTGCAGGATGAGGGTAAACATCTAGTGTAAATCTTACTCATCAACTATCCTAAATTGCAGTCTTGCTCTTATTCCTGATTTAGAAAGTTACGCCATTTCTGATTACCCAATCAGTGGCTAAACCATTTGGTTTAGCCAATCAGAAAATGGTTTAGCCAATCAGAAATGGCACTACTTTTGAAATCTAGGAGTTAAGAATAAATGGGGGGAAATATAACGTAATTTATGCTATATTTCTCGCACTTTACCTAATATTGTAATGCGTTAAGTGAAGGGGGTATGCAATGGGGAATTACCAAAGAAAACTGTACTAGACTTTGATGAAAGTTCTGACAAAATAGGGGTTAGAAGCACAAAATAAATAGAATATTTTTTTTTTGGTGAAAGATCGAAATTTATTTCATCTCATGAACATCATCGGTAATATTTTCACTCGTAGCTGCACCATTTGTGAAAATATTACTAATGATGTTCACTCTGTGCAATAAATTTTTATCTTTCAACGAAAAAAAAACAAACAAATATCCTCTATGAATTCTTATTTCAGGATTTGGCATAGAAGCAAGTTGTCTATTTGCCCTTGGATTCTTTAAGAACGACAAACTGGCAATCGCTTTACTCTGTGTGGGCGTGGGAATGAGTGGGTTTGCCATCTCCGGATACCAGGTCAATCAGCTAGATTTGGCGCCTCGGTACTCAGCAATCATTACCGCGATAGCAAGATTAGGGACTGCGGGAAGTATTCTCTCAACATTTGTGGCAGCAGAACTGACAGACAATAAAGAAACAGCGGTAAGTTTAAACGTTTATTGTACCTTTGTTTTATACCCTATAACACTCATCTTTGCAAGCCAAAGTGACGATCACTACGTGGATCTTACCCCTTGGCTGACTGAGTCGAAATTTCGAAATTTATCAGCACGGCGACGCGTCACCTACTGGATTTTGATTCTTATCACCCCTATATTTACGTCATTAAAAACCAATCAAACGTTGCGCAACATAACTCTCTCAGCATTTCGTAAACTATGGCCAAAGGCTCTTTAACCTTTCGAGGTGCTGGGCTATGACTATTAAGCGCTTCGGTGTTGTTGTTTTAACGGGGGTCCTTGACAATTGGCAACTATGTTTTGGACCAATGATAGTTTGTTCAGCATGCTTTCTCCGTAATCCACCAACAATTTGACTGCTTTTCAGATTGGAAACTTGACCGACAATTTATCAAGTCAAAATCTGTTTTCGAAAGCTTGTTAAGTTTCGCGAAGCAAAAGCCACACATATACTTTGACAGTCTATCTTCTGGTGTTGGGGTGTATCCTAAAACTTCATGTAATTGATTTGTGACAGTGAATGGTGAAGAAAATATTGTTTGTATTTTTTTGGGGGGGTAATAATTCCTTGCAAATCCGACAACATTCTCCTGTGGTCGCCATTTTTATTTACGTTCTGCTGATGTTGGATAGCAAATGTAACATGCTATTTGATTGGTGCTTTCAGTCCTGACTGCAACCAATGATTACAAGTATCGCAAAGCTAACAAATCAGCCAAGGGGTAAGATCAGCCAAGGGGTAAGATCCATGCAGTGATCGTCACCTTGGCTTGCGAAGATGTTTAGCACTTTACCAAACAACAAAATTCTAGACTGGTCAAAATTGAAAGCACTAGCAGACGACAAGTCAAAGGTGGACCAAATGACAAAATTTGTTCTTGGTGGGGTAGAAAACATTGTGTGAAAAGGGGAAAATGCTGGTTACCAGCATTTTCTCCTTTTCCCACAATGTTTTCAAAAGCATTTTTCCTCAGGGTTGGTAAAAGTCAGGATTGTGTGGTAAAGGGTTAATGATTGAAAAACACTGCAGTAAAAGGAGCAATTGCTTTTCGACAAGCAATCCCTCAATTTCCAACCTTGATGGAACCCTTTACCACACAATCCTGAGTTTTAACTACCCTGAGGTAAAGGGCATTTTAAAACATTGTGACAAAAGGAGAAAATGATAGTAAACAGCATTTTCTCCTTTCCCACAATGTTTTCAACCCTTTTTGATACTAATCCAATAATTTGAGTATCTTTTTATTTGTCGTCTGCAAATGCTTTGAAATTGGAGCAGACTAAAATGTTGTTATTCGATAATGAGTTGATCGCTGGTAGAAGGAAAAAGTACAGTGTAGTTCTTTACACCTCACAACAAAAGGGGACATACACATTCGGCAAACCTCTGGTGATCCTTTGATCAAGTCCCCCGGCTGTATCACACAGCTTGATATGCACCTACACGGTACATTTCTACGCTGGGAATACACCGTTTTACTGTTCTTAAAATTGTAAGGCTCCTCTTAAAAAAGAAAACATGAGTCACAATTTTCTATCGAAATCTATCTAATTACATCTCCATTGACAAAACAGTTTGCACATTCAGTTTCAACTCTTTACCAAACGACAAAATTTTAGACTTGTCAAATTTGAAAGCAACTGCAGACGACAAAATTAATGTGACTCAAAAGTTGAAAGTTGTTTTGGAAAGGGTAGAAAACATTGTGGGAAAAGGAGAAAATGCTGGTAACCAGCATTTTCTCCTTTTCCCACAATGTTTTCAAAAGGTTTCTTTCTCAGAGCTTGTGTGGCATAGGGCCAACCCTTTATCACACAGTCCCAAGTTTTAACGATCTTGAGGAAAGAGGCCTTTGAAAGCATAGTGGGAAAAGGAGAAAATACTGGTAACCAGCATTTTCTCCTTTCCCCACAATGTTTTCTACTCTAGGTAAATTTCAGTTTTAGCGTCACATTCTATTTCTTGTCTACTAATGCTTTTGATTCAGAACAGTTTGAAATTTGGTTTATCAATCTTGTTGAAAGTTTTCACCGACAAATTGATCTATGTGAGTGACTTCATCATGGTTGTTGATGTTGTGGCCAATCGATTTTCATGGATGCCGCCATGCTTAACCCTTTACCACACAATCCCGACTTTTAACGACCCTGAGAAAGAAACCTTTAGAAAACATTGTGTGAAAAGGAGAAAATGCTGGTTACCAGCATTTTCTCCTTTTCCCACAATGTTTTCTACCCTATTGAAGACAGAAATTATCACTTGAGCTACATTCATGTTGTCGTCTGCAAGAGCTTTCAATTTTGTGGAGTACAAAAAATTGTTGTTTGGTAAAGAGTTAAGACCATGGGATTGGCAGTTCAAAATTGAAATCCCCTTGATGCAGACGACGCAAGATGTAGGTACGGAATCAGGCGAATTGTGACGAGTGGGAAAATAGTAACACTGGAATCAGGATTGTCTGACTATCCATTAATCCATCCGTTACCAGCATTTTCTCCTTTTCCCACAATGTTTTCAACTCTTTTCAAAGACCAGTCCTCTCATTTGAGCCCCAATTCATGTCCTGCAAATGCGTTCAATTTGGACAAGTCTAAAATTTTGTTGTCAGATAAAAAGTTAATCCAACTTTTAAACCTTTACCAGAAAATCCAGTACTTTCACAACCCTGAAGAATACTTTTGAAATCATTGTGGAACAAGGAGAAAATGCTGCTAACCAGCATTTTTTCCTTTTCCCACAATGTTTTCCACCATCTGGAAGACAGCTGTAACCTTAACCCTTTACCAGATGACAAAATTTTAGCTTGTCCAAATTGAAAGCATTTGCAGACGACAATTTCAGTGTGGCTCAATTTTTAGCTCCACTGGCCGAAGGCCAGCGGGCTTATGTCATGGCCGGGTGTCCGTCGTGCATCCGTCCGTCCGTGCGTGCGTCCGTCCATTAACTTTTATTTCAAACATCTTCTTCTCTGAAACTACCCATCCAATTTTCATGAAACTTCACAGAAATGATCCTGCCGTGGTCCTCTTCAGAATTTCTTGAAAGAATTTGATTCCTTCAAAAACTCTGGTTGCCATGGCAACAAAACTGAAAAATATTGGAAATCTTTAAAAATCTTCTTGTCTGAAACCATAAGGCATAGGGCTACCAAATTTGGCATGTAGCTTTATGTAGTAGACCTCTATCAAGTTTCTTCAAATTATAGCCCTGGGGTCAAAATTGGCTCTGCCCCAGGGGTCACAAGTTTTACATAGGCTTATATAGAGAAAACTTTAAAAATCTTCCTGTACCTAGCCATAAGGCCTAGATCTACCAAATTTTGTATGTAGCTATATCTAGTGGGCCTCTACCAAGTGGGCCAAAATTTTAGCCCTGGGGTCAAAATTGGCCCCACCGCAGGGGTCACAAGTTTTACATGGGTTTACATACTGACAACTTAAGAAATCTTCCTGTTTTGATTTTTTTTTTGAAATTAGCCTTGCATCAGGGGTCTTATGTTTTACAGAGGCTTCATATGGAAAAAACTTGAAAATCACCTTATTTATAACCATACAGCATAGACTTGTATTATTTTGGCATGTGGCTTTATCTTGTGGAACTCTACCAGGGTTCAAGTAATTATAGCTCTGGGATCAAAAACGGCTTTGCCCTGCGGGTCTCAACATTCACATGGGCATTTACAGAGAAAACTTTGTAAGTCTTCATTTTGAAACCATTTGGCTCAGAATTGAAATGTTTAGTATTTATGGTTTATATTTATAAGCCAGTGGAGCGATACAGGGCCATCATGGCCCTCTTGTTCTTTGATAGGGTAGAAAACGTGGGAAAAGGAGAAAATGCTGGTTACCAGCATTTTCTCCTTTTCCCACAATGTTTTCAAAAGGCTTCTTTCTGAGAGGCGTTAAAAGGCGGTATTGTGCGGTAAAGGGTTAAGAGGTTGACTCAGTTTGTAATCTGCAAATACTTTACATTTGGTCTGCTTTTGAAATTTTATTTACAGCTTACCTCAGAGCAAATTTTTAGACTGGTCCAAATTGAAAGCATAATTATGCAGACAACAAATTTAATGTTACTCAAATGAAAATTTTTGTATGTGAAAGAGTTGAAAACATAACGGGAAAAAGCTGGTTTCCAGCATTTTCTCCATTTCCCACGTTTTCAACAGACTTCTCAGGGTTGTTAAGACTTGTGATTGTGTGGTAATGGGTGCATGGGAAAAGGATCAACCATTTACCACACAATCCTGACTTTAAACAACCCCCGAGAACGAACCCTTTTGAAACATTGTGGGAAAAGGAGAAAATGCTGGTAACAATGTTTTCAAAGACAATTTCTATCATTTGAGCCACATCAAAATTAACATCTGCAATGTTTTCAATTGGAACAAGTCTAAAATTTTGTCGTTTGGTCAAGCGTTCTTTCGTTTTAGATTGCACATGGCTGGAAACATGTGTTTATCATTGCTGGGAGCATTCACATGGCAGGTGTTATCTTTTATCTCATCTTTGCCTCTGGGGAACGACAGCCTTGGGCTGATCCGGATGATGACCTTGTTAACAGTATCAATCGTGAAGCGATCGACGACAGAAGTGTCGAACCAGATGAAAGAGACAGACTTCTTTATAGAGATTTCGAAGAATCTATTTTCTCAAGAAGCATGAACTTTGAAAGGGGTGGATCCGGAGATTTTGAGAGGTCATCCTGGTACGAGAGTGGTATTATTGGCTAACCCTTCTTTAAACAATCCCTGTGTTTTAAAGTAATAATAGCTGCCAAATATAAACAAAGCAGGTGTTAAATGCATATAAATTTTTTAACCATATCATTTAAAAGTATGGAAATTATTGTGATGAGGACAATCTGTTATTGTACAGGCGGCCCAAGTGTTAGCCCCTGGCAGAGAAATTAGCTTCAAAACTAGGTTAAAACTTGCCAGGTCACTCTGTCTTTTGTTTACTTCTTGCCGGATTTTAAAATTCATTTTTCTGCCAGAGACTAACACTTGGATCAACCACACAATAACAGATTGTCATCTTCACAAAGAACCACAGTATGTAGCCTTTCGGAAACTTTGTGGGAAAAGGAGAAAATGCTGGTAACCAGCATTTTCTCCTTTACCCACCATGTTTTCTACCTTATCAAAAAACTTCAATTGTATCACTTTTGTTGTCCGCAGATACTTTTAATTTCGAAGAGAAATTCATCGCATGGGAAGGAGTAAACCAATATGGACTTTCTACGAACTTAAATTTAAGGTTAACTCTTTCCCACACAATCCCGACTTTTAACGACCCTGAGAAAAAAGCCTTTTGAAAACATTGTGGGAAAAGGAGAAAATGCTGGTAACCAGCATTTTCTCCTTTTTCCACAGTTTTCTACCCTTCCGAAAACAAATTACAGTTTTTCATTCACATTTATTTTATTGTCTGCAAATGCTTTCAATTTGGACCAGTCTAAAATTTTGTCGTTCGGAAAAGATTTGAACCATTCTCTGGAAAAAGGGAGCTTAATGCATCTCCGTGTTGTATTATACCAAGAAAGTTATGACATAATCATGAATCTATAACGTCCATTTTGTCTAACAAGTCACTGAACCATGATGTAGACTGGTCCTGTGACATGCAGAAAATTGACCAATAGCAGTAAGTTTTGAATCCAGTCAGCCTGCATGTACTGTGCAGACTGACATAGGTCGATAATTTTTTTGTTGTTGTTGTTTTAATGCATTAAGCCTTCTTTTCACAGAGCAAGGCTCACTTATTTATTTTACGTCAACTGTGAAACAAGTTCTTACCTACAATTTTTCACTGTTTACTACACATTGACAAATTTTAACAACCTTCAGATAGACAGCTTTTGAAAACCATTGTGGGAAAAGGAGAAAATGCTTGTAATCAGCAGTTTTTCTCTTTTCCCATGAAGTTTTCTTCCCATTTAAAGACAATGTCCATTATTTGAACAACATTTTAAACAAATGCTTTGAATTTAGATCCAAAGTTTTAGTCACTCTAAATCATCCTAAACCAATTCTCCCGCAGTGATGTTAGTATTTCCTAAAAATGATCCCTCTCATTATGGATTTCGAACTCAGAGTCCTTCTATTGCTACACCACTTCCTCCCTCACGACTGATTGATTGATTGTATGGTGTTTAACAGTTTTCAATATTATTTCAGTTATATCGCGGCGGCCAGTGCACCTATCTATGCTTTTCTGGAGTTTCTTTTACCAGTAATTCGCACATTCTTTCCAAGCCACTGGCAGCTTTCCCACATAACCATCATCGAAACAATGGTCAGCCATGAGAGAGGAATAATTCCTGTTGCAATTACTATCATCAATCCTCTGAAAGAAATTGGCCGAGCCAGGGATCGAACCAGCAAACCCATTCTCATGTCCTGAATGCTACAGACTGAGCTACCGGGGCTTGGCTCTCCCTCACAAAATTTCATAAGAAGGCTTTTGGAAACATTCTTGGAAAAGGAGAAAAAATAGTAACCAGCATTTCCACCATTTCCCAGACTGTTTTCTATCCTGTAACTCTTTACCACAAAATTCCAAATTTTAACGATCTTTATGAAGAAGCCTTTTGAAAACATTGTGGGCAAAGGAGAAAATGCTGGTTACCAGAATTTTCTCCTTTTCCCACAATGTTTTTAAAAGCCTTCCTTCCCTGGGTCGTCAAAAGGCAGCATTGTGCGGTAAAGGGTTAAAGAGTGACCTTCTTATCTGTTGCAAAACACAAACATTAGCCTGCCTGAAATAACTGTATGTGTATGTTTGTATTCAGCAATAAAATTGAGTATATCTAGTCATGACCATTTGTGAATAAATATAAATGTACATATCATTTTATGAACTTTTTTTTTTCCCCAGTTGTTTTAAACCTTTACCAAACAATTCCTTGTTTAAACAAACCTCAGGAGGAAAGCTAAAAATGAAAACAACATGGGAAAATGAGAAAAGTAACCAGCATTTTCTCTTTTCCCCACCATGTTTTCTACGCTTAACCCTTTACCGCACAATGCCTCCTTTTGATGCCCCCGGGAAAGAAGCCTTTTGAAAACATTGTGGGAAAAGGAGAAAATGCTGGTAACCAGCATTTTCTCCTTTTCCCACAATGTTTCCTACCCTACCAAAGAAAAATTGCACTGTTTGAGCCACATTGAAATTGTCGTCTGCAAATGCTTTCAATTTGGACAAGGCTAAAATTTTGTCATCTGGTAAAGGGTTAAAAAGATCAAATCAATCATTTGAGATATATGTGATTCACCACTTGACCTTAAAGTGTGACCTTGACCTTCGACCTACCAGAACAAATGTTTCAAACGGCACTTCTTCACATGAGGTGAACAATAGTGCAAAGTTATTTTGAAATCAAACCATAAATGTATAAGTTCTTGTCTAGACAAATCTGGACAGATGAATGCACGCAAGCACTGAGGCACATACACCAGAGACACATTGTGTCAACTTTTGTCTCGCTCACCACAAGCAGGCTCAACAAAAGTGAGAAAATTCTTGTAAACAACATTTTCTCCTTTTAAAGCTACGTTTTCTACCCGACAAGTATACATTTCATCATTTTATCCAGTCATCAAAACTCTGTGTTATGTGGTAAATGGTTAACTTCATATTGAATGGTTTTCTAAAGACATGGTAGACACCATTATAAGAAATAAGACATCAGTACCACAAAATTGTAAATTTTTACTTCAGTTACCAAGAAAGAGGCTTTTGCTTTTGAAATACAGGATTTATTTAAATATGAATTTACAAGAAATACACATGAGCCATGCTCTGTGAAAAGGGGGCTTACTGCTTCTGCTAAAAGTATTGACGCAGGCTGATTTGGCCTGAAACCTTTTGCTTTTGGTAAATTTTCTGCATGTCAAAGGACCAGTCTACCTCATGATTCAGTTGTTTGTTAGACAAAATGGATTTTATGGATCCATCATTATGTGATGACTTGCTCGGTATCATGGATCATGGAGATGCATTAAGCCCCATTTTGCCAGAGCATTGCTCATATTATACATATATTACATTTAGTTAAATAAAATTGCATTAAACACCTATACATCTAATTCATTCTCTCATTATAGTAGACCATTTATATAAAAATCTAAAAATTATGAACAAGAGGGCCATGATGGCCCTCTCTTGCTCCACTGGCTAAAACATACAAACCAAAGAAACCAAACATTACAATCCTAGGCTAAAAGGTTACTAATAAGAAGACTGATAGAGTTTCTCTTACTATAAAAGCCCATGTGAAAATTAAGGCCCCATGGGTGAGTCCAATTATGATTTCAAGCTATAATTATGAGTTATAATCACTTGAATCCTGGTAGAGGTCAACAAGATACAGCCACATACCAAATATTATAGGTCTATGCCAAATGGTTATAAACAACAAGATTTTCAAAGATTCCCTTATAAAACATGAGAGGTGGGTTTATTTTGATTCAACAGCTAAATTTTTAACAAATTCAAAACAGATCCATTGGATGAAGCCATATGCCAAATTTGGTAGCCCTAGGCCTTACAGTTAAGAACAAGAAAATTTTAACAGTTTTTGCTATAAAAGCCCTTGTAAAACTTGTGCCCCCATGACAGGGAAAATTTTTACCCAAGGACTATAGTTTGTAGATTCTTAGTAAAGGCCCATTAGGTGAGGCTACGTATAAAATTTGGTAGCCCTGGCGATATGGTTTAGAACCAGATTTTTAAACTTTTCCCTAAATAAGCCCATATAAAACTTGAGACCCCTGGGGCACTGCAAATGTGGCCCCAGGGCTATAATTTGAAGAACCATAGTAGAGGTCTATCTGATGAAACTACATGCCAATTTTGGTAGCCCTAGGCCATATGGTTTAGAACCAGAAGATTTTTAAACTTTTCCCTAGTATAAGCCCCTGTAAAACTTGTGACCTCTGGGGCAGGGCAAATTTTGGCCCCATAGCTACAATTTGAAGAATGACAGTAGAGGTCCATCAGATGGAGCTACATGCCAATTTTGGTAGCCCTAGGCCATATGGTTTAGAACCAGAAGATTTTTTAAAGTTTTAGCCCATGTAAAACTTGTGACCCCAATTTAGCACCCAGAGTTTTTACAGGAATCATATTCTTTCAAGAAATTCTGAAGAGGACCATGAAAGGATCATTTCTGTGAAGTTTGGTCAAAATTGGATGGTTAGTTTCAGAGAAGATGTTTGAAATAAAAGTTAACACACGAACGCACACATGGACGCATGCATGGACGCACAACAGACACAGCACCATGACATAAGCTTGCTGGCCTTCAGCTAGTGGAGCTAAAGATACAAGAGCACTGTGTGTGGGTGCCAAACTTGCCTGCAGTTGCTTGATTTTCTGTCAAATTTCTTTGTCAAAAGGGGGCATTACTGTGTCAGAAACATGTTGATGGTTACCTGCCCCTAATGTATGGGTTCCCTTTTTGACAGTTAACAACTAATCTGAGTTTGAAGTAATAATCTTCAGTAAGGACAGGGATATTATATAATGTCAAGGTTTTTGCATGACAATATCTTGGCATCTTCTTCGAACACAACCAAGCTAAAAATTACAATACCATAACTGGTATATATTCAATGAAAGGAAAATATCCTTTTTCAACAGGGTTGAAAATCTTTTTGGGAATACTGTAATTCCCTGCTACAAGCATATACTTCTTTTCCCACTATGTTTTCCAAACCTCTTGACTGCATAGGCATAAAATAATGTGTTTGCATTTGAGCAATGCTCTGGGAAAAGGTAGTTTAATGCATCTGCAAAAAAGTATCAACTCAGGTCAACCTGCACAGTCTAACAGTGGTCAAAACTTTTGGCATTTTCCAAATTTTCTGCATAGTGGAGGACTGTGCTGCCTCATGATTCAGTCGGTTGTTTGACAAAATAGATTTTATGGATCCAAAATAAGGTTATGACTAGCATGGTATAATACACCATGGAGGAGCTTAAAGCCCCTTTCCCAGACATTGTTTTCATGTGTATGCATGTATCAAACTTAAAGGCACACTCACGACCAAAAGTAAACAATTTAGGACTAACAATAGCACCGCATGCAGGTGCCAACATGTGGCTGCGTTGCTTCATTTACAGCAAAAATGCTAAGTAAAAAAAAAGGGCCTAATTTTGTAAAAAATACTTTGATGGTTACCTGCCCTTGTTGTATATGTTGCCCGTTTAAAAATAAACAATTTGTCCCAGTTTGAAGCAAATATCTTCAATAATAACAAGAGTTATTATAAACTGTCAAAGTTTTCACGCGACAACGCAGATGGTGATGCCAGAACTATAAAGATACCTTGACGTTTCCTTCTATAACAGCTGAGCTAGAAATGCATTAAATTTTTTTTTTTAAATTTATACCATTTAAAATTGTGGAGATCATTACCAGTCTGATAATGTGTTACAGTGCAGCCTGTAAAAATTTTAGTCGCTGGCATAAAAATGTCCTGTAACATAAGAACAAAAGTTGCACAGTTTTCTAGCAGCGATTGTTAGACTCGTAATAATATGAGTCATGCTCTGTGAAAAGAAGGCTTAATGCATCTGCGAAAAGTATCGACCTAGGTCAGCCTGCGCAGTCCGTGCAGACAGACCTGGGCTGAATCTTTTTGCTATTGGTCAATTTTCTGGATATCAAAGGACCAGTCAACCTCGGGACTCAGTAAGTTGTTAGAAAAAATGGACTTTATGCCCCCCCCCCCCCCACACACACACACAAATTAAGCTCAAAATAACACTATTCAAGTTTTTACTATTGTCTTGAAATTTTTATTTCACTTATTTACACAAGGTCATCAAAACTTGGGGCTCTTTGGAGTTTAATTAGCCTTAAGCTGCAAAGCTCAACTCACTGACCTTTTGCAGACAGTGTAGATCAAGATCAGACTGCATGGAACCTGCAGTCTGATCTTGGATCTACAGACCAATAAGGAAATAGTAATCTCCAAAAACTAAGCTTAACACTAGAACTGTTGCAAAGAGGTCAAATAAACCCCACTAGCACCTTGTCACTGAAGCAGCACAATCAGAATGGAAATGATTTTCAAAAACGAAGATCACCTGTGACCTTGACCTTTGATCCATATGACCCCAAAACAATAGGGTACTTCCTAGGATCATGAGCAGAACTTTATAAAGTTTGATGGTCCTAGGTCAAACAGCTATTGAGTTAGAGCATGGAAACAATTTCAAAAAGGTTCACCTGTGACCTTGACCTTTGACTCATATGACCCCAAAACAACAGGGCACCTCCTTAGGTCATGAGTAACACTTGTATAAAGCTTCGGGGTCCGAGATAAAATGGCTTTTGAGTTAGAGCACAGAAACAAAAAGGCCTAAAAAAAATGAAAAAGATGGATGGATGGACTGATGAACAGACAGACATGGTGAAACCAGTATACCTCCTCTACTTTGTAGGTGGTGGTATACTTACATTATTCAGATTTTTTCTATCGGCTTGAAAGTTTTATTTAACTTACTTAGCAGGATAAGGGTTAAAATGTAATAAGCTGGGGTTCTTCTTCATAAGTAGTCTCAGGAAACTTGGGTATTTCAAAACTACTTCTATCTGTGCTGACAAGCTCATTTCCATCCTCCTTTAACGATGACCTGTCAAACATCCCTTGATGCCTGGATGGCAATTCTGGAGTTTTCGACAAGAAAAAATCGTCAATGTCCTCGATATCTCCCACACCCGGAATCTGAAACTCAGGTTTTTTCTCTGTATCAGCATCCTTGTCCGATTCGTTAAAATCATCGTTTGGTTCTTTCATATCATTATCATCATCCCCCTCATCAAAACCCTTTTCTACGTCAAAATCTGGCATCTCGATGTCGTCCAAGCCTTCTGTTAGGTCCCACAATACATCCCCATTAAACATGGTCTTTCCCGAAGGGACGCGGTCCATCTGCCGACTGTTTATATCCATGTTGGGTAACTCTAATTCGTCATCGATCCCTAATTTAAACAGAAATAGAAAATTTCTAACCCTTAATTCTTTACCACACAATCCTGAGTTTTAACAGCCTTGGGGCAGAAGCCTTTTGAAAACATTGTGGGAAAAGGAGGAAATGCTGGTAACCATCATTTTCATCTTTTCCCACAATGTTTTTTACCTTTTTAGAGTCCAGTCTCATCAATGGAGCTGCATTCAATTTTCTTCTGCAACAGCTTTGAATTCAGATGTGTGTAAAATTTTGTCCTTTGGTTAAAAGTTAAGGCCCTGAATATACTTAACTAAAATTTTCATCAAGGAATAACTCTTTACCAAGCAACAAAATTTTAGACTAGTCCAGTTACCAACATTTTCTCCTATTCCAATAATGTTTTCAAAAGCTTTCTTTCTCAGGATCCTTAAAAGTTGATATTGTGTGGTTAAGAGAAAAAGTCCCTGAAAATAGCAATTTAGTAGGTGCCTTTTGTCTGTAGTGTTTCAGAAAAGCAGACAGTGTAGATCAAAGATCAGACTGCATGTTCTGTGCAGTCTGATCTTGATCTACACTGGCCGCAAAGGCAACTATAGAAGTGAAAGGCATTTTTAAAGTTAATTTGAATTTTACCTGCTTTGTGTGCATACAACCATTTTCATTGCCTAATATAATTTCTTTCACAGTACTGTGAAAAATTATCACAACTTTAAATAATCCATTTTTCACAAATGTCAAACTCATCTGCAATATCACTGGCTGCAATTTTTTCTAACCCTTTGCCACACCATCCCAAGTTTTTAACAACCTTAAAAAAGAAAGCTTCTGAAAAAACTGTGGGAAAAAGAGAAAAGACTGGTAACCAGCATTTTCTTATTTTCCAAAATGTTTTTTTAACCTTTCAAATATAACTTTCAATTTTTGAGTTTTGTTCTTTTTGTCATCTGCAAGAACTTTAAATTTCACCGAGTCCTAAATTTTGTCATTTGGTATAGAGTTACCTCTACTACAAAACAACAAAATTTCCAACTGGTCCGAATCAAAAATATTAGTAGACAACAAATAGAATGTGACACTAAAACTAAAATTTGCCTAGAGTAGAAAACATTGTGGGGAAAGGGGAAAATGCTGGCTACCAGTATTTTCTCCTTTTCCCACAATATTTCAAAGGCCTTTTTCCTCAAGATCGTTAAAACTTGGGACTGTGTGATAAAGAGTTGACCCTATGCCACACAGTCCCGACTTTTAACGACCCTGAGAAAGAAACCTTTTGAAAACATTGTGGGATAAGGAGAAAATGCTGGTTACCAGCATATTCTCCTTTTCACACAATGTTTTCTAGCCTTTCACAGACAAATTCCATCATTTGAGGCACACTTACTTTGTCGTCTGCAAGTGCTTTCAATACGGACCAGTCTAAAACATTGTCGTTTGGTAAAGAGTTAAAGGGTTAACAATTTACCAAATGACAAAAAATTTTAGACTGGTCCAAATTGAAAGCATTCATAGACAACAAATTAAACGTGACCTGAAAACTAAAATTTACCAATGGAAGGGTTGAAAACATGGGGAAAGGAGAAAATGCTGGTTACCACCATTTCCTCCTTTTCCCACCATGCTTTCAAAGGCCTATTTCTCTCATATTGTTAAAACTCAAGATTGTGTGGTAATAGGTTAACCCTTTTTCAGACGACAAGTTTTTAGCCTCGTCCAAATTGAAAGCATTTGCAGACGACAATGTCAATGTGGCTCAAATAGTGCCATTTTTCTTTGATAGACCAGAAAACATCGTTGGAAAAGGAGACAGTGCTGGTTACCAGCATTTTCTCCTTTTTCCACAATGTTTTCAAAAGGCTTCTCTCCCAGGGTCGTTACAAGGTGGCATTGTCTGGTAAAGGGTTAAGGAGATGGCTTATGAACACTTTACCAAAAAACATAGAGTTGCACTTGAATATAATGGAAAGTATTGGTCCAAATGAGGAAAAAATGCTGGTTACCAACCACAATGTTCAAACGACCCTGGGACAGAAAGGTTTGAAAATCAATGTAAGAGAAGAAAAACAAGCTGGCAGCATTTTCCCCCTTTTTCCGTAATGCTTTCTCCCTTACATAGATAGAATAATTTTGGCTACTTATAACTTGCCGTCTGCAGACTGCTTTTGAATTTGACAAGTCCGACAATTTTGTTGTTTGGCAAAGAGTTAAATAATTTGTTTAGTCTTTCAAAGGTTAGAAACTATCGTGAGAAAAGGAGAAGATACTAGTGACCAGGAATGTTTTCAAAAGCCTTTTTTCTAAGGGTCATTAAAACTCTGGATTGTTTCACAAAGGTTTAAATTCCATACACACCAATATATTTCAGCTATACTCTGGGAAAATGGGGGTTTAATGCATCTCTGTGATGCAATATACCAAGCAAGTCATAATGCATGCATAATTATGGACCCATAAAACCCATTTAGTCTGGCAACCGACTGAATTATGAGACACAGTAGTCCTTGGACATGCAGAGAAAAGACCAATGGCAAAAAATTTCGACCCAAGTCAGCATGCACAGGGTTTTCATTTTGAAATGAAGCAACAGATTGATTGACAAAAACAACAGGCCGGGTTCAAGGGGGCTGCCAATGAATGACAGCGTAACATTCATAAACCAATTGTTTCTGGTTTCGCAGTAAAATTGAACTGGTGTCGCAGTACAGTTAGCAACGCGTGAAATATTTTCAATATAAACAACACAATCGATTTTTCAAAGATCCAGCAAAAACAACCAATTAAAGGCCGATTTCAACCGATGTTTTTGATCGGCAATCGGCTTTAAATGAAAACCCTGATGCATTGACTATGCAGGCTGACCTGAGTAAATACTTTTTGCAGGATGCATTAAACCCCCTTTTATCAGACGGTGTCTCACCTATTCTGTCATCATTTCCCCCATATCCCCCTATATCTGGGGCTGTAATATCTATCTGCCTCTGTGTGTAGGTTCCGAGTCTGGCCTCTGGGTCATGCAAACGAGACGCTGACTGGGGACGTCGTGGAGTTTCTGCCACTGCTTTCTCAAACATCTGTCGAATTTCCTCGCTCAGGGGGCTTCGCTCAAGGGTCAGTGATTTTGAAAGTAGATCTCTTCTAACTTGATTCCTGTCAACTGGAAACCAAAAAATATATCGCAAATTTAAAGTACCCTCAAGAATGCTTACACCCTTTACCAAAGAAACTAAAGTTTTAAAGATCCTAATCAAGACAAGTTTTTGAAAAAAAAGTGGGAAAAGTAGAAAATGCTGGTAACCAGCGTTTTCTTCTTTTCCAACAATGTTTTCTATATATTCAAGAATAAAAATGAAAAATATTTTGAATTTTTGTCTGGAAATTCCTTCAATACGGACAAATCTAAAATTTTACCATGATTGTGGTAAAGGCTTGCCCTTTACCAAACAGTATCATATTTTAATGACTCTTATGTTGATTGTATTGTGTTTAATGCCATTTTCAACATAATTTCAGTTATATCACGGCAGCCAGTGCACCTATCCATGCTTTCCTGGAGTTTCTTTTACAAGCCACTGGCTGCTTTCCAACATAACCATCGTTGACACACAATGGTTAGGAGTGAGAGAGGAATGAATCCTGTCGCAATGGCTATCATCAATCCTCAGAGAGAAACTGGCTGAGCCAGGTATCGAACCAGCTCTCAAGTACTGTACACTGCTGATTGAGAAATGACCCTTATGTAGAAAGCTTTTGAAAACTCTGTGAAATTATTACTTTAACCAGGGTGGGTCAACTTTCTATAACATCACTACAGTAACACTTTTAGATTCGACTCAAAAGTCTACTTTCTCAGGGTCATTATATTCTTTACCAAACGACATAATTTTGGACTGCACAAAATTGAAAGCACTTGCAGGAGACAAATTAAATGTTGCTAAAATGATGTTTTTTTCTTTTTGGAAGGGTAGAAAATATGGCTGAAAAGGGAGAAAATGCTGGTAACCAGCATCTTCTCCTTTTTCCACAATGTTTTTGAAAGGCTTTATCTGTAAGGTCGTTAAAAGTCGGGATTGCGTGGTAAAGGGTTAAAGCAGGGTTGTTAGTTAACCCTTTACCGCACAGTGCCGCTTTTTGACGCCCCTGGGAAAGAAGCCTTTTGAAAACATTGTAGGAAAAGGAGAAAATGCTGGTAAGCAGCATTTTCTCCTTTTCCCACAATGTTTTCTACCCTATCAAAGAAAAGTTGCACCATTTTGAGCCACACTGAAATTGTCGTCTGTAGATGCTTTCAATTTGGACAAGGCTAAAATTTTGTCGTCTGGTAAAGAGTTAAAGAATTGCAAGAGTAACCAACCTTTAGGGCTGGTATCCAGCTTTTACGGATTACATTGACGTACTAAAGACACATCCATACAACATGAAATTCGCTTTCACTTGTCTCATCATATCCCGTTACCTTACAATCCGAAGTTTTTACAACCTTTTGGAAGAAGGCATCGTGGGAAGAGAATTGACCTGACCATGCTTTCCTGAAGTTTCGTTTTACAAGTTTACCAGTACCTAGCATAAAATTCCTCCAAAGCCAGTGGCTGCTTTCCAACATAACAATGGTTGAACCAATCGACTGTGAGAGAGCAATGAATTGTGGGAAGTGAAGGAAATGTTGGTAACCAGCATTTTGTACTTTTCTCGCAATGTTTTCTACTCTCTTATAGATACATCCTATTATCTGCGCAACTTTTGATTTGTCATCTGCAATTGCTTTCAAATTTATATCAGTCAACCAATTTGCCATCTGGTTTATAGTTAATTCTTTACCAAATGACAAATTTTTGATTCTTCCAAATTGAAAGCATTTGCAGAAAACAAATCAAGTATGGTTTAACCCTTTACCACACAATCCCGACTTCTAACAAAGCCTTTTGAAAACCTTGTGGCAAAAGGAGAAAATGCTGGTAACCAGCATTTTCTCCTTTTCCCACAATGTTTTCTACCCTTCCCAACACAAATTTCAATTTTTCAATCACATTTATTTTGTCGTCTGCAAATGCTTTCAATTTGGACCAGTCTAAAACTTTGTCGTTTGGTAAAGAGTTAACAGATGAGCTTTGTCTCTAAAAGTGTAGAAAAAACATTGTTGGAAAAGAAGAAAATGCTGGTTACAAGCTCTTTTTCCTCATTCAATGTCTCCAACGGCATCTTCCTCAGGGTTGTTAAAACTCTGGGCGGTAATGGGTAATATGCTGTCTACAAGTGCTTTCAATTTCAACCCTTTGAAAGTTTTTGTTGTCTAGCAAAGGTTTAAGAATACACCTAATCTACCTTTGCTAGCTGGAGATCTCTGCATGCTATGATCTATAACAATCAGCTCTCTAGGGGAGGTTTCCAATGATGGGACCTTTTCTTCTCTAGGAGTATAATTTGTGGCCTCAGAATGATGTTGGCTGGTGACTGAAATACCAAAAGGTTTAGAAACTTCAGACATTCTGATTATCGCAGTATTCCTACACCAAAATCATCCCTATTCAACCCTTTACCACGTGATCCTGAGTTTCAACCACCCTGAAGATTAGTGCTTTGGAAAACACTGTAGGAAAAGGAGAAAATGCTGGTAACCAGCATTTTCTCCTTTTCCCACAATGTTTTCTACCCTATGATATATTTCAGCATTTCAGACACATTTAATCTAAAGCCTGCAAATGCTTTCAATTTGGACCAGGCTAAAATTTCGTGACTTGGTAAAGACTTAACCTAATATTTCAGTACATGTACTACTTTTTAAACTCTATACCAAGCAACAAAATTTTGGACTTGACCAATGCAGAAGCATTTGCAGATGGCAAATTAACCCTTTACCGGACAACAAAGTTTTAGCCTTCTCCAAATTGAAAGCATTTGCAGAAGACAATTTCAATGTGGCTCAAATGGTGCAACTTTTCTTTGATACGGTAGAAAACATTGCGGGAAAAGGAGAAAATGCTGGTTACCAGCATTTTCTCCTTTTCCCACCATGTTTCCAAAAGACCTCTTTTCCAGGGGCGTCAAAAGGCGTCATTGTGCAGTAAAGGGTTAAATCTGAATCTAACGGTGGAAATTGTCTACAGAAGGTTAGAAAACATAGGGGTAAAAAAAATATTATACTGGATACCAGCATTTTCTCCTTTCCCCCTGTGTTTTCAAAACCTTTCTCCTTTAGGATCGTTAAAACTTGGGATTGTGTGATACAGGGTTAACTGTTAACTCTAACAACAAACTCTAGACTCATCCATATGGAAAGCATTTGCAGACAACAATTATGTAAAGCTCAAAACGGATCATCCCTGAAAGAGTTGACAAAACTGTGGGGAAAAAAAAGAAGACAATGCCGGTTACCAGAACTTTCTCCCTTACCCACTATGTTTTCAAAAGCCATCTTCCTGAAGGCTGTTAAAACTAGGGATTGTGTGATGACAGCTTAAGCCCCCTTCTATGGAATATTTGTGTGAAAAGGAGAAACTGCTTGTAAGAAGTAACTGCTCCTTTTCTGACAAATCGTGTTTGTCTTACTAACCTAGCACTGTTGGGGAAAAAAAAAAAAAAGGTTTGCAATAATACATCAAAATACCTCAGGTTTCTTATCAAAGATCAATGATTAAAACTTTCCTTGAGATCAATCAGTTTTAGGTAATTAATTAAATTTGAATTTAATATGAACACTAGTCACTGAAATGAATGTTTGAAAAGTGGTCTGCACCTTTAAGTATAAACAGAAAAAACAAAAGGGCACCTTGGTACAATAAATTTAGTGTCATTACCTGGTGTAGGTTTTGGAGACGCATGAAAGCTTTTGTCGATCACAATGACATTCTCCACAGATCTGTTTGATCCTTCCGATAAATTGCAATCATCGTCAGGCTCGTCGTCGAACTCCGGTCCATGGATCTCTTCAAAATCATCATCATCAGTGACTGGACCAGCAACAAGCTTAATTCCATTGATTTCATTATCCTTGTCGAGATCAGATTCTACGTCTTCAATCTGTTCAATGCCCTCCCTTTCTTCATTATATTCATTTATATCTTTATTTTCATTCTCATTTACATTTTCATTGACATCATTAAGGACATCGTCAGTTTGTAGGTTGACAAAATTTTCATCCGTAAAATCTTCAGCTAAAGCATTGGTGTTGTAGTCATGTTGAATACCATACTCTTCACTGGGCTCAATATTTTCTTTGTTCTCATCTTCAAGATCTGGTGTTCTGTTGACTAGGTTTCTGCTTTCAAATGCTTCCAGTCCTGCAATAAACAGTCCGATCTAAGCTTTTCACATAAATGTACTTGGAATTTGTCTTTTAACTCACCTTTTCATCTTTCTTCGTACAATGCCGATTCTAAACCACCCTGAAAAAGACACCTTTTGAAAACATTGTGGGAAAAGGAGAAAATGCTGGTAACCAGCATTTTCTCCTTTTTCCACAATGTTTTCTACCATATTATGGACAAATTTCGTCCCAAGGGTCATCTTCAATTTGTCGTCTGCAACAGCTTTCCATTTAGGCCAGTCTGAAATTTTGTCATATGGTACAGGGTTAAGCACACATAACTGGATGAGAGAAAAAAATGAAAGTAATATAGAAAGAATTGAAAAAATCCATTAACAGCAGGCCAAATTATGGATACTTATTGGCAGTGCATCGGAGTCCGTTTTCACCAATGATTCTAAATTGCACTCTCGGTGATATTCTGAATTGAGAGGAAACACAATTTCTGATTGGCTAAATAAAGGATCTTACAAGAGTGTTTATGTATTTTTATCAAACGAGTTGACTGAATTATACGATGCTTGCCAAGGCACGCGTCATATACATTTTAGCCGACAAGTTTGATAAAAATGATAATACATAAAGATGAATGTGAGATTCTATTTATCACATAAAACACATGACTGACAAATAAGTATCCCGCATCATCAGCTTAGCCTGTATATTGTTCACGGGTTCATGATTACAGATGTAGTTCCATTTGAAATGTGTACATACACAAGAAGATAGTTCTGTAACTTTAGATTGAAAGTAGAATAAAACAGTTTTTAGATGGAGTAAATCAAAATAGTTCCTCAATTTGTTTACTTTAAATAACTTATGCTGCATTTCTCGTTGCTATCAAACATGAAAATAATACCATTTTTTGCACATATGTGTCTTAACAACAACAAATTCATTTTCCCGTGAAGTTGCAAAAATTCCGGCACATGCTATGGTTGGTTTTGCCGGCTTTACACGCTCATGACTACAAACATGAACCAGGACCCAAAAAATGATAATACACTAGTGTATTATCAAAAACAAGTCATGGGTTTAATATACTGTTGGAGGAGGTTTTATGTGATAAACCATTTTAGCCAATCAGAAATTGAGCAACTTTCGAGATTCAGACAATTCTTGATTTTTAAACTATGAATAAAGCCAGAAGTGGTCGGTGAATACCAACCTTGATAACTAATGTCTGCAGATTGTTTTCTTTTTGTTCATCTTGCAGCAACCATATTTGAAAACATTATAACAAAAGGGAAAAACTTCCCCAGCCATGGCTTTCTCCTTTCACATGAAAGTTTTCGCATGTTTTTATGTACTTAGCCAAAAAGTTGCAATACTGAAGCTACTGTAGCCATTAACACTTTGAATCTTTACCACATGGCAAAATTTCACACTTGTCCAAATTGACAGCATTTGCAGATGACAAAGATGGCTCAAATGAAGGAATTTGTTTTTTTAAAGGGTAGGAAACATTTTTGGAAGGAAGAAAATGCTTTTGGTTTACCCTAAAAAGGCCAAAATTATCACTACTAGTCTTCCACATGATAGCAGTAAAAATAGCATAAAACACAGCTCCTTTCCCTTGAGCAATGACAAAAGTCAGATGCTGTTTTATTCACCAACTATTTTTAATAACATTCATCGTCTAATTCTCAAGAATTTTCTAAACTTTCAAAGTTACGCAATATCCAATCGGCTGAATCAACTGGTTTTGGCTATACCAATTGAGCCATGCTCTGGCAAAAGAGGGTTTAATGTATCTCCATGAACCATGATACAAAGCAAGTGATCACATAATTATGTATCTATAATAGCCACATTTTTTAACAACTTACTCAATCACGAGATAGACTGGTCCTCGGACATACAGAAATGTGACCAATAATGAAAAATTTCAGCAGACTGCGCAGGCTGACCTGAGTCGATACTTATCACAGATCCATTAAGCCCCTTTTCACAGAGCATGGCTCAAATGGTTTAATCAATCAGAAATTTGGTTTAGCCAATCAGAAACTTGAGTTACTTTCTAAATCTACCATAAGATAACAAACAGAATTTTGAATGCTTTGTGAATAGGGGCCCTGTTTACCTGAATTAAAAGGGGACAATATTTTGCCTTCACCCATGATTTCATCCACCAATAGATCTGTTGGCGTCTTTCTCCCTTGCTGTCTTGAGCCTTCATGTTCCTGGTCATGTGATCTTGCTGACAATCTTCCAGATGACTGAGACTTTACTGATCTAGGTGACTGGGAAGCTTTTGCAGTTGAAGAAGAATTACCAGATTTGTCTGATCTTGCAGATGATGAAACATTTGACCTAGCTGATAATGGAATAGAGTCTGCAGAAATGTCCATTTTCTCAGTGTCTTGGCTGAATTTCGCAACCATAGTTTTGGGGCTTGAGACTGTTGGAAACACTGTGTCTCCGTCCCTTGGGGTTGATTCTTGTTTTGTTGATCTAGTTGAAGATTTGTTTGACTTCATAGATCCTATTTTCAAGTAAAGCCAATCAAATAAGAAATTCAGTACTCAATGTTTTCAACTCTTTACCAAATGACAATATTTCAGAAATTGAATAAGAAATTCAATATCAAATGTTTTCAACTCTTTACCAAACAACAATATTTCAGACTGGTCCAAATTTGCATTTGCAAACGACAAATTCAATATTGCTCAAAAAGGTGAAATTTGTCTATGATGGTAGAGAAAACTGTGTGGGAAAAGGAGAAAATGCTGGTCACCAGCATTTTCTCCTTTTCCCTAAATGTTTTCAAAAGGAATCAAACGAGAAATTCAGCAATAACTATTTTTTGAGTATTTTTTGAGTATTAAAAAACAAAGATAGCAGAAAGAGTTTTACTTATCAACATGGGCAAAGTTGAGACTTTACCAGACGAGTAAAATTAAGACTTGTCCAAAGTGAAAACATTTGCAGACAACAATAGAAATGTGGCTCAAACAATGGAATTTGTCTTTGAAAGGGTAAGAAAGTGTGAGAAAAGGAGACAATGCTGGTTACCAACCTTTTCTCCTTTTCCAGCATTTTTTTAAAGGTTTCTTCGGGGGTCATTAAAATGCAGGACTGTGTGGTAAAAGGTAAAATCCTTTACAGAAAGGCTGAACCCCGTAGCTCAGTCGGTAGCGTACAAGACTTGAGAACATAAGGTCGCTGGTTCGATCCCCGGCTTGGCCAATTCCTTTCCGAGGATTGATGACAGTCATTGCGACAGGATTCATTCCTCTCTCACTATTGACCATTGTTTCGACGATGGTTGTGTGGGAAAGCAGCCAGTGGTTTGGAAAGAATATTGTGTGGAGTACTGGTAACAGAAACTCCATGAGCCTAGCCCACGTAGCTCAGTCGCAAAAGCACCTCATGTGGGTGCCAATGCTCGGCTGCAGTTGCTTTTAGAAATAGATTGATGTTCAGTGAAAATTCTAAGTCAAAAAAGGGGCATAACTGTGTCAAAACTATTCTCATGGTTACCTGCTTTACTGGTATGGGTTCCTCTTTTGATGGTTAAGAACCAGTCTAAGTTTGAAGGAAGTATCTTCCGTAATGACAGAGATAGTTTAACTCTTTACCTCACAATCCCGACTTTTAACGACCCTGAGGAAGAAACTTTTGAAAACATTGTGTCAAAACTATTTTGATGGTTACCTGCTGTACTGGTATGGGTTCCTCTTTTGATGGTTAAGAACCAGTCTCAGTTTGAAGTAAGAATCCTCAGTAATGACGGAGATAGTTTAACTCTTTACCCCACAATCCCGACTTTTAATGACCCTGAGGAAGAAAGCTTTTGAAAACATTGCGGGAAAAGGAGAAAATGCTGGTAACCAGCATTTTCTCCTTTTCCCACAATGTTTTCTACCATATCAAAGGCAAAATTCCTCATTTGAATCACATGTAAAATGTCGTCTGCAAATGCTCTCAATTTGGACTGGTCTACATTTTTCTCATGTGGTAAAGAGTTAAATTGTCAAAGTTTTTGCACAATGACACAGACAAAGACAAGGATATGCCAAAGACAAGGATGACAATGCCTTGATGTTTTCCTAGAAGAAAGTTGAGCTAATAAACGAAACTGTCATTTTCAGTCTAAAGATTCGTAAAGATGCATACATAAAGCTATTTTTATCAGAGTACCTGGAAAAGAAGCAAACAGTGTAATCAAAGATCAGACAGCAAAGTTCTGTGCAGTCTGATCTTGATCAACACTCTCTGCACCAGCAATATAATTCTGATCCAAAGCTACACAGGATAAAATCTCACCTCTTGCACTGGCTGAGCTTCTAGCAGAAGTTGGTCTTGATGACTGTCTAGAACTGGGCTGGGAAGGGCCTTTAGATGGCGTTGGTCTTGGGATGGCCGAATCCTTCTTTCTGCAACATGAACATAATTACTGCTTAATCCTTTACAAAACAACAAAATTTTAGACTCAACCAAATTGAAAGCATTTGCAGACGACAAAATAAATGTGACTGAAAAATTGAAATTTGTTGTAGGAAGGGTAGAAAACATTGTGGGAAAAGGAGAAAATGCTGGTTACCAGCATTTTCTCCTTTTCCCACAATGTTTTCAAAAGGCTTCTTCCTCAGGGTTGTTAAAAGTCGAGATTGTGTGGTAAAGGGGTAACTGTTTACCTAGGTAATTAATTATCTCTGTGGCTCACTGATCAAAGTACAAGCATCAAGATAAGGGGTCTAATTTTTGTAAAAAATACAGATGCCTCTGATATGCAAAGTTGTCAGGCCTGAAGCTAGTGAAATGGCTGTTACCAGATGCCATCTGCTTGATAACCTTGTGTAATAGGTTAGGGCGAGTGCTTATAAATTTTTTTTTCATGCTTCACCAAGCCATGCATAAAATTTCAAAATTATACCGAATCCATTTTTTATCCACCTCTCAGAGCAACTTTTAAACCTTCAAACTTCTTTCTCCTAATCAAATGAAAGTCTATCTTTAACTTTGTTGTACTTGCACAAACACTGATGAAATTTAAAGCTTGAGCACAAAGTCAGTTGAGCATATACTCAAGTTTCAATCAAAGCTTTGAAAGCACTGGTGTGGCATTTGTAAAGGGAGCCATTGAGCGGAATTAACCCTTTCCCAAACAAGTCCTGGTTTTCACGTGTCTGCAGTACAAGTCTTTTGAAAACACTGTGGGAAAAGGAGAAATTGCCCGTAACGAGCAATTTCTCCTTTTACCACAGTATTTTTCTACCCTTTTTGAGACCTCTCTCATCAAATTTGAAATTGTCGTCTGCAAACTTTTTCAATTTGGACCAGTCCAAAATTTGTCATTTGGGAAAGGGTTAATAGTTTTAATAGTTTGAAAAATAAACAATAATGTGGGGTGAACAAGCCTGGATGAAAACGCTAAGGGACAAACAAGCCCATGGACGAACTGGATTTGGGACGAACACGGTCAGGAGAAATGTTGCGTGTATCATTGGGCCAATAGAAGATGGGTATAGATATTTTCAATAATAAAAAAAAGAAATACTCCAATGATCAATGGCCTAATCCAGTTTACCTTTATACGCCATTGTTAATTATATATCTGAGTGCCAGCGAAAGACTTGCCTTAGAAAAATTTCGTTTAATTGGGTGTACTTCCTTATGTTTTGCACAAACTACGATACATGATTATCAAAATACCGTATTAAACTCATAGTGGCATTGTCTTCGACAAATGCCACAAAAACACAGGCCTAGGTGTATGACAGAAGCTTACACTACAATAAACAAACACTTTACTCTAATTCACTCCTGAACAGAAATGTCAAGAGTATTACTATGGAGATACAGCTTACAGTCGACTTACCCTGGTTGAAGTAACAATTCTACGTCCCCTGGGAACAGCTGTTTAGGACTGCATTTCACACTAGCTCTCATTTCTTCCATAACTCTGCCTGCAGCTTCGGGGGTGTCCACTATGTAAAAGAGAGAAAAAATGCTTATTCAACTCTTTAACTGACGTCAAAATTTTTTACTGGACCAAACTGAAAGCAATTGCAGACAAATTAAACATGACCAAACACTGAAATTTAATTTTGGCAAGGAAGACAACATTGCTGGAAAAGGAGACCTGGTTACCAGCATTTTCTCCTTTTCTCACAAAGGCTTTTTTCTCACGATCGTTAAAAGTCAGGATTGAGTGGTAAAGGGTTAACTCTTTAACAAGTGACAAAATTTTGCGCTGGACCAAATTCAAAGCATTTGCAGACAATAAATGTCTCAAATGAAGAAATACAAGTTACAAAGTGTAGAAAACATTGCTGGACAAGTTTTCTCCTTTTCCCACACTGTTTTCAAAATGCATTCTTCCTCAGGGTCTTAAATCTTAGAATTGTTTGGTACAGGTTTCAATTATCAAGTAAGATAAACAGATGATAGTTAACCCTATGAGTGCCGTATAAACCTGTCAGACTTTTTCACCCTAGAAATACGACCCAAGTAATTGTAATTTCATGGTTGCTTTTGTCTACAGTGATTCAGCTAAGCGGACAGTGTAGATCAAAGATCAGGCTGCACATTTTGTGCAGCCTGATCTTAATCTACACTGGCCGCAAATACAGCTATAGTTGTGAAAGGAGCTTTAAGGGTTAATAGTGTTACACCAGTGCAGAAATGCCAAGTCCTAGCCAAGACATCTGTGTATTGAAACAAAAGTTATTATACTTTCAAAACTAAGCTGAAAGGTGCGATAATTTCCAGTTTAAAGAAGAGAAAAGTACCTTGGTAAAGACAATTCTAATATCAAACAAGAGCACTGCATCGGGGAGCCAACACTCGACAGTGAATGCTTGATCTACAGTGAAAATTCTCAGTCAAAAAAGAGGCATAACCGTATCAAAAATACTCTGCTGGTAACCTGCCCTTGTTGTGTAGGTTCCCCATTCAATAATTACCAACTTGTCCAAGTTTGAAGGAAATATCTTCAGCAATAACAGAGATACTATAAAACGTCAACGTTTTTGCATGACGACGCAGACGACATAGATGACAACGTCAGGGCTACGACAATACCTAGATGTTTTCTTTGAAAACAGTTGATATAAAAATGCTCACAAAAATTGCTATTTCTGTCATCACATATTTTCTCAAAGAAATACTTTCATTAACAAAATGCCAAATCAATGGTGATCCTTAGAAGTTTGCAAACAATCAAATCGGCCAACCATAAGAAGAGTCTAGATGCCAGAATATTCTTTTAACCCTTTACTAAACAACAAAATTTTAGACCAGTCCAAATTGAAAGCTTTTGTAGACAACAAAATAAATGTGAATAAAAAATTGAAATTTGTTTTTGGAAAAGTAGAAAACATTGTGGGAAAAGGAGAAAATTCTGGTTACCAGCATTTTCTCCTTTTCGCAAAATGCTTTCCAAAGGCTTCTTCTTAAGGGTCGGGATTGTGTGGTAAAGGGTTAATTTTGTTTAACATGTGGGAAAGCAGTCATTAATTTGGAAAGATATTGTACATAAAACTCGTAAAATGAAACAGCAGGAATGCACAGAAAGGTGCATTTGTCAGTGTTATATTTTAACCCTTTCCCAAACAAGTCCTGGTTTTCACCTGTCTGCAGTACAAGTCTTTTAAAAACACTGTGGGAAAAGGAGAAATTGCTCGTAACGAGCAATTTCTCCTTTTCCCACAGTGTTTTCTACCCTTTTTGAGAACTTTCTGCCATTTTTATCAAATTTAAAATTGTCGTCTGTTAACTCTTTCAATTTGGACCAGTCCAAAATTTGTCGTTTGGGAAAGGGTTAAACAAACATAAATTTTACCCTTGCAAAGGGTGTAAAGCACCAAAGAGACAAAAAACCTTTTCCAAACAACAAAATTTTCGTCATGCCCAAATTGAAAGATTTTGCAGACGAAAAATTCAAGTGGCTCAAAAATTGAAATTTCCCTTCAACAGGTAGAAAACATTGTGGGAAAAGGAGAAAATGCTGGTTACCAGCATTTTCTCCGTTTCCCACAGTGTTTTCAAAAGCCCTCTTAAAACTTGTTCATTGTGTTGTAAAGGTTTAAATTAGCATACTTACAACATCTAGGAGATCGAGGCACTTCTAGTTGCTGAGTTGGGGTTTCTGCTGCCCCGGGGGAAAAGTTGAGCTGTGGAGATGGCTCTACAAGGCCGAGACCCAGAGACTGAAATAAACAGGCAGCATCCTGTTAACTCGTTACCAAACAACAAAATTTTGGGCACGTCTAAATTCAAAGCATTTGCAGACGGCAAATCAAATTCTCTGAAAGCATTTTCTCCTTTTCCTACAATGATTTTAAAAGGCCTTGAGTCACTTTTATTTTGACGTCTGCTTTCAATTTGGCCAAGTCTAAAATTTTATCGTCTGGTAAAGGGTTAAGTGGATTAAGTGGATTATGTAGTTTATAACTCTTTACTAGACAACAAAATTCTGGCCTTCACCAAACTGAAAGCTTTTGTGATGACAGATTAAATATGCTTAACTCTTTACCACACAAGAAAATTTCAGACTTGTCCAAACTGAAAACATTTGCAGACAACAAAATAAATGTGACTCGAAAAGAGAATTTCGATTTGGAAAAGGTAGAAAACATTGTGGGAAAAGGAGAAAATGCTGGTTACCAGCATTTTCTCCTTTTCCCACAATGTTTTCAAAAGGCTTTTTGTTCAGGGTCATTAAAACCTGTGATTGTGTGGTAAAGGGTTAACCCTTTACCACACAATCAAAGGTTTTAACTACCCCGATAGCCAGGACTTTAGAAAACATTCTGGGGAAAAGGAGAAAATGCTGGTAACCAGCACTTTCTCCCTTTCTCGCAATATTTTCTATTCTTTCAAAGAAAATTTTATCACTTGTGCAATATTTAATTTGTCGTCTGCCAATGCTTTCAAATTGGAAAAGTCTAAAATTTTGTCATGTGGTAAAGGGTTAAATGATGATTTCTTTCTTTGATATGCTGGTTAGTAGCATTTTCTCCTTTTCATACAATGTTTTCGAAAGTCCTGTTCTACACTGTCATTAAAACTCGGTCGCATTAAAGGCTTTACGCTCTCCTAACAATTCTCAGTTTTAAGGACCAAAGAAAGTGCAACTTTGAAAACATTGTGGAAAAGGGAAATTATTCTGGTTACCAGGATTTCTTCTTTTCAAACAATGATTTCTACAACTTCCAGAGACCTATCATTTGAGTCACTTTAAATTAGTTGTTTGAAAATGCTTTCAGTCTGGAAAAATTTTAAATTTTGTCGTCTGGTAAAAAGTTAGTATCTTAAGAACTCTTCACCAAATGAGGTAAAATGTAGGCTTGTCCAAATTGAAAGTTTTCGCAGAAGCCAATACAGATATGGTTCAAGTAATGCAATCTGTTTTTTGAAAGGGTAGAAAACATTGTGGAAGAAGGAGCTGGTAACCAGCATTTTCTCCTTTTCCCATGTTGTTTTCTACTTTTTCACAGCCTAATCTCATAATTCCAGCCACATAATTATAAGTTGTTGTCTGCAAATGATTTCAATTTTGAAAAGTCTAAAATTTTGACAATTTGTAAAGAGCTAACTCTTTACCAAACGACAAAATTTTAGACCAGTCCAAATGGAAAGCATTTTGCAGATGACAAATTAAATGTGACTCAAAAACTAAAAATTCTCTTTGGAAGTGTCGGAAACATTGTGGGGAAAGGGAGAAAATGCTGGTTATCAGCATTTTCTCCTTTTCCCACAATGTATTCAAAAGCCATCTTCCTTAGGGTCACTACAACTCAGGATTGTGTGGAAAAGGGTGATAGGTAAATGAGGCAGGCTTGTTTCATGTTTTGTGTTATTTTTAGTTGAATTGCAGCAGCCAGTGCACCTATCAATGCTTTGCTGAAGATTCTTTTCCAACAACATTCAAGCCACAGTTTTCTTTTTTTCACTGACTCTTTACCACACAATCCCGATCTTTTAACAACCCTGAGAAAGAGCCCTTTTGAAAGCATGTGGGAAAAGGAGAAAATGCTGGAAACCAGCATTTTCTCCTGTTCCCACAATGTTTTCTACCCTTCCAAACATATTTCAATTTTTCACTCACATTTAGTTTGTCGTCTGCTGATGCTTTTGATTTGGACTAGTCTAAAATTTTGTCTTTTGATAAAGAGTTAAACATCATTGGAGGTAGAGAGAGAAGAATGAATCCTGTTGTAATGACAATCGCCAATCCTAGGAAAGAATTAGACTGAGCTGGATAGCCAACCAGGAAGCCCTGGGGTGGCAGCTAGAATGACATGGGCTGAGCCTGGGGGGGATCTCCAGGGACCAAAACTGCTGGAGGGGTGTTGTTGGGGCCCTTTGTCTCTCAAGGAATCAAGAAGCATAAGCCAAGTAAGTCAGTCTGAATGGCTGAAACAGAGCATCTCAGCCAATCAAAGAGCTAGTCTTAAATATAAGAATTAAAATTCAAATATCCAATGTCTGGTAAATAAAACCCCAGAAAGCTTTCAATGCTTCAATGCATTTGAGTGACACTCTGGCAAAAGGGGGCTTAATGCATCTCTGTGTTACATTATACCAAGCAAGTCATTACATAATTGTGGATCCATAAAATGCATTTTGTAGAACAGCAGGCTGAATCCTGAGGTAGGCCGGTCCTTTGATTGATTGACTGATTTTATGGTGTTTAACGCCGTTTTCAACATAATTTCAGTTGTATCATGGCGGCCAGTACACGCATCCATGCTTTCCTGGAGTTTCTTTTACCAGTGCTCCGCACAATATTCTTTCCAAGCACTGGCTGCTTTCCCACATATCCATCGTCGAAACAATGGTCAGCGGTGAGAGAGGAATGAATCCTGTCGCGATGACTATCATCAATCCTCGGAAAGAAATTGGCCAAGCCGGGAATCGAACCAGCAATCTCCTGTTCTCAAGTCCTGTACGCTACCGAATGAGTTACGGGGGCTTGGCGGACTGGCCCTTTGACATGCAGAAAATTGACCAATAGCAAAAGTTTCAACCCAGGTCAGCCAGCATGGACTGCACAGGCTGACATGGGTCGATACTTTTCTCAAATGCATTAAGCTCCCTTTTCACAGAGCGTGGCTCATTTGTAAATGACATTCAATATGGCTAAAATGATAAGTTTTCTGATTAACTGTTAGCCAAAAAATCTCTTACTTTAATAACCCAGTGGGAGACGGCTTTTGGAAAGACTGTGGTAAAAGGACAAAATGTTGGTAGCCAACATTTTCTTCTTTCCCCACAAAATCTCCTACCACTTCAAAGACAAAACTCATCTTTTTGGTTGCAGTATATTTTGTCGTATGCAAATGCTTTGAATTTGATGAGTCTAAACTTTCTTCGTGTGGTAAATGGTTTACTCTTTATCTAAGGACAAATTTTCGGTCTGGACCAAATTCAAAGCATTTGCAGATGACAAATTAAACGTTAAAAATGATAATTCCTGTGCTTGACAGGGTAAAAAACAATGTGGGAAATGGAGAAAATGCTGGTTACCAGCATTTTCTCCTTTTCCCACACTGTTTTCAAAAGCCTTCTTTTTCAGGGTGGTTAAAACTCAAGATCATGTGGTAAAGGCTTAAAAGGGTAGAAAACCTGCTGGTTCTCCTTTTCCCATCATGTTTTTAAAAGTCGTCCTCCTTAGGCTTTTCTAAAACAGAAAACTATTTGGTAAAGTGTTAAACTGAATGATCCTTAACCCTTAGAGCACTGGATAAACCCAAAAGGACATTTTCAGTCACAAAGTATGACTTAAGGTAATATAATGTAAGCCCCCTTTTGTCCAGAATGTCTCAGCAAATCTGGCAATGTAGATCAGAGATTAGACTGCACATTCTTGTAGTCTGATCTTGATATACACTGGTTGCAAAGGCAATTATAGTTATGAAAGGCACTTTAAGGGTTAGAGATATTTGACATTTGATGCCAGTCTTTGACAGAGAAGAATACATTGCAAGAAAAGTCTTTCGTAGCGAACATGGAGTTTGAAAGCAAAAGGTAAGCTATGCTAGTTTTTACATTTTATTTCCAAAATAGTAACACTGAGTTTATTTCCAAAAAATTAACATTGAGAGAGAGAAAAAAAAAGAAAACTTCAAATGAACAAAACTGAGAACCATATAATCTAAACAGCCTAATTTTTCTTGTCAATGTTTTTCTTAATACATGTTTTTGCGTGCCTTTTAAAAATCCTTTCTAGAATAATTTCTTCTCTGTCATCCAATACCAACATAAGACTTAATCCCATTCCTACACTGAATGCCTGGCAATTTTTAAAATAATGAACTACAAATCTTAACTCTTTACCAAACAACAAGTTTTAAGACTTACCCAAATTGGAAGCATTTGCAGAGAGCAAATTGAAAGTTGCTAAAATGATGATTTCTGACTTTGATAGGGTAGAAAGCATTGTGGGAAAAGGAGAAAATGCTGGTAACCATCATTTTCTCCTTTTCCCACAATTTTTTCAGAAGCCTTCCTCCTAAGGGTCATTAAAATTCGAGATTGTGTGGTAAAGGGTTGCATGTTTGTTATATAGCAAGTTATGGAAGGGAAATAAAACAATATTACAAAGCAATAAAAATATGCAAATACATGTACAATATTGAAATTAATATGAGCCATGCTCTTTGAAAACGAGGTTTAATACAGTACTGACCCAGGTCAGCATGTGCGGTCCATGATGGCTGACTTTTTGAAACTTTTTGGTCGTTTGCTAAGTTGTGGACAAATCGTAAACAGATTGTCAACAAATTCGCAGTACATCCAAAGGGCTTTGCAGTGGTTTAAAGGATTGCTAGGCAGAAGTGAGATGCTCGCACGACTGTCTCAATGGACACACAGTGTTTGCAGCTTGAAATGTGGGAGAATACTCATAAATTTCCAATGGCTTACACAATATGGCTGTGCAAATGTACAAGACTGTTGTAAAATGATTGTGAGAATTCATAAAGTGTCTTGCACAAGACGCACAAGAAATCGCAATGCTGTTGCATTTCAAAGGACCTTTCTACCTCATGATACGTTTGTTTGTTAAACAAAATGGACTTTATGGATCCATAATTATATAATGACTTGCACGGTATTACGCATCAGGGAAAAGCATTATTAAACCCCCTTTTGCCAGACCATGGCTCGTAATATTTGCAAACTTCAAATTCTTACGTTACTGTACTCATTTTAATGATAAAAACAGCCAAACCAGTCTTAACCCATTACCAAACGACAATAATTTAAACTGGTCCAAATTGAAAGCAGTTGCAGGCGACAAATTAAAGGTGGCTCAGATGACAAAATTTGTTCTTGATAGAGAAGAAAACATTGTGGGAAAAGGAGAAAATGCTGGTTACCAGCATTTTCTCCTTTTCCCACAATGTTTTCAAAAGGCTTCTTCCTCAGGGTCGTTAAAAGTTGGGACTGTGTGGTAAAGGGTTAAGAAGCTCCCAATAACTTTGGAACGATTTAACATTTTGCCATTCATCATTTTTTCGTCTAATAAAAAGTTTGACCCTTACCACAAAATCCCAAGTTTTAACAACCCTGATGAAGAACACTTTGCAAAACATTGTGAGAAAGGGAGAAATTGCTGTTGATCTTTCAAAGAGTAGAAAACATTGTGAGAAAAAGGTTCCCAGCATTTTCTCCGTTTTCCAATATGTTCTTAAAAGCCCATTTCCTCAAGGACACTAAAACTCAGGATTGTGTAGTTAGGGCTAATGTTGATATTTCTTTTTATTTCATGCTTTTCGGTAGTTTATCGAGAAATAACGGTGGATTATTGTTTGATATTTCATGGTTCTGACCAGTGAAAATAACGATTTTATATTTTCTAACTCTTCAATTTAAGGTGGAAACACTAGTTCCCGCCCACTAGTTACCTAGGTAATCAGCATGTGCCATTCAAATAGAGGGAAATATGACATAATTTACGCTATATTTCTCACGCTTTACGTAATATTGTAATGCGTTGTTATGTGAGGGGGTACGCCACGGGGAATTACCGAAAACAACTGTTCTGGATTTTGATGAAAGTTCCAACAAATACGGGTTAGAAGCATGAAATAACTAGAATATTTGATTTTTCTGTGAAAAATTGGAATTTATTTCATTGAGTAATTTCAATCGTTCACCGAAAAAAACAAATATCCTCAAATATTTATCTGTATGAAAATTATTACCTTGTATAAATCTTCAAAAAAAAACAAAAAAAACACAGACATCAAACATTCTGCTTTTGCAACAAAATATAGAAAAGAAAAAGCTAGGAGACAAAGAAATGAGCCATGGTTTGTGAAAAAGGGGCTTAACCCTTTCCCAAACAAGCCCTGGTTTTCACATGTTTGCAGTACAAGTCTTTTGAAAACACTGTGGGAAAAGGAGAAATTGCTCGTAACGAGCAATTTCTCCTTTTCCCACAGTGTTTTCTACCCTTTTTGATAACTTTCTGCTGTTTTCACCAAATTTAAAATTGTTGTCTGCAAACTCTTTGAATTTGGACCAGTCCAAAATTTGTTGTTTGGGAAAGAGTTAATGCATCTCTGTGATGCATGATACCAAGCAAGTTATCACGTAACTATAGACCCATAAAGTCCATTTTGTCTATCAATTGACTGAATCATGAAGTACACTGGTCCTTGGACATGCAGAAAGCTTACCAAAAGCAAAAAGTTTTGGCCCAGGTCAGCCTGAGCTGACTGTGCAAGCTGACCTGGATCGATTCCCCCCCCCCGGCCGCCGCCGGTGCATTAAGCTCCCTTTTCACAGAGCATGTCTCAAATAATTTGTAAACTGCTAAAAACTGAGTTGGAGACTTTGATGTACTTGAGACAGGAATGTCCAGACCTTAAAGTAACAGTAGCAGCCAAAAGTAAACAGAGTGAGTCTTAAAATGCATTTAAACATACCATTTAAAAAAGAATGGCAATTGTTGTGAAAATGACAATCTGTTACGGTACGGTTGGTCTAAGTGTTAGGCGCTGGCAGAGAAATCGATTTCAAAACTAGGATAAAAGTTCCCTGGTCACTCAGTCTTTTGTTTATTTTTTGCCTGATTTTAAAATTCATTTTTCTGCCAGCAAATAACATTTAGACCAAGCACACAATAACAGATTGTCATCTTCACAGTCAGTATTTTCTATACTTTAAAATGGTATGATTTAAATTCAAATGCATTTTAAAACCTGCATTAACTTTTTGGTTGCTACTGGGCCTTAAAGATCTTTCTGCCCCAAGAACAGCAAAGCCATGCTTAAAAAAAAAGTATCAGTAACTGATCTGAGAAAAAAAAAAACAGCATAATAGCACCATTCTGTCAGAAAAAGGGAGATAAAAGCTTTCTACGAGAGAAAATCATATAAACGTGAAAAAAAGTTTGAGGGTTTTGAAAGGAACACTTATGGTGGACACACAACCATGTATCTATCTTTCATGCCAACAATTGACATCTGAAAATATCTGACCCAGAACTAAAGATTTGAGTTTAAAAAATATGCGCACAAAAAAAGAAAGAGATCAAGAAGAAAAAAAATCTAATAGCACCAGCGTTCCAGATTAGAGGGAGTGATGCTATTCTAAATCTATTATTTCCTCTTCCAAACCCTATGTTGAGGGTACTCATTAGAATCGTCTCGATGAGACAATTCTAATGAGTACCCATTCCATAGGGTTCAGTGGACAATAACTAATATTTTCAATTTTGAAATCAAAATCACTCCCTCTAACTGGAATTCTGAGCACCATCAAAAACTCTTGTCTGGTAAAACATGCCTACTATAAGCAACTATTTAGCAGTGAATACAAACTAAAATCAGCTGGCACACAATTATGTGCAATTTGATTTCAGTCAATATGCTCTCTCTCTTTAGATGTATAATTCCAACTTAATGTCACCAAACTTAACCCTAAGGTTGCTAAATGAAGATTTCCAGCCATTAGTGAAAACCATAGTTTATGGTTTGAAAAATTTGCTCATCGGAGAGATCTCACCGTACTGGACAGTGTAGATCCAAGATCAGACTGCACATTCTTTGCAGTCTGATCTTGGATCTAAGCTGTCAGCAAAAGCCCACAGAGTCCCGCTTAGCAGCCTAAGTGGTAAGAAATTTATTTTCATGATAGGCTTTGGTGTAATTCAAGGAAGGATATAGTCTAGCTGTTTAACCTAATATTTTGCCCTATATGTATTGACATTAATTAGGTTAATTGTGTGTTATGTCAGTAATCTTTACACTCTTATCTCTTTACAAAACGACAAAGTTTTAGACATGTCCAAATTGAAAGCAATTGCAGACGACAAAAAGAACATCACTCAAAAATTGAAATTTGTTTTTTGTAGGGTGGAAATCATTGTGGGAAAAGGAGAAAATGCTGGTTACCAGCATTTTCTCCTTTTCCCACAATGTTTTTAAAGGCTTCTTCCTCGGGGTCATTAAAACTCGGGATTGTGTGGTAAAGGGTTATTCAAGGTGGCTATTGAAAGAAAAATCTCACTTTTTTCACTGTTTTTGGACTTGCTTCCAATCTACCCTCTTTCATGCCACCTAAACCTAATCTAGCACTTTTGTCATACTGTTTTCTGAAAACTGAATTTGAACTCACAGCAGAGGGAGGTCCTTGGCCATCCCTTCCATGAGACCCCTTTTGATTGAGATCAGATTCTAGTTCTCCTCTTTTCTCAGCTTTCAATCTAAGTCTCTCCCACAGATCTGTGGAACCACCAGTAGTAGCTGGTTCTATCAAATGACCCATAGCTAGTTTTCTAGATTTGGAGTTGCCTCTAGAAACTGATGGTTGTTTGGCATTTCTATAATCACAGACAGAAGTTGTTGTTGAACACGCCATCTGATCTTGTGATGTCTTTGCTGCTCCCTCAGTACTTGAGGAGTGTCCACTTGTGTCTGATTTTAATGATTGTGACAATTTGTTTTGACAGCTTATGTTCTCCTTTACGACAAGCACTTCTCCAGCGAAGTTTTGAGGAATATGAGGCTTTCTATGGCCTTCTGCCTGACTCTCGGGGACACATCCTAGAGTTCTAATTTCATCGGACTTTAATGACTGCGAAACTTTTTCTTGCCAACCAATTGTCTCCTTTACGACAAGCACTTCTCCCGGAAAATTATGAGATATATGAGGTATTCTATGTTCTGCTGCCTGACTCTCAGGAACACATCCTAGAGTTATAATGTCATCATTAACATCATATCCTGGAAGCTCTGTATATGCACAAACGCTATCATTGACGTCTGCTCCGAGTGATGTATCACTTCTGTCACAAGTTTCTCTGTTATCTGCCGACATATCCTTAATGGCAGGAAAACTTTTGAGACATTTTTTCTGTCTGGAAATAATTGTTTGATTTGACAAAGACACTTCATGTACCCATGTTTTGTCTTTTTCTTGATCTGTTCCATGTTCATTAACAACAGACATGTCTTTAAGGGGAGAGAATTTGGGCCAAACATTATTATTATTAGATTCACTTGCAGTTTGGCAGTCCTTTGTCTTATCTACAATTCTTTTCCTATTATAACAACCCTGCGACAATGATATTTGATGTATGCTATCTAGACCACATTTGTTAGTGAATGACGTCTCTCTTGCTTTGATTTGGTTCTGATTCAGATCTGGTTCAAATTCAGATATTGCTTCAGTGATATATTTTGTATCAACTTCACTCTCTGCTCCACCATCACAGAGGGTAATATTATCAGTGTCACATACCACAGTTGGGTGCTCTTTTGTTCTAGGCATGTAAATATTTAGTCCCACTTCTGATACATATTTCTCATTAGACAGCATACCATTTCCAAAGTCTTTCACATGCCCAGCATCAGGAATTCCAAATATTGAAGAAACTTTAACACTCTGTGGGGTGTCTGATTGTTTAGATTGATAACCTGAACTAGCCGAGAGTTGGGAACCATTCAAACATTCTGTGTCATAATCTGCTATGTCCATCTTATTTCTGTCATCTATATTCACCAGAAACCCAGTTGAACCATTCAAGTTACTCAATATTGTATTATCAAGTGTTTCAATACAATCAGGGTGAAGATGAACTGATTTTAACTCTTCTTCAAATCCTTTCAAAACTGTTGATTCAAATTTCTTAATGATTTCATTGCTTGTATTCAATGCATGACTCCCGTCTTCACTTCTGTTCCATGTTTGAGATTCAACTGAGGTAATGGTTAGTCCATTGTCCTTAAGTTCAGTCAGTGCAACACATGTTTTGTCACAAACACAGAGAGGTCCACACTCAAAACACACAGTATACTTTCCATCAGAATTGCACTTCACTTGCTCTTTGTCTGTCAAATGTTTGGATTGCTTTGTGACATTTACAGTGGTTAAAGAAGAATCATCTACATTCTTCTTGGCATCACTTCCAATTAAAGATTCTAGATCCTTAACTTGACTTTGACCTCTTAAAGATTCTGAATCTTGGTTTCCTAATTTACTTTTTTTCTTATCCCCAGTTTTCTTACATTTATTAAGACCCAATTTACATTTTTTGCCATCAGCTGTGAAATCTTTCCCTTTTGATGCAAAAACTTGCCTATTTTTAGTGTTTAGTGCAATTTGGCAATCATTTTCACCCATAGATACTAAAGAATTGATAAGACTCTTATCAAGTTGCCTTTCAAAACCCTCTGACAAATCAATCTCCTCACATACATTGCCTTTCTCCCTTACCTTATTTGTTACATACAAATTTGCATTACCAGTACTACTAAACTGAGGTTTCACATTAGTATTACAGAGAGAAGGTTTCACACCAGCACTACACAGTAAAGGTTTTAGACCAGTATTACTAAGAGAAGGTCTCACACCAGCACTATTACAAGACACAACGCTGCCTGAAGGAGTGAGAACAGAAGCACTTACAGTAGTTCGGATTGATGTGGGGGTTTCATCTTTAAACATGGCGCTGTCAAGCTGTGCTCGTAATTTTTCTATAGATGCCTTCAAAACTGGGATTCTCTCTGCCATCTGACCCCTTTGAAGGATATTGAAAAAAAATAACGGGGCTTAACCCTTTACCACACAATCCCGACTTTTAACAACCCTGAGAAGGAGGTCTTTTGAAAACATTGTGGGAAAAGGAGAAAATGCTGGTTACCAGCATTTTCTCCTTTTCCCACAATGTTTTCTAGCCTATCAATGACAAATTTCATCATTTGGGCCACCTTTAATTTTTCGTCTACAAATGCTTTCAATTTGGACAAGTCCAAAATTTTGTCGTTTGGTAAAGAGCCAATACATCTGCAAAAAATACTGACCCATGGCACTCTGCCATCTGACCCCTTTGAAGGATATTGAAAAAACATAATGGGGCTTAATGCATCTGCAAAAGGTATGAACCCATGGCAGCCTGTTCGGACACGGGTCAAAACATTTTGCTATATTTGTAAATTTTCTGCATGTTCGAGGACCTTTCTACTGCCAGATTCAGACAATTGTTAGACTAAATAGGTTTTATGGATCTCTAATTGTGTGATGATCTGCCTGGTACTATGCATCGCGGAGATGCATGAAACCCCCTTTTGTCAGAGCATGGCTCGTATGTCCTTGTGAAAATCCTGAAAGAATAAATCTAGCTACAAAGGACCATTCTTAAACATTTTTTACAAAAATCAAAATTCAAATATAATCAAACAACTAGCAAGTTTAAAACAGAGCACCATATGTGGGTGCCGTGCTCTGCTACTGTTGTTCTTTCTAAAAAGGGGCATAACTCTGCCAAAAATATTTTGATGGTTACCTGACCTGTATTGGTTCCCCTTTTGAAACATAACAACTAGTCCTAGTTTGAAGTAAATATCTTCAGTAATAAGAGAGATTTTAAAAAATATCAACGTTTTTGCATGACATAGATGACAACACCAAGGCCATGACAATACTCTGAAGTTTTCTTTGAAAATAGTGCTACAGGAGATCACTCCTTCCCTGCAGCATAGCTTCTTAAATACCTGACAACTGCATTAGGGAGAATTCTTTTTAGCTCAGGGGTTAGTGCATTGGTCTTTTAAACCTCGATAAACGAGGATCTTTGCTGCACAGGTTCGAAACCGAGCTGTTTATATTTGAGCTATGCATTTGTTATTTCTACATTTGGACTGTGCTCTGGCACAAGGGGGCTTAATGCATCTCTGGTATACATTATACTAAGCAAGACATTACTTAATTATGGATCCATAAAATCCACTATGACAAATAATGGACTGACTCATATGGTAGAATTATCCCTTGACATGCAATAATTTTAAGATGGCGAAAAGTTTCGGCCCATGTCAGCCTGTGTGGAGTGCACAGGCTGACATGGATCAATGCTTTTCGCAAATGCATTAAGCCCCCTTTTCACTGAGCATTGCTCATGTATACATTTTTTTTTTCATTCTTCATTGCCCCACTAGCTTCATGGGAACACACATGGCTAATATTCAGGGGTTTGGAATTTGACTCCTGTTCAGCCTAAACTCTTTTCCAGGAGAAACTGCTGATTACCAAACTTTGTTCCTTTTCCCATTACGTTTTCAAAAGCTTTTTTTGTCAGGGTCATTAAAAGTCAGGACTGTGTGATAAAGGGTTAAACACTGCGTAAGAAGCCCCAACATACCTCAATGTCCGTGCATTCTGTAAATAGTTTTGCTGCACATGTACCTGAGACGTCAGTTTCTTCACATCATTGTCAAACTTTGGCATGCCAACTAAATAATAATAATGAAACAGACTAAGTGTAACAAGGTTATAGGGAAAAAATTCTACAGACAGCGGTATTCCTGTTGTGTACACCTTTGCCAAACAATGCAAGGTTTTAAAATGCATTTAATTTTAAATCACACCTTTTATAAGTATGGAAAATATTGTGAAGATGACAATCTGTTATTGTTTGGTCGGTCCAAGTGTTAGTTGCTGGCAGAAAAATCACTTTCAAAAGCAGGCAAAAAGTAAATAAAAGATAGAGTGACCCGGCAACTTTTAAACCATTTTTGGCAGCTATTGCCACTTTACTTTTCCAATGTAAAGAATTAACACTTTACCAAACAACAAGATTTAAGACCTGTCCAAATTAAAAACATTTGCACACGACAAATAAGTGGGACTCAAATGAAGAGTTTTGTCTTGTAGAAAACACTGAGGGAAAAGGAGAAAATACTGGTTGCCAGCATTTTCTCCTTTTCCCACAATGTATTCAAAAGCCTTCTTCCTGAAATTGTTAAAACTCAGGACTGTGTAGTACAGGGTTAAGCAAAGATTTTATATTTATCTTGTTTAAATTGTTAAAGATAAAAACACATGTATAAGCAGAGATTCCACAACTGTAGGACATTTTCTGAATTCATATCTTCAGTGCGAATCAAACAACGCAAAAATGTGGAGTCAGGTCTGGTTTGTTTGTTGTACTGGAATTCATCATTTTAACAGCCTAGGTCATGTCATGGCGATCAGTGCACCTATGCATGAGTTTCCTGGCTTTCTCACACCAGTACCTACACAACTTTCATTCCAAGTCACTGACTACTCTTTTCTCAAAGGTAAGAGGCTAAAAATCGCCTAACAGAAAGTTTACCTCAACCAGGTATCAAACCTGCAACAAAAAGGTTGCAAGTCAGTTATGCTAACGTTTAAGCTACCCTGTCAGGCTCTGATCTGGGATGTAAAATGTGTACACTGTTGAGATATTAAGATAAATCAAGTCATACTTACTTTGTTTTAATTTTTCAAGATACAGATGCAAGCTCAGATTCCACAACTGTAGGACACTCTCTAGATTCAATCTTCCACCCTGATAGGTGTTGGAAACATTCCTCTGCAATAATAATACACAGTTACATATCTAACCCTTCAACACGCAGTCCTATACATGTAATTCTGAAAGCCTGAAAAAAAGACAGCTATTGAAAACATTGTGGGAAAAGAACAAAATGCTGGTAACCAGCATTTTGTTCTTTTCCTACAATGTTTTCTTCCATTTCAAAGCCGTATTTTTGAGCCAAATTTAATCTGTTGTCTGCAAATGCTTTCAATTTGAACAAGTGCACAATTTTGTAATCCAATAAAAAGTTAACTTGCAACAAGCAACTTAATGCTGCAGACCACATATGGCGTCCAACACACGAAAAGGGGCCTTCGGACATATGTGTAAAAGTGTGTCGTTCCATATCAGTCTGTGCAATCTGTGACTAATCCGAGATGACACTTCCCGTTTTTGTGCGATTTTCTGTTTCACGAAAGTCTACTGTATGAAAAAATCTTATGTAATCTTAAAGGGATGACACTTTACGCAAATGTTCAAAGGTCTCATTTCACAAGTTGCTGGCCACATTATAGCATCTTGCAATAGACCATGTTTGAAAGAATTGTGGCAAATTGAGAAATAATTTCTCCATATGCCACAATGTTTTCAAATGTACTCATGTATTAAAACCTTATTGATGCTGATTGTCCTCATACCAAGCTTGAATTCTTTTTTTTTTTTTTTTTTTTTTTTTTTTTTTTTTTTTGGGGGGGGGGGGGGGTTAACTGATTGAGTAATTGTATAGTATTTAAAGCTGTTTTCAAAATTATTTCAGTTACATTATGGCAGCCAGTGCACCTATCCATGCTTTCCTGGAATTCCTTTCAACTAGTACTTAGCACAATGTTTTTCCCAAGGTACTGGGAGCTTTTCTCACATAACTATCTTCTAAACAATGATCAGTGGTGAGAGAGGAATGAATCCTGTGGCAATGACTATGATCAACCCTCGGAAATAAATTGGCCAAGCAGGGGATTCTTACCTGCAACCACCTTTTCTCAAGTCCTCTACGCAGGCGACTGTGCTACCACAGCTCGGCCTAGTTAAAACTGTAGAGTAGAAAAAATTCCATCAACTTTTCCATGTTCACTTACCCTTCTAATCTCTTCTCCACATTCCCTCAGCAACATGTCAGGAACCTTTACCAATATATCAGCAGCATCAATTTTGTGTTTGTTTATTGTTCTTTCCACGATAGACTCTACAATCTCTCTCTCTGCAGCCTCTGTTCTTTCGAACTCGTCCAACTGTTTCCACATTTCTCGAACATGCTGCACCCTCTGGGCCCTCTGTATAGTTCGGGGGTCAAAGTTGGGGTCCAGATTATCCATTTTTCCATACCTTTTTGTCGGGCTGTATTGGAATAAAATAAGAGCATCGCATACCAGTGCCAACGCTCAGATGCAAGTGCTTGATCATTGAAAATTTCAAGTCGAAATAGGGGCATCACTGAGTCAAAAATGTTTTGATGGTTACCTGCCCCTGTTGTATACATGGATCCGTGGAAATCGATATTTGACCAATCAGGTCATCGCATTTATTTGGCCCGATGTGCAGCCTTGCTGTCTGCTATTTCGGCTCACAAACAAGTGACGGTTAATGATGGAGAAGCGCGATATTATGTGTGTTTACAACGCTTGAATTTTAGGAAAAAGTTTAAAAGATGTGCTTTGCAATCGTGTACTGCTTACGTGAGATATACGAAGAGATTATAAGTTTGGATTAGGATTATGATTGACAATGGGACATGAGCAAAGAGTTTGATCAACGCTGTATTACGCAATGGATTAATTAATGTTAGTTTTTTTTTTTTTTCTCTGAAACTCTCCGAAAAAAAAAAACTTAAACTGTTTTACAGTGGAAAACAAAGGTAAAATATATGAAATACTAATAAGAGAAAGTACGTTCACTCAAATAGCTAATCTTGTTTAATCACATCTGCACATTCAAAAAGGGGCAGGTGTCATCAATGTTTCAGTTTGACGTTAACATTGGCCTTGGTGCGTGAAGAATGCTGAATGTGCAGATACAGATCAGAGTGCAAAAAAATGCAGTTTATTCTTGGATTCAAACCATCTGCTACTTAAATTAAGTACATTTACGTGAATTTTTTACTGAAGGTACATGTAGATTTCAATTATGAAACAGAGTAAGTTCTGTTTTGTACAGTTTTGGAAGTTTAGCTCAAAAGGCAACTTATGTTAATTAAATCAGCTTTTGACTTAGCCATATTTAGGTGGATTTGCTCATCTGCCATTTCAAAGGGTATGTCGGTAAACTGAAAACTGATAAGATGTGTGTTTGATTGCCGCTGTAATCCACTCGACCACCCGTTGTCTTCAGTATATCACAAGATAAAACAAACTACCGCCAATGATATTAACAAGTTTGTTAATTGACAGCACACTTTACACTTTTTTAAAATCGTCAGGCAACCATTTACCCTTAACTTGAAATTTAAACATTTCTCAGACTTCCACCTCTCTGATGAATGAGACAATCAATAAATTTTTCAAAATGCTTGTAATACAGTGTAATTTATCATCGAATACGATGTTGAGACAACCTAACAAGCCTTACAAAAATATTAATCATCTTTAATTCTATTATTTTTAAGCAAAACTGCAGAGGTTAATGAGTTATTTCATTCTTTCTCGTAGAAGTTCAAAACTTTGCTGGCACATGTATTACATTGTCCGTAGCCCCTGAAATTCACACTTTTTGTACAAATCCTTATGTAAATAAGTTCAAGTATCCATATTTTTCTTGCCGAGAATCCATCATCGGCAGAAACATATGAAAAGGAATATTTTTCCGGAATTTAATCAAAAGAAACAGGCATGACAGCGCGATTTAAGTGGCCTTTCTGCTATAGTGTATGTGTATTTACTGTGTTTGTTTGTGAGCCCTTAATGACAGTAACCAAGGAAGTCAGTTTATCTCATCGCCACGGATCCATGTATTGGTTCCCCCTTTCATAGTTAACAACTACACTGAGTTTGAAGTAAAAATCTTCAATAATTGCAAAGATATTATAAAATGTCAAAAGTTTTGAAACTTCGAAAGTCGAAAATGGAACATAACTGTGTCAAAAGTATTGTGATAGTTACCTGCTCCTGTTGTATAGGTTCTCCTTTTCATAGTTACAAACTTGTCCAAGTTTGAAGTAAATATCTTCAGTAATAATGGAGATATAACAAAGCGTCAAAGTTTTTGAACAATGATGATATAGACAACGCAGATGACAACTACAGGGCAATGACATACAACAATTAACTCTTTGTTTACTCATGGTGTGTAAAAACCCGTTACCAAACGACAAAATTTTACACACATCCAAATTGAAAGCTCTTGCAGACAAAAAAATCAAATGTAGTTCAAATGGTGATTCATGTATTTCAATAGGTAAAAAACATTGTTGGGAAAGAAGAAAATGCTGAAGAAAATGCTGATAAGCAGCATTTTCTATTTAAACAATGTTTTCAAAAGTCTTTTTCAAGAGAGTCATTAAAACATCTGATAGCTAGGTGTAGGGTTAACTCTTCAACCACACAATCCAGAGTTTTCAAAACCCTGAAACAGAAGGCTTTGAAAAACATTGGTAACCAGCTTTTTCTCCTTTTCCAGCGATGTTTTCAACCTCTCCAAAAACAGCTTTCAATTTTTCAGCCACATTCATTTTGTCGTCTGCAAATGCTTCCAATTTGGACCAGTCTAAATTTGGTTGTTTGGTAAAGAGTTAATGCATCCATATAATACACTGTGACACCTAGGGGAAAAGCTGACCAACAATTCAAACTTAATGCCATATGAAAGAAGTTAGACTTGTGTAGACATAAAGCATTAGCAGACACCATATGGCCTGCAACACACGAAAAGGGGCATTCAGACATATACGTAAAAGTGTGTCGTCCCAGAACAGCCTGTGCAGTCTGTGACTACTCAGAGAGGACACTTCCCGTTTCTGTCCATTTTCTGTTTCGCGTAAGTCTACTGTATGAAAAAATCTTAAGTAGTCGTAAAGTGCCGTCTCGGATTAGCCTGCGCGGACTGCGCAGGCTAATCCGAGACGACACTTTACGCAAATGTCCGAAGGTCTCATTTCGCATGTTGTGGGCCATATAAAATGTGGATCATTTGATAGAATTTATCTTTGAAATGGTAGCAAACATTGTGAGAAAAGCAGAGACTGCTAATTACCACCATTTCCTCCTTTTCCCAAAAACAATTTTTGTAAGACTTCTTCCTCAAGGTTAGCAATCCTTTACCAAACAATCCCAAGTTTTAATGAACCTAAAGGAGACAGACTTTTGAAAACATTGTAGAAAAAGGAAGAAATGCAGGCAGCTAGCAATTTCTTATTTTCCCACAACGTTTTCTACACTTTCAAGGACAAATATCATCCATCCATTCATCCATCCATATCAATGGATCAATCAATCAATCAATCAAGCAAGCAAGCAAGCAAGCAACCAACCACGAAACCAAACCAAACCAAACCAACCAATCAATCAATCAATCAATCAATCAATCAAACAGACCTGCCCCTAGCTATGGAGTTATCCAAAGCTCTCTGCTCCTCTCCTCTTTTGTCATAATCAAGCTCCCTGATCTCCTTGCTTAACTTTCTGTAATCCTTTACACAGTCACTGTAAAGTAAACAATAAGTCTCCAGCATTTGGTCTATTTCCTTATTTAACTCTTTACCACACGCGGAAAATGTAGACCAGTCCAAATTGAGAGCATTTGCAGACGACAATTTCAGTGTTGTTCAAATGATCGAATTTGTCTTTGATAGGGTAGAAAACATTGTGGGAAAAGGAGAAAATGCTGGTTACCAGCATTTTCTCCTTTTCCCACGATGTTTTCAAAAGGCCTCTTCCTAAGGGTCATTGAAACTCGAGATTGTGTGGTAAAGAAGACAAAATTTTAGAATTGTCCAAACTGACAGCAATTGCAGATGACAAAATAAATGTGACTCAAAGATTGAATTTTTTTTTTTTTGAAGGGTAGAAAACATTGTGGGTGAAGGAGAAAATGCTGGTTACCAGCCTTTTCTCCTTTTCCCACGATGTTTTCAAAAGCCTTATTTCCTTAGGGTTGTTAAATCTAACTCTTTCCAAGCCCATAAAATTTTAGACTTTTCCATTTCCTTGTAGACAAGTTAAATCTGGGTCTGATGGTGGAATTTGTCTTTGACAGGATAGAAAACATACCGCGAAAAGGAAAAGGTGCTGGTTACAAGCATTTTCTCTTCTTCCTACACTGCTTTAAAAGCTGTCTTCCTCAAGGTCATTAATTAATAAAATTGTGCTTAGGTCTGAAAGAGTTAATGTTTGAGGACCTGTCAAATTATTATTCCTAGGGAAAACCAAGTGTTTCTTATGCTTCATCTTTTACAACACAATCCTGAGTTTTAACAACCCAAAGGAAAAGAACCTTTGAAAACATTGTGGGCAAAGGAGAAAATGCTGGTAACCAGCATTTGCTTCTTTTCCAACAATGTTTTCTTACCCTTATAAAGACAGATTTTTTAATTTGTGCAACATTTAATTTAATGCTTTTAGTTTGGATCAGTCTAACATTATGTCGTAGTGAAGAGTTGACAACGGAAATATTTCACGAAAATAGATGAAACAAAGAAAAATACGCAGAGTAGAAGACCGTGAAAGAATGGGTTTCCTGAATTCCACTTATATCAATCTGTAAAATTATTTTAAATTCAGTGAGATTTACATCAATTTCTGCTTGTTTTACCAGGAGCATTAAATGATTACAAGATATGCATCTTACTCTGTGAAAAGGGGTTTTAATACATCAGCAAAAAGTTTCAACCCAGGTCAGCCTGCGTGGTCCACACAGGCTTACCTGGGCCAAAACTTTTTGCTATTGGTCAATTTTCTGCAGCTCAAAAAAGGACCAGCTTACCTCATAAATCAGTTGGTTGTTATACAAAATGGATTTTTATAGATCAAGAATTACGTGATGAATCAAGGAGATGCGTAAACCCCTCTTTTGCCAGAGCATGGCTCATATATGGCTATCAAACTTGAGAACCTAAGTTGTGCTTTATCCAGAGCTCCAGATAGAGGGAGTGATTTTGATTTCAAAATTGAAAATATTAATTATTCTCCACCTAACCCTATGTTGTGGGTACTCATTAGAATCATCTCTTCAAGACGATTCTTATGAGTCCCACAACATAGGGTTTGGAAGATAAATAATGGATTTAGAATACCATCACTCCCTCTTATCTGGAGCTCTGTTTATCCCTCGACTGATCAAAATCTCTTACTCTGCCGTCTCTTTCCAGGTTTTACGAGCCTTCAGAGTCAGCTCCACAACATCAAAGTAGCTTTTCCGATGTCTAACCGAAGAGCAGGCAAGGTTTTTCAGCATAACATCGCCAAGTTCCGTATTTTGGGAGGACAGAGCTGGGTATTTGAGTCTTTCAGATGACTTTGCAGCTGAAACAGCGTATGTTAAGTCTTTACCAAATGACAAAATTTTAGACTGATCCAAATTCAAGGCATTTGCAAACAACAAATTAAACATGGCTCAAAGGATAGAATTTTTCTTTGAAAAGGTAGAAAACATCATGGGAAAAGCAAAAAGTGCTGGTTACCAGCATTTCCTGCTTTTCCAACAATGTTTTCAAAAGTCTTCCACCTCAGGTTTGTTAAAACCCGGGATAGTGTGTTTAAGGGTTAAAATACATGAATGTTACTCAGTTCTCGGAAAACTGCCCCCCCCCCAACAAAAAAAATATGCCCCCTGAAAAGTGCTGCCTTAGTACTATCATCTTCATTAAACATTATATTTACAATGCATTTTTAAATGTTCACAGTACATTTTGAAGTGCAAAATTCTTTACAGTCAATACTTAAAAGCAATCAATAACCTTTAATAGGATTAACCTTTTCAAAAGAATCACTTCTCCTTAGCAGGGTTAAACCTTTCAAAGGGAATCTTAATGTCTCGAGAAATGTGCATTCATGTGGAATAAATTCAATCAATGGAAATGAAATGTATTAAAATAATAAACAACAACATCAGCATCAGTATCACAATATTAAAACTTTCCTGGGGGCAGTTTTCCCTCAGAGGCAGTTTTCCGAGGGGCAGTTTTCAGGAGGCATTTTCCTGGGGAGGAAGGGGGGGGGCAGTTTTCCTGATACCATGTAATTCTTTATAATGCAATCCTGTTTTGAAAACTCTAAGGTGAAAAGCTTTCAAAATCAATAAGGGAAAAGGAAACAAGAACACCACATCCACGTGCCAACGCTTGGACTCAGTTGCTTGATTTTCAGGGAAAATATCAAGCCAAAAAAAGGGCATAACTGTGTCAAAAATATTGTGATGGTTACCTGCACCAATTCTATGGTTCCCCTTTTGATAGTTAATAACCAGTCCAAGTCTGAATTAAATATCTTTAGCAATGACAAGAGATATGATAAAATGTCAGAGTTGTTGCACGATGACGACACAGACACAATGGCAACATACTTACAACAATACCTTGACGTTTTCTTCGAAAACCTCAACACTAAAAATGCTCATTAATATCATTTTTCTCCTTTTCCCACAATGTTTTCCATCCTTTCAAAGACATAGCATCATATAACTCTTTACCAAACGACAAAATTTTAGACTAGTCCAAATTGAAAGCTTTTGCAGATGACAAAATAATTGTGAATCAAAAATTGAAATTTATTTTTGGAAGAGTAGAAAACATTGTGGGAAAAGGAGAAAATGCTGGTTACCAGCATTTTCTCCTTTTCCCACAATGTTTTCAAAAGGCTTCTTTTTCAGGGTCGTTAAAACTTGGGGTTGTGTGGTAAAGAGTTAAAGAAACAATAGCTGACAAAGTAAACAATGCAGATGTTTAAGTGCATTTAAATTAAAATTATACTGTTTAAAAGCATGGAAATTATCGTGAAGTTCACAATTTGTTATGGTATGGTCTGTCCAATTGCTATTTGCTGGAAGAAAAAAATAATTTGAAAACTAGGTTAGAAGTTGCAAGATCACTCCATCTTTGGCTAACTTTTCACTTGGTTTTAAATTTCATTTTATCTGCTGCGGACCAACAATTGGACCAACTATACAATCACAGATATTGAGGATAATTGTTGTTTTCAGTGCAAGATCAAAATGTAATTCCTCGAGTGAACATCATCAAAAATATTTTCAAGAGTGGCGGGGCCACAAGTGAAAATATTACCAATGATGTTCATGAGATGAAATAAAATTTGATCTTTCACTGAAAAAAACAAACATTCTATTTACTTCATGCTTCTACCCCCATTTCCGTTGGTACTTGCGAAGTACAGGGGAGCTCTCGGTATTTCCATACTAGTGAGTTTATCAATCGGTAAATTCACTGGTCAAAACGGTGAAATTATCAAACCATAATCCACTGTTTCCTGATAAACTACCAAAAAGGATGAAAAAATGTCATCTTCACAATAATTTCCTTACAATGTGAAATAAACAAAAGGAATGCATGGAGAGGCACAAAGGCCACCATGATAGGACTGCGATAATGCTGAAAAAGGTGCTCGATGCCAAATGAACTTGACCCTTACCTAATTCACTGTCAAGAATTCTCTGTAAAACATATGCGGAGAAGTATAGCAACAGCTGATAGAACTTGTCTCCCCCTGGTGACATAAACAGGGAAGCATTGATTCTTGGCAAATGGCAGTCTGGTTCTTCCTGCAAAAGTTTCAACCCTTTACCAAACAACCACGGGTTTTCACGACCCTGAGAAAGAAGCCTTTTGAAAACATTGTGGGAGAAGGAGAAAATGCTGGTAACCAGCATTTTATCCTTTTCCCACAATGTTTTCTACTCTTCTCAAAACTAATTTCAATTTTTGAGTCACAATTATTTTGTCGTCTGCAAATGCTTTCAATTTGGCCAAGTCCAAAATTTTGTCCTTTGGTAAATAGTTAATACAATGCCATATATGAAGTCATGGATTTGCGAGATGGCTTCAAGCATTTTTCTCCTTTTTCCACACTGATTTCAACATCTTTCTACTTCTAAATTTCAATTTTTGGTAAATCAGTGATGCATCTGAGTCCTCCATTTCGCCATCTGATTTCAACTCCTCTCTAGATGACAAAATTTTAGACCCATCCATACTGAAAGCATCTGAAGACAACAATTTAACTCTGTGCCATACTTGTTTATTTTGCACTTGTCCAAAGTGAAAACATTTCCAGATGACAAATTCACTATAGCCTTTAAGATGGCTTCTGCCTTTGAAAAGGTAGAAAATGTGGGAAAAGGAGAAAACGCTGGTAACAAGCATTTTCTCCTTTTCCCACAATGTTTTCAAAACCCTTTTCTCTCAAAGTTGTTAAACACAAGATTGTCGAAGGGTTAAATATGGCTCAAAAGCTTAGATTTGTCTATGAAAGGGTAGAAAACATTGCTGGCAAAGCATTTACTCCTTTTCCTACGTTTTAAAAGCCTTTCAGGGTAACTACAACACAGGATCATTTGTTGTGATTTATTAACCCTTTACCAGACGACAAAATTTTAGCTTTGTCCAAATTGAAAGAATTTGCAGACGTCAATTTCAATGTGGCTCAGATGGTGCAATTTTTTCTTTGATCAGGTAGAAAACATGGTGGGAAAAGGAGAAAATGCTGGTTACCAGCATTTTCTCCTTTTCCCACAATGTTTTCAAAAGGCTTCTTTCCCAGGGGCGTCAAAAGGCGTCATTTTGCAGTAAAGGGTTAATCAATAAGAGTAATCAAGGTTTGCGCAAAGCTCTATCAAAAGCATGTTTAATGCATCTGCAAAAAGGATCGACCAAGATCAGCCTGCACATTCTGTGCCAACTCCGCGCAGGCCAACCTGTGTTGAAACTTTTCACTTGTGGTCAATTTTCTGCATTTCCTTGGATCATTAAACCTCATAATTCAGTCTGTTGTTACACAAAATGGAATTAATGGATCGGTAATTATGCGATGACTTGCTTGGTACAATGCATCACTGAGATGCAAAGCCCCCGTAGCTCAGTCGGTAGCGTACAGGACTTGAGAACTGGAGGTCAAAGGTTTGATCCCCGGCTTGGTCAATTTCTTTCCAAGGATTGATGATAGTCATCACGACAGGATTCATTCCTCTTTCACTGCTGACCATTGTTTCGATGATGGTTATGTGGGAAAGCAGCCAGTGGCTTGGAAAGAATATTGTGCGGAGTACTGGTAAAAGAAACTCCAGGAAAGCATGGATAGGTGCACTGGCCGCCGTGATATAACTGAAATAATGTTGAAAACGGCGTTAAACACCATACAATCAATCAATCAATCAGCATCACAGAGATACATTAAACCCCTTTTGCCAGAGCATGGCTCATTTCCATCTACACTGTATTTGTCTATCGGCATATTACTTACACCTGCAGTTGTACATACTTTTTTCAAAATTAGCCTAAAAATATCAGAGAACAAATTTTACACAGACTTTTCTGCCAGAGTTCTTTCTGATAGAATTACACAGTGTATTTAAACCACAACCTCTAAGGAAAAAAAAAAAACACGGAAATCAGAACTGCACAATTCATATGAGCAAAAGGTGCTTTGTTGCATCTCCATGCATTATATCAAGCAAGTCACCATATAGCCCGCAACATGTGAAATAAGGCCTTTGGACATTTGTGTAAAGTGTCATCTCTGATTAGCCTGCGCAGTCGGCGCAGGCTAATCCGAGACGGCACTTTACGGCTACATAAGATTTTTTCATACAATAGACTTTCGTGAAGAAGAAAATCACACAAAAACAGGAAGTGTCATCTCAGATTAGTCACAGACTGCACAGGCTGATCTGGGACAACACACTTTTACGCATATGCCCGAAGGCCCCTTTTCGTGTGTTGCACGCCATATAATTATGAACCGACAAATCTCTTTTTGTCTAAATATCAACTGAATCCTGAGGAAGGATGGTTCTTGGGCATGCAGAAAATATACCAAAAGCAAAAAGTATTAACCCAAGTCAGCCTGCACTGACTGTGCAGGCTGACCTGGGTTGATACTTTTTGCAGATGCATTACACCTCCCTTTCACACAGCATACTTATATAGACCTCAACCTCAAATTAAAAAATGTTAATCATCTCCTAGAAACGAAAAAATGACTTTCTGTGATTGCAGCTGCCTCCACACCTCATAGATTTCTCTTCACCTTTTACCACACAATCCTGCCTTTTAACGACCCAGAGAAAAAAGCCCACTGGTAACCAGCATTTTCTCCTTTTCCAACAATGTCTTCTACCCTTCCCCAAACAAATTGCAGTTTTTCAGTCACATTTTTTTTGTCGTCTGCAAATGCTTTCAATTTGGACCATACTAAAATTTTGTCGTTTGGTAACGAGTTATAGGCATCTGCTGTTATACAACATACGTAACACGAGACTCCTACCTGGGCAATGTTGCCAAGCCAATTCGCACACGTCTTTCTAAAGGCCTGTTCCCTTTTCTTGTCTAAAATTGGCCAAATATCCCTGCAAAGATAATACTTTAAATTCAAATACTACTTCCTTGTTTCTTCTTTCGACACTTTACTACTATCTGTTAAAGTGTAACTCCATCTAAATAACTGTGCGCGAGCATGCAGGCACGCACGCACACACACTGATTCAATACCCATGCAAGAGCAAGAGCACCACATGCAGGTGCCAACTCTTGGCTGCAGTTGCTTTTAGAAACAGATTGATTTTCAGTGGAAATTCCACAACGAAAAAGGGCCATAACTGTGTCAAATATATTTTGATGGTTACCTGCCCTTGTTGTATGGGCTCCCCTTTTGATAGTTAACAGCTAGTCTGAGTTTGAAGTAAAGATCTTCATTAATGACAGAGATATAATTAAATGTAAAAGTTCTTGCACAAGGACGACACAGACGACAATACGGCTATAACAGTACCTTGATGTTTTACTTGAACACAGCTGAGCTGCAAAGATTGACTGATTGATTGTATGGTGTTTAACGCCGTTTTCAACATTATTTCAGTTATATCGCGGCGGCCAGTGCACCTATCCATGCTTTCCTGGAGTTTCTGTTACCAGTACTCCGCACAATATTCTTTCCAAGCCACTGGCTGCTTTCCCATATAACCATCATCGAAACAATGGTCAGCAGAGAGAGAGGAATAAATCCTGTCGCAATGACTATCATCAATCCTCGGAAAGAAATTGGCCGAGCCTGAGCTAAGAAGAAAGCTAAGATGGTACAATACAGTTTCATCAAAAAATTGAAAAACCATAGGTGAGCCTCGCTTGGCTTGGGCTTACACATTAAATTTCATCTGACAGTTTTTTTATCCAGAAAAAAAAAATTTGTAGTTGATAATATAACAATAAAAATATGTCATGTAATTCAATAGCACTGGCTTCAGGTTGAATTTGTTATCTGCAAATTTTAATGCTTTCAGCTTGGGCCAGTTCACAAATGTTACTAGTCTCTCAGCCCTCTGGCATATGAGGCAGCAATGTTTGCCCATAGTCAATTTGACATGTAGGACAGTGAAAAAACACAACCCAAACGACAGATTTTTAGACTGTTCCAAATTGAAAGCATTTACAGACGACAAAATAAATGTGATCGAAATATTGAAATCTGTTTCGGGGAAGGGTAGAAAACATTGTGGGAAAAGGAGAAAATGCTGGTTACCAGCATTTTCTCCTTTTCTCGCAATGTTTTCAAAAGGCTTCTTTCTCAGGGTCGTTAAGTCGGGATTGTGTGGTAAAGGGTTAATTCATGCTATGTGCAGGTACATGTAAGTCAAAGAATCAATGCTAATACCTGAATGCCTCTCTGCACATGGTTGGGTTTAACTTTTCAAATAGAAAATGAAGGACAATTTCTGCTCCACGCTTGTTTGGAAGTTCAAACATATTCCTGGAAGAAAAGACAAAGACTCTGAAATGTTCAAGAACATGTACATCATCTCAACCCTTTACCAGATGACAAAAATATTGACTTGTCCAAATTCAAAGCATTTGCAGACGACAAAGTAAATGTGACTAAAAAAACTGAAATTTCTCTTCAGAAGTGTAGAAAACATTGTGGGAAAAGGAGAAAATGCTGGTTACCAGCATTTTCTCCTTTTCCCACAATGATTTCAATAGCCTTCTTTTTTAGGATAGTTGAAACTCAGGATTGTGTGGTAAAGAGTTAATAAAGATTATATAGTAAACATAGTCATGTTGTTTTTTCTTACATTTTTTATACAATAGGCTTAGCTCTTGGGTGACCATTTCTAACAAAACAATTTCAAATGACATTATCATTGCTGTTTTTAAATTTGACAGATTGAACTTTTTTTAACAGAACACTGAAGTTGCTCCAACCACAGAGTCTCCATAAAAACCAAAATCTGCGAATCACAAAGTCCGTTTGACAAAATACTTGATAGTTTCACTCAATACAAGCTCAGTCAATTTCTTTCCAAGGCTTGATGATAGTCACTGCGACAGGAATTCATTGCTCTCTCACTGCTGATCATTGTTTCAATGATGGTTATGTGGGAAAGCAGCAAGTGGCTTGGTAAAAATATTATGCCAAGTATTGGTAAAAGAAACTCCAGGAAAGACTGGATAGGTCTACTGACTGTCACAATAAAACTGAAATAATATTGAAATAGAGGATCTTACATGAGTGTTTATGTATTATCAACTTTATCAAACGAGTTGACTAAAAATGTATGACGCAAGCCTTGGCGAGCGTCAAATACATTTTAGTCAACGAGTTTGATAAAAATGATAATATATAAACACAAATGTGAGATTCTATTTATCACATAAAACGACTGACAGACAAACAAGTATCCTGCATCATCACCTTCAGCCTACATACCGTTCACGGGTCCATGTCCGGTTTGAATTGTGCACGTTACATAAGAAGATAGATCTGACATGTACACCGAAAATTGACAAAAACAGTTTATACAGAGCAAGTAAATTGGAAGATTTGCACAATTTAGTGGATTTTGATACATTTCTCTGCATTTTCTGTTGTTATTAAAAATGAAAACCATAAGGCTTTCCATGTGTATATGCCTTAGCAACAATGACGTCATTTTCCCGCATAATGGTGAAGTGGTACAAATTCCGGCATGTGTTGTGGTTGGTTTCACTGGCTTCACACGCTCATATCTACAGATTTTACGGAACTGGGACCCAAAAACCGATAATACACTAGTGTTTTATCGAAAATAAGTCATGGGTTTAATACGCTGCTGGAGGTGGTTTTATGTGATAAAATGACGTTAAACACCATACAATCAAATACCCCATACATATACATAGGCAGAATATCAAAGTACTGGTAAATAACAATACTGTGCGTATTGCATGCATTTGGAGACCGAAAATTAAATGTTGCTAAAATGATGAGATTTGTCAATGGAGGGATAGAAAACATGGAAAATATAAAAAAAAAAAGTGGCTACAAGCATTTTAAACTTTTCCCACAATGTTTTCGGAAGTCTTCTTTCTCTTGGTCATAAATAATATGATCTTTAGACTTTCTATGACCCTAAGAAAGAAACCTTCTGAAAACATTGTAGGAAAAGGGGAAAATGCTGGTGACCAGCATTTTCTCCTTTTCCCACCATGTTTTCTAGTATTACCAAAACAAATTGCAAATTTTGAGTCACAATTTGGACTAAAATTTTATCATTTGGTTAACCCTCTACCATACAATCCCCGGAGTTAACCACCCTGTAGAAGAAGGTTTTTAGATCCGTTGTGAGTAAAGGAAAAAGGGAAAAATGCTGGCTACTAGCAATTTCCCCTCTTCCCACAATGTTTTCTACCCTTTGAAAGACAAATTTCATGTTCTTAGTAACATTTGTCATCTACAAATGCTTTGAGTTTGGACAAAGCTTAACCCTTTACCACACAATCCCGACTTTTAACAACCCTGAGACTTGAGCCTTTTGAAAACATTGTGGGAAAAGGAGAAAATGCTGGTAACCAGCATTTTCTCCTTTTCCAACAATGTTTTCTTCCGTTTCTGGCGCAAATCCCATCATTTGAGTATCATTTGATTTGTCGTCTGCAAATGCTTTGAATTTGGACAAGTCTAAAATTTTGTTGTTTGGTAAAGAGTTAAATTTTGTTGTATGGTAAATAGTGTTAACCCTTTACCACACAATCCCAACGTTTAACGACCCTGAAAAAGAGAGCTTTTGAAAACATTGCGGAAACAGGATAAAATTCTCCTTTTTCCCACAATGTTTTCTCCCCTTCCAAAGACAATCTCATCATTTGAGTCATGTTTGATTTGTTGTCTGCACACGCCTTCAATTTGGATGAGTATAAAATTTTGTCGTATGGTAAAGGGTTGAAAGAAAATTTAGTTGCAAGACAGATATACTTACTTGTTAAACGGTATATGATTGGTTGCTTCCATGGCAACAACATCGAACCCAAGCAGCTGCAGGTTGTTGAAAAACAACTGCTTCGTCTCTAAAAGACCTTTGTCCATGGTATATCTCATTCCTGAAGATACAGAAAAATATGAGCTATGCTCTGGCAAAAGGAGACATAAATGCATCTCCGTAATACATAATACCAAGCAAGACATCACATAATTAGGGATACATAAAATCTACTTTGTTTAACACGCAACTGATTCATGAGGTAGACTGGTTCTTGGACATGCTGAAATTTGATCGATAGCAAAAAGTTTTCTCCCCATGTCAGCATGCACAGGTTGACTTGGGTCGGTACTTTTTTTGCAGATGCGTTAAGCCTCCTTTTCCCAAAGCATGGCTCACATATTTCGACAAATTAAAATTTTATCACACATACCAAAATTTTTACAACTTTGAAGAAAAACGCTTTTGAAAACATTGTAGCAAAAGGAAAAATAACTCAAATAGAGCAATAATTTCTTCTTTGACCACTCTGTTTAACCTGTAATTCATGCTTGTTGTATCTGCTATGAATTTGTTTTGGGAACAACAGCCCAGTGCACCATTAGAAATATGTTGTTATCATATACTGTATAGTAAGCAAAAAATCTCAGACTATATTCGAGCCATACTCTGTGAAAAGAGGGCTTAATGCATCCACAAAAAGTACTGACCGAGGTCAGCCTGCAAAGTCCACCTCATGATTCAGTTGGTTGTTAGACAATGTGAATTTAATGGCTCCCTAAATTTGTGATGTCTTGGTTGGTACAAAGCATCACTGAGATGCACGAAGCCCCCTTTTCACAGAGCATGGCTCATTTATTTGAGCCATGCTCTGTGAAAAGGGGGCTTAATGCATCTGCAAAAAGTATCGACCCAGGTCAGCCTGCGCAGTCCGCGCAGGCTGACCTGGACCGAAACTTTTCGCTATTGGTCAATGAGGGCCATTCTTGTAAATAAAATTATCTCCCTTTCCAGATAAAGACTAAAGGTAACCAAATAACAGATTGGTCCTTTTACCTGTATTCCTTTGTTTTTATCCTTGATTCTTTTGGGGATGTTGCGATAAAAATAATTTGATTTATGACATTATGTAAGGTCCCCATGTAATTTTAAAGCAAATCATGTTCTCAGTCATCAGAGAAATGCATATATCTCGACTTGTAAAACAATCTAGCCCGATTTTCCAGAGATATCATCTCAAGAATATATTTGTGTAGTGCAAGAAAATCAAGGATAAAATCCAAGTAATCCCCTGATCAGGACCAATGGAGTACTGGAGAGGAATAAAGGGAAATAACTGAAGAATGGCTCTCATTTGCTGCATGTCCAAGGATTAGTGCATCTCCTGATTAACCCTTTCCCAAACAAGCCCTGGTTTTCACGTGTCTGCTGTACAAGTCTTTTGAAAACACTGTGGGAAAAGGACAAATTGCTCGTAACAAGCAATTTCTCCTTTTCCCACAGTGTTTTCTACCCTTTTTGAGACCTTTCTGCCATTTTCATCAAATTTAAAATTGTCGTCTGCAAACTCTTTCAATTTGGACCAGTCCAAAATTTGTCGTTTGGGAAAGGGTTAAGTCAAATGTTGAAAAAAGTGTCTATTATGGATCCATAATTATGTGATGGCTTCATTGGTATCATGGATCACGGAGATACATTAAGCCCCCTTTTCACAGAGCATGGCTCATTTATTTAGAGTTAGAAAATTTGGATGATTTGTATCCCTTGAAAACAGGTGAATAGACTTAAGCATTCATTTAGAAGTGACGAAAAGTGAAAACATCAATTCATTTCACATGAAACATCTTAGCATATCATATCCAGGGTTTTACCCGACTCGTTTTTTATTTTTTTAATTTGGACCCCCAAATTTTCTACATGACCCCCAAAATTTATATGTTTGCTTTCTTTTATTAATTTGAAAGGGGTCAAATGACCCCCATACTAGAAGGTCCAAGGAAAACCCTGCATATCTATGAATGCTATTCTGAAATTCATTTGTAAAACCAGAAAATCTATCTTTTTTCTTCTTTTTTATGAGTATAGAAGACCACTGCAAAGACTTGGGAAAAACTTGGTTACGAAAGTTTGTGATTACGAATAAAGTCAACCAAATAAGGAATGACAATCATTTTGACAATCTGTCATTTCGACACCCAGTCATTTCGACACCCCGTCATTTCGAACCCAGGTGAAAAATCTTAAAATTGCAAAATTTGGTCAATTCGACATCCAATTTTTTTCCAAGCATTTTTTATCATTGTGTTCATAGAATTAAATTGGTACTCTAAATGTTTACCTTGTAATTTTGTTTTAAGTGCGTGTTCAAAATATGTGGGTCTTTTTTATGAAGATTCAAATAATGGGCAAAGTTGATACTGATAGCGGGTGTTGAAATGACCAATGTCTTGCTTTTATCACCTAATTTCCTAGCAAATCTTAATTGATTTTATCAATTTTCTGCTTTTGTACTGATCATTTATTTTTCACCGACCAGTGTACCTATCCATGCTTTCCTTGATTTTCTTTTAACAGTACTCTGCACATTATTCTTTCCAAGCTATGACTCATAGATATACCTAGCACCTGTCAGAGTCTTGCAGAGACTTGTTGGAACGATACATGAGTTAAGTGCCGTTTTCAACATTTTTTCAGTTATTTTATGGCAACCATTGCATCTGCCCATGCTTTCCTGTAGTTTCTTTTACCAGTATTTCGATACATAAGCAAAACCGCACATGATCTTCAACTTCGGTGCAGTCCGATCCTGATTTACACGGGCAATAACTACATATAATATGGAATTTCCCACTGAAATGGGTCTCATAAATAATTGCTTTGCAAATCTCATTTCAGTTGGCAAATTTCGACCTAAGGAACAGTGCAGAGTCAAGATAGGACCGCAGTTTTCTACAGTTGGATCTTGCCCCACAATGCCTGCAAAATATGGTTGTAAAAACAGTAACAGAGAGCCATTTTCGTTAAATCTTCTAACAAAAAAGAAAATCATATGGCTGCCTTTTGAAGGTTGTGCAGAATCTAGATAGACCACACCTTTATGCAGTCCGTTCTTAACTTTCATCTATTGTATCTAACAGTTTTAAACTGATAAACTTTATCATGTTTCCTTTAAAGATTATGAAATTAATCAAGCAGGTGTCATTATAATGCTTGCATTGTTTTGCAAGGTGTGTGACCCGTTGTTTTCACACCTTGACAAGGTCTATTGATGGCAAGAGCAACTGCCTCTGTTGTTAATTCCATCAATAACTTGCAGCACTGTTGATGATGAGAATAAAATCACAGGTCCACATCAAAGAACAATCAGTTGAAAAGAAAAAAGGTGGTACGGCTGATAGCATACTCAGCCAAAAAAGTGGTGCAGCGCTCGCCGGACCTACCTGACCAGCAATGACAGCCTTGCCTGTTGTCTCCTCCAGACGACACTTCCACACTGAACACACTTACCTACCATTGCAGAACAATAAACCACTACCTTACAAACTTGAGTTTAGTTACAAAACTTCAATAACAAACAAACACAAAACGACTTCAACAAATTTAATGTTACCTTTTATCTTTTAGTTTTAATAATCAATTACATTAAAGACATTTCATTATCGAACTATATTGACTACAACATTCAAACTAAAGCAAAACAGCAATGACAGGGTATAATTTGCGAAAAAAATCAACACATTCAATTAAATCAAACAAAACATTTAATCCAACTTAACCAACAGTTTGTTTCATAATTGTCATTCTTGAAAGCAGCATGAAAGAATATAAAACTAGATAAAAAGATTTGATTTGTAACGGGAGCCTATTTTTCCATGACCCATACATGTGTTGGTTTCTCAATGTCCTTACTACCTCTCTCTGCACACGTTATCTAACAACACTAGTTTCTGCGCTCTGTCCATGCCATTATCTACTCCCTTTTAACACTTAGGCATTTATCTGCTTCTTTCAGTGGAAATATTGCACTATTTTAGAGAACATTGTGATGTTCGGCAGTCTGCATTCCACTGCCAATGTATTGACATGTAACTTTAATTTCACTACAGCCGGGCACCCAAGCCAACTTTGGCTACATGAGCATGGTTTTGACTTGAACTGTCGCTCAGTTGAACGGAGCTATATAGGTAGCATATACCTTCGAGCTGAACTCACTGAGTCCTTCTGCCTTTCTCTCCGTCTTTCTCTCTGATCATTCCCGCCCAATAATGTCAGGTTTAATTAGTTCAATGTGTAATGTTGTTTTCTCCTGTTTTTAAGAAAACTGCAATTGGGAAATAAATTATATTCTTTGTAAAGCTTGATTAGTGTGTTTATCCAAAAGAACCTGCCTGTCGTCTGCCAGTCTGTCTCTTAGTGTGGATAAACCTACATCTGGTTAACCACAAAAATACGCCAAAATTTTAAAATCAGAGCATCTTACAACATATTGTGCAAAAATGACCCTTTTTTCCCCAAATTTTTCGGGGAGTGGGGGTCAGCGGGTGTCGAAACTACCAATTTTTACAAAAAATTTCCACCGGGTGTCGAAAAGACCAAAAAGTATCGAAATAACCGGGTGTCGACATGACCCCGGTTGTCGACATGACTGGATACCCAAAATAAGTAAGCGCATCGTCTGAATAAACATGAATATTGAATGATAATTGTCATTATACAATTTCTTCATGCAGTTAAAATAGTTTAATATGCTACTGTTGGACGAATAAAAGATCAAATATATTATTTAGTCGGCGGGAAGTTCAAAGTTTTCAATTTCAGGTTTGTTCAGACCTGTCCGGCGCTTCGGAAGTTTACCGGATTCAAAAACGTTTTCTAGAATGATTCATTGAAAAAAGAATGCACAAGTGTAGTTTACCAACCATTAATTTACAATAACAGGCGCATTTTGCTTGGTGATCTTCGTAACCTTTTGGACGACCTAGTCTATTATTTTACTTCGCAGCAACATTATTTTGATGGCTACTATTCGGATTACAAGTTTATTTTGCGGGCCTCTGTAAGCATATTTGGGGACCTGTTTGAAGAGCAGTACTAACTGATAATCAACTGGTTACACCTCTGCAGTCAGATAGGCTCATTTAGAGTTTTCGCCGCGAGATAGAAACATTTCTGTTAAAAAAAATCAGATAAATACTACTTGAATGGCAATTTTATCAATACTGTTCGATGAACTACGACTGAAACTGTCGGTGTTCCATGATAGACCAATGAAGCTTCGGGGGCTTATATGATTCCAAATACAGAAGCATTTTATTGACCATGTGACCTTCCCACAAGCATTTGTAAAAAAAAATGGCGCGATATTTACAAATTTATGCAAATTTGCTACGTATTGCTTTAATGGGAAGAACCATCAACTAAAATAAATTCCCGTCCACTTTTATTTCTTATTTAAATTGCTGGTTTGCAAACCGTTACCTTACTATTTTGTATGACTATAAAAATCACACTCTTTAACAGCTTTGGGGAAATAATCATGATCAAAAGAGTTACTGAACCAATTTTTTCATGCATGATGGTGCTCAAAATGTAAATTTGATACTTTTTTTTTGGGGGGGGGGGGGGACTCTTAGGTGTTTCTTTTTTATTTTTTGTCGGTCTGTACATATGATCCCTGCTGTTTTTAAACAATTGAAAATACGTCTATTTAATTATAAGGATAAGTTTTGGGGAATCTAGCTTTCAACATGCTTGGTCTCCCTTGTAAATGTTTTAAAATGGCTTTGAGATAGTAAGCTATTTACTAAGTCATTTGAAGAAATGGAAATCCCAAAAATATGGAAAATTGCGAATGTTACCCCTCTTCATAAAAAAGGATCTAAAAATGATGTGAAAAATTACCACCCAATTAGCTTAACTTCAGTCCTATGTAAAGTTATGGAGAAAATCATCAGGGATAAAATTGTAGAACACATGGAAAAAAATTCACTTTTTACAGAGAATCAGCACGGTTTCAGGAAAGGAAAATCCTGTGTCGCACAGCTAATAGATACACTAAATGATTGGACTGTCAACATAGACAAAGGAAAGGAGATCAATGTAATCTATTTAGATTTCCAGAAGGCTTTTGATACTGTGCCTCACCAAAGATTAATAACAAAACTTAAAGGCTATGGAATAGAGGGAAGACTTCTTGGTTGGATCAATAGCTTTCTGACAGGTAGGGAACAAGGAGTTGTTTTAAATGGAAAAAATTCAAAACATGCTAAAGTAACTAGTGGAATCCCACAAGGAAGTGTATTAGGACCAATATTATTCACAATTTATATAAATGACCTTCCAGATTGTCTCCAAAATGTATCAAAATTATTTGCGGATGATACAAAAATATACTCGACTGTTAACACTGAGGAGGATGAAAAATTACTACGAGAAGATTTATTTATGTTGGAAAACTGGTCAAACCGTTGGCTGTTAAAGTTCAATGAAGACAAATGTAAACATTTACATCTTGGAAAAGAAGTAGACTCGGCTTACAAGATATTTGGGAAAGAAATACAAAAGTTATAGAAGAAAAAGATTTGGGAATTTATATTGATAGAAATTTGAATTTTAGAACACACATTGACTTTAAAACAAAGAAGGCAAACCAGATGTTGAGCCTAATTAAAAGATCTTTTAATTATATGGATAAAGATATGTTCCTGATCCTGTACAAAAGTCTAATAAGACCTCACGTAGAATATGGTAGCAGCATTTGGTCAACACCATACAAAAAAGATTCTAGTAAACTTGAAAACATCCAAAGAAGAGCAACAAAAATCTTACCAGAGTTGAAGGACAAAAATTACTCAGAAAGACTAAAAATACTAGGCCTACCGTCACTGGAATATCGTCAATTAAGATCTGATATGATCCAAACCTTTAAAATACAAATGAATATTGACAGATTAGATAAAACTAAACTTTTCCCTAAACCCTTGGATGTTTCAAGAACAACAACAAGAGGGCATATTTTTAAGTTATATAAAACACAGTGCAAAACAAACATTAGGAAATTTAATTTTACATATCGAGTTATTGAAGAATGGAATAAACTGCCTGTTGACATTGAAAACTGTCATAGTGTTGACAGTTTTAAAAACTTTTTAAACAAAGTATGGAAAAACCACCCAGTCAAATTTTCTCCTTCTTGTTATGGTCCGGAAGCGGATAAGATGGACAAAATTAACCAGAAAGGATCATCAGAGGCTGAAGCCTAAGGAGATCTCACAGACAAGGTAAACAAGCTGTACTGTTTATCACGCTCTCTTTACCATTTACAGAGGTCAAAGTTAACTTAAAATTTTAATGGACAAAAACATTACAATAAAATTTTAGATCCTTAAAAATATTTTATGCTCTCATGAATTTTGCAGAATAACTAGGTAGGTACACAGAAAATTCAGAAAAAAAAGATGATATAGAGCTAAAATGTTAGTTTTCATACCAACCAAATCGTCCAATATCTGCAGTGACAGTAAAAAAAAAAATAGGGCTGGTAGGCCCGCCGATTAAACATTGTCCGCGAACTTGGACGGCTTCGACAAGCTTTTAACCCACGTCCATTTTAATCAATAAGTTCCAAAAGTAATCGGTCGCATGAGGTCTTGTCTATGGTTCGCTAGTGAAAATGTACAACTAATATGGACATTTTGGTAAATCGGTAGACCTCATTTTCTTATTCTTGACCTGGTGACCTTTTTGTCGTCTTCTTTTTATTTCTTTAAATATATCTACACAGAGATAATTCAAAGGTAAGCAAAGTCATTAGTTATCGATTAAAACACTAATGAAGAAGTAGGAAAAGTTTTGACAAACCAACAGATGTTCGGGTAGAAGTTGCATAATGAAACTGAAAGTGATAGTTGTTAGGCAGAATCTGTTCTACACAACTTAATATTTAAAGTTTGAGAACCCAAGAAAATCTTTCAAGCAGGTTGATATTGCCATAGTTCATCTTTTTTATCATTCAATTGAACAATACATTGGGGTGCATGGAAATACCGAATAACACCTGATATACCGAATAACACCGAATTACGCTGTATAATACCGAATTATATTAGGTAAATATTAGATTAATCAGACTTGTTAAGATTAGTTCTTTGTGGTTATCTACAGTTGAATTCAGTAGCAGAACAATACCGAATTACACATTTAAACTGAATTCGGTATCTCGGAGAACCCGCAGACTGAATAATACCGAAGTACATTTTATAATACTGAATTATACCAACAAAACATGTATTAGATTATTATGAGATTAAATAGACTTTCTGAAAACAGTTCAGCGTGGTCAACAGTCTAATTCTGTACTAAAAAAAAGTACCGAATTACACCTTCACACTGACTAAAGTATCGCCGATCACTCGGAGAAATATACCGATTAACACCGAATAACACCGAATATCACCGAATTATATCTGCTAAACACTTATTCGGTAAGTATTACATTAATTAGACTTGTTATGATTAGTTTTTTGTGGTTATCTACAGTTTGATTCGGTAAATAAACAATACCGAATTATACATTTAAACTGAATTCGGTATCCCGGAGAACTCGCAGACCGAATAATACCGAATTACACTTTATAATACCGAATTATACCTACAAAACATGTATTAGATTATTATGAGATTAAATAGACTTTCTGAAAACAGTTCAGCATGGTTAACAGTGTAATTCAGTACTAAAAAAGTTCCGAATTACACCTTCGCACAGACTAAGGTCAGGGCTTTAGTTAGACCCGTAAACCCGGGTTTTGACACACAAAAATCTTCAAATACCCTTTTTTGACGTACAGAAAATTCCGAACAAGGGGTCATTTTGACCCCCCAAAATTTTCAGAGATGCGTCAAAAAATATATAAAACAACAATCATATCAAAAGATAATCATGTTAAAGGCGTGAAAATCAGAATGGTGTTGAACATCAATTAAACTGCTGCATATAATCAGCGAAGTGTAACCGAAAGGTGATAACAGGAGATATAATGGGTACCAGTTTATGGTTACCGATGATAATGGTAGGTTTACAACTGGCACTAACCTCGTTAAAAGTGATAGACAGGGCAATAAATTCAATATTGGTGTACTCCTTTGAAGCTTAACCATTGATGTATGGATGTTGTAAAACATCTTCACTCGCCGATGTCCACCATTTTGCACAAAATTTGTACCCAATAATGATCGTACTTTGAATTTTATTTAAAAACAGTCAGTTGAAAAAAGTAACCTATGAAACTTATATCTGCATCTCATTTCACACACAAAAAAAAAAAACCCTTACACTGTCCTTATGAATAAAAATAACTTTAATTATTCAGGCCCAAGAAAATTACTATACTTTACATATATCTGGATGGTACTAGAAATTGGATAAATAAATCTTATCTTTATTTCAGCAAAGTTTTAAAAAGGAATTCTCAGTGAAATTTATAAACCATAATTTTCTTATTGATTGCTTAGGTTGAAAAGGTTTTAACCTTTGCCTCCTTGAACATACTGTGTGAGAGTGTGTGTGTGTGTGGGGGGGGGGGGGGGGTCTTCTTTGAAATGTAAAATTTTACAAAACGATTATTAACTTCGCATCTTTATTGCAATATTAATTAAGAAATCCAACAACAACAACAACAATAATAAATTGTTGAGTAAAAATTTTTAATTTTCCATTTGACTCTTGAATTTTTTTGGTTTGACTCTTGAAAAATTAGATTTGACCCCTAAAATTTTTGGGTCAAGGGGTCAGTGACTCCTGATTTTCAGAGGCTAGCTAAAGCCCTGTAAGGTATCGCCGAATACTCGGAGAAATATACCGAATTACACAGAATAACACCGAATTATATCTGCAAAACACTTATTCGGTAAGTACTAGATTAATTAGACTTGTTACAATTAGTTTTTTGTGGTTATCTACAGTTTAATTTGGTAAAAAAACAATACCGAATTACACATTTAAACTGAATTCGGAGAACTCGCAGACCGAATAATACCGAATTACACTTTATAATACCTAATTATAACCTCGAAACACGTATTAGATTATTATGAGAGTGTAATTCGGTACTAAAAAAAGTACCGAATTACACCTTCACATTGACTAAGGTATCCCTGAGCACTCGGAGAAATATACCGAATAACACCAAATTACACTTTATAATACCGAATTATATCTGCAAAACACTTATTAGGTAAATCTAATCAGCATGTTTTCCTTTTCCCACAATATTTTCTTACCTGTCCTAAATCAAATTTCAATATTTTTCAGTTACGTGTATTTTGTCGTCTGCAAATGCTTTCAATTTGGACAAGTTCAAAATTTTTTGGTTCGGTAAACAGTTAATATACGTACTGAATTAAGGTTATTAGTTCGATGCATCGATTTCAAATCATGTGTGATGATTCGAGTTTTGCATATTGAGTGAATAAAATGTCAAAGAAAGATGGTTTTGAAAATTGCTTTATATGGTGACAGTTACATAAAACGACTAGGGACATTCTGTAATTATGACATGGAGGTATGCAACGAATTTTATGGAATTAAAAATAATGCATGCATTTCTCGATACAATGATTCTGAATAGTAAAAAAGAAAAGAAGTTTTATGTATCATACTTTGAAGTTGTACAAAGAATTTACCTTGCCATATATATATACAATTTTGGCGTTTAATGCAATGTAAGTGTTGGAAATAGGAGAAATTACCCATTTCAGAAATACGCCGACTCTATTTATTGTGGACATTGGAAATTACCAAAATGTCATTTTTTCTCCAACATAAAAACAAAATTAGTTTTAATGAATGCACCGACTGCCCAACTTATTATAGGATCCGATGATGAAAAGTCGATAGTCAAGGCCATACAGACACTTTTTCATGACAGTATGCACATCCTTTGTACCCGTCACTTGCGTCAAAATACACATGAAGCAGAAATTGACTGATGACGCCATTTGTCTTCAGACAAGAAATCAAATACTACGACAAATATACGGAGACAACGGCATAATATCATCGTTTGATACAGTATGTTTTGAAGACAAGTGCAACGAATTGATCAATTAATCACGTCCTGAAATAGTCTGTTGACTGGAAAACAAAATCTCTGACTGACTTGGTCACAACATTAAGATCCCTAGTAGACAGACAGTATGCTGACTTAAAAAGTGCTCTCCTCGGGACTGGAGAATATAGACTGTCCCACAGCCACGAACATCTAATGGTTTCAAAAACGTCATGGATTTCCATGACTGATGAACATAGAGACAAACTGTATAAAAGGTTTCGGTCACACCAACAACTTCATCAAGGACTATTGACATCGACAGACGGACTAACGACTATCCTGGCACCAAAGACACATGGCAAAAAGCCAAATCAGGTTAAAAGAAAAATAAACGCAAAGACATTGACTATTAAGCGACAGAAAAGGAAGTAAAATTCTGAACCTTTTATGTAACTAGTACACCGCGAGTCTCTGTTGAGTGCCCCGTAATATATACCTAATAAGTGTTTTGCAGATATAATTCAGTGTTATTCGGTGTTATTAGGTATATCAGGTGTTATTCGGTATATTTCTCCGAGTGATCGGCAATACTTTAGTCAGTGTGAAGGTGCAATTCGGTACTTTTTTTTAGTACAGAATTAGACTGTTGACCACGCTGAACTGTTTTCAAAAAGTCTATTTAATCTCATAATAATCTAATACGTGTTTTGCAGGTATAATTCGGTATTATAAAGTGTAATTCAGTATTATTTGGTCTGCGAGTTTTCCGGGATACCGAATTCATTTGAAAGGTCTAATTAGGTAATGTTTTTATTACCGAATTAAAGTGTAGATAACCACAAAGAACTAATCTTAACAAGTCTAATTAATGTAATATATATCTAATAAGTGTTTTGCAGATATAATTCGGTGTTATTCGGTATATTTCTCCGAGTGATCGGCCATACCTTAGTCAGTGTGAAGGTGTAATTCGTTACTTTTTTTCAGTACCGAATTACACTGTTGACCACGCTGAACTGTTTTCAAAAAGTCTATTTAATCTCATAATAATCTAATACGTGTTTTGCGGGTAAAATTCAGTAGTATAAAGTGTAATTCGGTATTATTCGGTCTGCGAGTTCTCCGGGATACCGAATTCAGCTTAAAGGTGTAATTCGGTATTGTTTTCATTACCGAATTAAAATGTAGATAACCACAAAGAACTAATATTAACAAGTCTAATTAATGTGATTTATACCTAATAAGTGTTTTGCAGATATAATTCGGTGTAATTCGGTGTTATTCGGTATATCTGGTGTTATTCGGTATTTCCATGCACCGCAATACATTGTGGATTTGCGCAGTTATACAACAGTCTGCGTAAACCCATGAAGCATGGAATGAATGATTTTGACCTTTTTCATTAGGAAAAACAGGGAGAAACATTGGCTGTTGCGAGGTTGTTTCAACAGTCCACTTCCAAGTTAGCTGGAACCAAAAAAGCCCGATGCTTAAACAGCCCATTTCCAGAACAGCCCACTTTTTTTTATTCTTAAAAAATTACTAAAATTGACAGCTCTTCATTACTTTAGGTGCAGGAAAAGGAGAAAATGCTGGTGACGAGCATTTTCTCCTTTTCAAGCAATGTGTTCAAAATCTTTCATCTTAAGGGTTTTTAAAGTCTGGATTGTCTATAAAAGGATTATCTCTTTACCGCACGACAAAATTTTCGACTAGTCCAAACTGAAAGCATTTGCAGACGACAAAATAAATGTGACTGAAAAACCTAATTTTGTTTTGGGAAGGATAGAAAACATTGAGGGAAAAGGAGAAAATGCTGGTTACCAGCATTTTCTCCTTTTCCCACAATGATTTCAAAAGGCTTCTGTCTCAGGGTTGTTAAAGTCAGGATTGTGTGGGTTTACTTTAGGGGTAGAGTGACTAGAGTCGGGTGAAGTTAGGGCACACTAATTATATCTTTTTTATCAAGTGACGAATTGTAAGTGACAAAATGTAAGACTTGTGATAGATTTTACCATGAAAAGATGGAAAACACTGTGGTTAAAAGAATGCCGGTTGTTTTCCCTCAGCGTTTTCAATAGCTTCTTTGGAATTGTTAACGCACAGGATTTTGTGGTAAAGGGTCAAGATTTCACTTGTGATCTAAGTTGTGTGTTTCTGTGATCTGTTTTTCAGATTGATCAGCTTGTTGAGTGAAAGTGTACCTGAAGATTTGAAATGTCAGCCCTTGCAGCTAAAGTATTTCCGACCAGATTGTTATATGCTGTGAACAGATATAAACTGTGTGATGGAAAGCTTGAATGTAAGTGAGCTTATAAAATACTGTTACTGACAAATATGAGGGGTATTCAATAAATACATGGAAAAGTACTGTCATTCACTTAAATACAGCTTAAATGCTGCACAAATGATACATATTATAGACAAATTAATTCTTTATTGATAGTATAAATTTCGTGTCAATATCTCAGCAACTTAGAAAGATATGGTTGTTATAGCAACGTCATCACTCAAAAACCGGCCCAATGTCATCCGGCGTCAATTTTATGTCCCTTTATTTGCATTAGTTATTAATTGTTTCTTTCTCATACCTAGATGAGATAGCTGTCTGAAGAATTTCATCTCTTTCAGAATACTCTCCTTGAAATGTAGTACACCTTTCGCATCATTTCACCCATGAATAGAAGCTTTTCCAATCAGCACCAGACTCAACAGAAGCAATCGCAGACTGCACTGCACTCTTTACGTTGTGTCATGGACATCAATCTTCTGCTCCTCTGGTCATCTGTCACACTTTCATGACCATCTTCGTAATGTGCATACCATTTGTATAAAGCCATTTTCTTCACTGCTGAATCGCCGTATGCCTTGATTAACATTTCAATTGTTTCTTTTTTGGACTTTCCATTTAAAATACAAAATTTAACTGCAGTTCTCTATTTGCTTCATTTTGAAGCACGTGAATAAACAATGTGGCTGCTAAACGCTCAGTGACATCAAACATAAATGTGACTTCATGAATGTCATGCCAAGAGTTGGTGCCAAATCATGACAAAATTTGGTGAAGATATCTGATCAGACACAAAAGAGACACATAATTTTCCACACGGCAAATGCTGTCGTTTTATTGCATTTTGGGCCGGGTTTTGGAACATGACGTTGCCATAAATACCTTGCCTTTATAATTATAGATATTGAAATAATAACTTGAAATTCATTCTTTCAGTACAGTACTAATTTGTCTACAATATGTATCAATTTTGCTGTATTCAAGAAATATTTGAGAGAATCGCTGTACTTTTCCGCATATTTTTGATACCATTTTGTCTGATGTAGTTTTACTCTGATTTTGTTTGTTTTAGTATTTAATAATAGAGCTGGTTACTTACAAGATTTAAAAAAGTGAATTAACCCTTAGGCTGCTAAATGCAACTCACTGACCTTTTGCAGACAGTGTAGATCAAGATCAGACTGCACAGAACGTGCAGTCTGATCTTGGATCTACACTGTCCAATAAGGAGATATTTTTCTCCAGAAAATAAGTTTGTAATAGCATTATTCGTGTTCTCACCATTGCCTAGAAAGATTCATTTAAGTTATTTAGCAGGATAAGGGTTAACTTGTTTAACCATTTACCACACAATCCAGACTTGTAATGATCTTGAAGAAGGGAGCTTTCGAAAGCATTGTGGAGAAAGGAGAAAATGCTGTTAGCCAGCATTTTCTCCTTTTTTGCACAATGCTTTTCTCCTTTTCATAGACAGATTTTACTATGTGAGCCACATTTATCATATATGTAAATGCTCCCGATTCAGATCAGTCTAAAATTGCTTTGTATGTTAAAGGGTTAACCCTTTACCACACTATCCCGACTTTTAACGACCCTGAGAAAGAAACCTTTTGAGAACATTAAGGGAAAAGAAGAAAATGCTGGTAACCGGCATTTTCTTCTTTTCCCACGTTTTCTACCCTTTCCAAAACAAGTTTCAAGTTTTCAGTCACATTCATTTTGTCGTCTGCATATGCTTTCAGTTTGGACTAGTCTAAAATTTTGTCGTTTGGTAAAGGGTTAAGCATGCACCAAAGAGACACAGAAAATGGGCTTCCTGAAAACAGGAGCATGTTAACCCTTTCCCAATCGACAGATTTTGGACTGGTCCAAATTCAAAGAGTTTGCAGATGACAATTTTAAATTTGATGAAAATGGCAGAAAGGTCTCAAAAAGGGTAGAAAACACCGTGGGAAAAGGAGAAATTGCTTGTTACGAGCAATTTCTCCTTTTCCCACAGTGTTTTCAAAAGACTTGTACTGCAGACACGTGAAAACCAGGGCTTGTTTGGGAAAGGGTTAAGTACAGGTAGATTTTCACATACATGTATTTGACTTCTCTGGGAACTTAATATATGCCTGCTTAACTCTTTCGGCGCCAAATAAACTAAGTCGGCCTCTTTTGATGGCTGTAAATACAATCCACTAAGTCTCCAGAAGATTTTTATCACATAGGTTCGACCAAACAAGCGAAGGGCATAGATCAAAGGTCAGACTGCACGTTCTGTGCAGGCTGATCTTGATCTATGCCGTCCGCAAAAGTCCCTGTTTTCGCCTATGGCGCTGAAAGGGTTAAAGCCAGATGGTAGCCAAAAGTAAACAATGCTGGTGTTAAATATATTTGAGCCATGCCCTTGCAAAAGGGGGCTTAATGCATTTTGTTGATGCATTATACCTATCAAGCCATCACATCATAATGGATCCACGATAGTCACTTTTTTTAACAACCGACTTGATCATGAGGTAGACTGGTCCTTTGACATACAGAAAATTGACCATAAGCGGAAAGTTTTGGCCCAGGTCAGCCTGCGCATTCCACGCAGGCTGACCTGGGCCAAAACTTTTCACAGATGCATCAAGCCCCTTTTTTACAGAGCATGACTCATCTAAATAAAATTATACCCAGACCTCCAGATAAGAGGGAGTGATGGTATTCTAATTCCATGATTTCTCTCCCAAACCCTATGTTGTGGTTACTCATTAGAATCATCTCGATGAGACAATTCTAATGAGTACCCATAACATAGGGTTTAGTAGTGGGTGATTAATATTTCCAATTTTAAAATCAAAATCACCCCCCTCTTTCTAGAGCTCTGTATACCTTTACAAAGTATGGAAATTATTGTGAAGATAATAATCTGTTATTGTATGATTGGTCCAAGTGTTAGTTGCTGGCAGAAAAATGAAATTTAAAAACAAGCTAAAAGGAAACAAAAGAAAGAACAACCTGTCAATTTTTAGTGTAGTTTTAAAAATTCATTTTTCTGCCTGCAACTAACACTCTGACAGATAGTACAATAACATGTTGTCATCTTCACAATAATTTCCTTACTTTTTGATGGTATGATTTAAATTTAAATACATTTTAACACCTGTATTGTATAGTTTTGGCTGCTATTGGGCCTTTATGCAAACATTCTGTTAGGCCTTTAATACAGGTTGCTTAATTAATAAAGGTGTCCACTGAAACAGATTTTACTGTGTTTGTGTTTTAATTAGCTTGGCAGTTTTTGAAGAAAACATCTAGGTATTGTCGTAGCTTGCCATTGTCGTCTGTGTTTTTGTCTTCTGTGTGGTCATGCAAAAACTCTGACATTTTATAATATCTCTGTTAGTGCTGCAGATATTCAAACTTGGACAAGTTGTTAATTACAACAAGGGCAGGTAACCATCAGAATATTTTTGACAGGGTTATGCCCCTTTCTTGACCCAGAATTTTCATTGAAAAGCTTCTGAAGCCCAGTGTTGGCACCCACATGGGGTGCTTGTTTTCTACTTGCAGCTAACTCAAGACTGTTGCCGTCTATATGTCAACACCATGTGTGTAAACATCAGTTCCACTTGTCTCCCAAACAGACTGTATCGTTGGGTACCTTCGCTCCAGAGCCAGAAGAAGTTGAAATAAATTCACCTGTTTATGCCACTCCAAGAGAAGTAAATTTTACTTAATCTTTATCAAACAACAAAAATTAGACTTGCTTGAATTGAAAGTGTTTGAAGGCAGTTAGTTAAATTTTAAAACATATCTATAATGATGGTATTTGCCTTTGAAATGGTGGAAAACATTTGCAGAAAAAGGAAAAATGCTGGAAACCAACATTTTTAGCTTACCTGAGCACAAAGTGCTCAAGGTGAGCTTTTGTGATCTTGCTGTGTCCGTCGTCCGTCGTGTGTGGTACGGTCGTCAACATTTACCTTGTATGCACTCTAGAGGCCACATTTTCGGCCAGATCCTCATGAAACTTGGTCAGATTGTTTGTTATAATAAAATCTTGGACAAGAACAAAATTGGGTCATATGGGGTCAAAAAGTAGGTCACAGGGCCAGATCTTAGAAAAACCTTGTGTGCACTCTAGAGGCCACATTTTAAGCCTGATACTCATGAAACTTGGTCACAATGGTTGTCTGGATAAAATCTCAGAAAAGAATGATATTGAGTTATGTCAGGTCAAATAGTACAACGTTTTCAAAAAGCTTCTTTCTCAGGGTCATTAACCCTTTACCAATCAAGCCCTTGTTTTCACGACCCTGGAAAGGAAGGCTTTAGAAAACATTGTGGGAAAAGGAGAAAATGCTGGTAACCAGCATTTTCTCCTTCCCACAATGTTTTCTACCCTTTTCAAATCAAATTTCAATTTTTGAGTCATATTTATTTTGCCGTCTGCAAATGCTTTCAATTTGGACAATTCTAAAATTTTGGTGTTTGGTAAAGGGTTAAAACTCATTGTATGGTAAAGAACTAAAAGCAAAATTGTACAAGCCTTTGGATGTTCATCAGGGAACACATGTTGATACTTACATCCATTTTGCTTGTTACTGTTCAACAAAGTTTTTATCGTCATTTCCCCCATATCACATCAGCCAGGTCAGCAACTATCTACACATTCTTGGTCAATTTCTTTCCGAGGATTGATAATAGTCATTGCGACAGGATTCATTCCTCTCTCACCGCTGACCATTGTTTTGACGTTATGTGGGAAAGCAGCCAGTGGCTTGGAAAGAATATTGTGTGGTGTACTGGTAAAAGAAACTCAAGGAAAGCATGGATAGGTGCACTGGCCGCTGCAATATAACTGAAATAATGTTGAAAACGGCGTTAAACAACATACAATACAATACCAGATTCAGGGTTCCTATTCACGCACATATGTGCGTGATTCATGCACTGAATTGAATAATCATGCACAAAAATATAGTGAAACGTGCATGCACGCACAGACTTCAGGGCTCCCATTGTTGATCACCAGTGGCGCCAATTGGGACAAGTTATCAAGTGTGAAAGTCACTGTTTATCACCACTAATCAAACTTGGTATCAATCCACTTTTCTAGTGTAAAATTAAAGGTTTTGAAGTTACATGCTATTCTTATTGACAAATCTTTGTCAAATCGTGCGGAAATACTACTCCAAAACTTAACAGGCATGAAAAAATGATCGCTACAAGAAACACGAAAACCCATGACACAATAAAAATTGGTTTGACATCGTCCGATCATAGGCATTTCAAACTGTCTATTCAGCTTTATTAATGACTTTAAACAGTAAATTTACATAAATCTCTCTATAAAACAATAAGTGAAAGCTAATTAGTGTCTGAAATTGACAGGGAAATGGAAAATTTTACTGGCCGTCAGGCTATAAGTTGTCCCTAGCTCTGAAACTGGTCCCGTGAGTAAGGAAATTATAACAAGCATCTTCTTTTTTTAAATTACCCATATTGTTTTCAAGAGCAGCTGACTGCAGAGTTAGACTCATCAAAACAAATTTTCAATAAAACACACCCTTACTGTCCTCCGTTGGTGCTCTATAATTGTCAATTTTAAGTGCACTCCTAGAATTTCTCTTGCACTCCCAAACTTGTCTTCCAGGGAGTGCATGCACTCCCAAAAAGAGATGTGAGTGGGAACACTGAGATTGCATGGTAAAGGATAAATCCTCAAAAGAGATTGGTCAAGCTGGGATTTGACCTACGACCCCTGGATGACCAGCCCTTTAGTTTACAGGATTAGGTTCATGCACAAGCTAAAAATAAACTTGCATTGATGTAAGGCAAGTAATGTGACAGTGGGAAATGATTTCAATTTTACTTTCGTACAGATAAAATCCTTCTTGGACAAGCATGTGGTGGGGCAGGAACAAGCCAAACAAAGACTGGCTGTAGCTGCATATTACCATAAAAAGATTGTAGAACACAATGTAACCAGATTGAAACCAGTGAAATGGAAAGGAGGTAAACAGGAGTGATTCTTTACCACACAATCCCGACTTTTAATGGCCCTGAGGAAAAAACTTTTTGAAAACATAGTGGGAAAAGAAGAAAATACTCGTAACCAGCATTTTCTCCATTTCCCACAATGTTTTCTACCATATCAAAGGCAAAATTCCTCATTTGAGTCACATCTAAAATGTCATCTGCAAATGCTCTCAATTTGGACTGGTCTACAATTTTCTCATGTGGTAGTGTTTAATTTTTACCAAACAACAAAATTTTGGACTTGCCCAAATTGAAAGCAGTTGCAGACATTATAAATTTGACTGAAACATTGAAGATATGTTTTGGAAAGGGTAGAAAACATTGTGGTTACCAGCATTTTCTCCTTTTCCCACAATGTTTTCAAAAGGCTTCTTTCTTAGGGTCATTAAAAGTTGGGGTTGTGTGGTAAAGAGTTAAATTTTTATCAGACTACAAAATTTTAGAATTGTCCAAAAGCATTTGCAGATGACAAATAAAAGGTGGTTTAGATGACGGAATTTCACTCTGATAGAGTAGAAAGTATTCCGAGCAATATTCTGGCTCCATCCTCACCAGAAACACAGGGTTTTTCATGGTAGTGTCCATGGGCAAGACACTTCAGAGCCCCAGCCTTGTAATGGTGAACTGTAGGGTATATGTATAAGCTGTTGCTGAGATATGACTGAAACAAGAGCACCACATGTGAGTGCCAAAGCTCAGCTGCAGTTGCTTTTAGAAATAGATTGATTTTCAGCAAAAATTTAAGTTTAAAAAGGGAAATAACTTTGTCAAAATATTTTTGATGGTTACCTGCCCCTGTAGTATGGGTTTCCCTCTTGATAGTAAACAACTTGTCCAAGTTAGAAGTATATATCTTCAGTAACGACAGAGATATTGGGTAAACGTTGATTTTTTAATTCAGTAGTTTTATTCTTTGACTTGAACCATGAGGTTCCTCGTCAATTTCATGTACAAATACATGCAGAACAGATAGACGTAAACAAACAAACAAACAAACAAACAAACGGTAATAATGGACAAACAATACATGAACATTATAGCTATCAAAAGTAATACATTAGAAAATAATGAAATAATGAAATGAAATAAAATGAAATAAGTGGAAGAGGCTGCCTAAACAAACATCTTTCCTGGAGTAAATGATTTTATCGGTATTTAAATTTCTTGTGTAATTATATTTAATTTTTCTTTTCTTACATTTAAAGCTTTGATACAAAACTGAGACAGATTATTCAAATTTAGTGAAAAGTTCACAACTAGTCGGAGTTTGAAGTGAATTTCTTCAGCAATAACAGAGTGGTTATAAAGTTCATGCATTACAATTGTGTACATGATGATGATGATGATGATGACGCAGACACAGAAAGTGACAGGGCTATGACTATATCTAGATGTTTTCTGTTAACCCTTTACCACACAGTCACAGGTTTTAAGGACCCTGAACGAAACGCCTTTTGAAAACATTGTGGGAAAAGGAGAAAATGCTGGTAACCAGCATTTTCTCCATTTCCCACAATGTTTTCTACCCTTTCCAACACAAATGTCAATTTTTGAGTCACATTTATTTTGTCGGCTGCAAATGCTTTCAATTTGGACAAGTCTCAAATTTTGTCGTGTGGTAAAGAGTTAAAAAAGCCCTGCTGAGCTAATTACAATGGAAGTGATGTAAAGATATCATTCATTCAACCAAATCTTATTTCAGCGGACATTCATGACGCAGCCCTGAAGACAATAGACACTGCTGACAACAGAGATGCCTTCAATTCTTACTCTCATGGACTAGATGATGTAGAAGATATTGTTTTAGAAAAAGGCAACATTGTAATGCTGGGACCTTCTGGTAGTGGTGAGTATTATTTGTTTGCAGCTTTAACCCTTTCCCAAACAAGCCCTGGTTTTCACGTATCTGCAGTACAAGTCTTTTGAAAACACTGTGGGAAAAGGAGAAATTGCTCGTGATGAGCAATTTCTCCTTTTCCCACAGTGTTTTCTACCCTTTTTGATAACTTTCTGCCATTTTTCATCAAATTTAAAATTGTCGTCTTCAAACTCTTTCAATTTGGACCAGTCCAAAATTTGTCGTTTGGGAAAGGGTTAAATAACAAACATCGTGATTGATTTAATAGTGTTTTACGCTGCTTTCAACATTGTTAGCTTGGCTGTTTTTGAAGAAAACATCAAGGTATTGTCATAGCCCTAGTGTTATCTACATTGTCCTGTGTGCTGTCACGTGAAAACTTCGACATTTTACAATATCTCTGTTATTTCTAAAGATGTTTGCTTCAAACTTGGACAAGTTGTTAATTATAGGCTGTATGATTACAACCTGGCAGGTTGTGGCTAACCTTTGATGTAAGTCCACCAGTTTATTTTTCATTTTAGTTGCCTCGAGCAAATTCAGAATTATGCGTCGTAAATCTGTGGAAACACAGACATCATAGCAGTACTTTATCGATCCTTTACGGCTTCTCATGATGATTTACAAATAATCTATTTTACCTGAATCTAAAATGCAGTAAACTATGAACAGCTCCGCCTTGCCTGGTCAATTCTTACAGCCTATATCAAATAGGGAACCAATACACCAAGAGCTGGTAACCATCAAAGTATTTTTGACAGAGTTATGCCCCTTTTTCGAATTAGAATTGTCACTGAAAATCAAGCATCTGCAGCCAAGGAATGGCACCCTCTTGTTTCAGTTATATCACACCAACAGCTCACTTATTCATACGTGTCCTGGGGATTAGCAGTACTAGGCTAGGGCTACGAAGTGTCTTTTCCAGGGACACTCACATGAAAAACCCAGTGATTTCATTGAGGCTCGAATCTGGGGCCTCCAGGTTCAGACTCTTACACTTTACCACTGAGCCACAATGACCCCTGATTTCTCTGAGACCCTTTACCAAACAACAAAAATTTAGACTTGTCCAAATTGAAAACCTTTGCAATTGACAAATTTATGTAGCTCAAGTTATGATATTTGTGTCTGAAAGGGTAGTTAATATTGTGGGAAAAGGACAAAATGCTGGTTACCAGTATTTTGTCCTTTTTCCACAATGTTTTCAGAATGCTTTCTGTTTTCAGACTTGTTAAAACATGGGATTGTTTGGTGCCGGTTAACCCTTTCCCAAACGATAAATTTTAGACTGGTCCAAATTGAAAGAGTTTGCAGACGACAATTTTAAATTTGATGAAAATGACAGAAAGTTCTCCAAAAGGGTAGAAAACACTGTGGGAAAAGGAGAAATTGCTCGTTATGAGCAATTTCTCCTTTTCCCACAGTGTTTTCAAAAGACTTGTACTGCAGACACGTGAAAACCAGGGCTTGTTTGGGAAAGGGTTCAGGACTTAACCCGGAATAATAAAGATGAAAATTTGTGCTTTTGAAGTCCCTTTCTATATGTTAGACAGTGACTTAGGTGTCCCACATCAAAGCTTGTAAAGAGCAGGGTCAGACGTTTGAACCACCCAAACCGAGTGTGAGTGCTGGTTAAGGTTTCAATTAGGCAGTCATCAAGAGTGACAAATATAAGTGAGCCATCCTCTGTGAAAATGGGGCTTAATGCATCTGTGAAGAGTGTTGATCCAGGTCAGCCTGCGCGAACTGTGCAGGCTGACCTGGGCCGAAGCTTCTTGCTATTGGTCAATTTTCTGCATGTCCATGGACCAGTCTACCGTATGATACAGTCGATTGTTAGACGAAGTGGAATTTATGGATCCCTGAATATGTAATGTCTTGCTTGGTATCACACATCATGGAGATGCATTAAGCCCCCTTTTGCCAGAGCATGGCTCAAATTCAATGGCCTTTTTGATCATTTGCTATACACGTACAATAAATGTGTTTAAACAGTTAATGTATAATCTGCTACAGCTTTGAACTAGTCTAAAATTTTGTCTTTTAGTAAGGAGTTTAGTGAAAGAAAGTCAGCTTTTGAGTTATTTTTACTCTGATTTACCCTTTGTTTTTTTCCCAATTTGTTAACAGGAAAGACATTATTAGCAAGAACATTGGCTAATGTATTAAAAGTGCCTTTTGCCGAATGGGACTGTACCTCTCTTACCTCCCCTGGTTATGTCGGTGACGACGTTTCAGATGTGATCTCTCGACTATTACAGAATGCTAACTGGGATGTAGGGAAATGTGAACAAGGTATCTATCGACTTGTATAACTCATGTTTACTGTTGCCTAAAGTCTATTTTATCACTTTATCTCAACCCTTTACCAAACAAAAGAATTTCAGACCTGTCCAAATTGATTGCAATTGCAGATAACAAATCAAATGTAGCCCAAATAATGAAATTTGTCTCTGAAAGGATAGGAAACATTACAATTGATTGATTGTATGCATTAAATCCCTTTTGCCAGAGCATGGCCCATATTTGTTGGCAAAAATAACTTTCATCAAAATTATTTTCATGCAGCACAGGACATGGAAATGAAGTTGCTTCCCTTGTATGTCGTAAAGTAGCCAGTGGCTTAGAAAATGATCATAGTTGCACATAGGGCATATTGCTTGAAACCCTGAGTGACCTCAGAAACAATGACTTTTTGTTTTCTTTTAAACCTTTACCACACAAACCCGAGTTTTAACGACCCTGAGAAAGGAATCTTTTGAAAACATTGTGGGAAAAGGAGAAAATGCTGGTAACCAGCATTTTCTCCTTTTCCTACAATGTTTTCTACCCTTCCCACAACAAATTTCAATTCTTCAGTCACATTTATTTTGTTGTCTGCAAAAGCTTTCAGTTTGGACCAAGATGAACCCGTGTCGTTTGGTAAAGAGTTAACCTGCTTTTAAAATCCATTTTTCTGCTAGCGACTATATGCTTGGTCTGACTGTACAATAATAGATTGTCATCTTCACAATAATCTCCATACTTTTAAAAGGTGTGATTTACATTCAAATGCATTTTACCACCTGTATTATTTAGCTTTGGCCCCCATTTAGGCTTTAAGCTCTTCAGACAGAAGAGAAATACTGTGGAAAATGCAGTCAATGGAATTTTTATTTCCATTACGTAGGCATTGTGTTCCTGGATGAAGTAGATAAGATTGCGAGAAAAGCAGCAGAGCTCAGCAATGTGAAGGACATTAATGGAGAAGGAGTTCAGTTGACCCTGCTGAAAATGTTAGAAGGGACACAGATAAAGGTGAAGAACAAGGAAGGGAACCAGCAGTTGATTGACACATCCAACATCCTCTTTATACTGGCAGGTGCCTTTACCGGAATAGATGATATTGTGAAGAAGAGAATGAATGCAAAGGTAGTGTTATGTTACCTCTTTTACCTGAGGACGAAAATGTTAGGCTTGTCCAAATTGAAAACAATGGAAGTTGATGGTTAACCCTTTACCACTTGACAAAATTTTACACCAATCCAAATTAAAAGCACTTGCAGACGACAATTTCAGTGTGGCTGAAATGAAGTGATTTTTAGCCCACCTGAGCACAAAGTGCTCAAGGTGAGCTTTTGTGATTGTGCTGCACTCTAGAGGCCACATTTTCAGCCTGAAACTCATGAAAGTTGGGTAGAATGTTTGTCTTGATAATATCTTGGACAAGTTTGAAATTGGGACATGTCCAGTCAAAAAGAAGGTCACTGGGCTAAATCTTAGAAAAATGTTGTGTGCACTCTAGAGAACACATTTTCAGCCTTATACGGATAAAGAATGGTCAGAATGTTTATCTTATTGATATCTTTGACAAGTTTGGAAGTGGGTCATGTCAGGGCAAAAAACAGGTCATGTGGTCTAATCTTAGATAAACCTTGTGTGAACTCCAGAGGCCACATTTTCAGCCTGATTCTCATGAAATTTGGTCAGAAAGTTTGCCTTCATGATATCTTGGATAAGTTTCAAAGTGGGTCACATCTGATCAAAAAGTAGGTCACTGGACCAGATATTAGAAAGACCTTGTGTGCACCGTAGAGGCAACATTTTTAGTCTGATACTCATGAAACTTGGTCAGAATGCTTGTTTTCATGATATATTGGAAAAGTTTGGAATTAAGTAGGTCACTTACATCATTAAAACCAGGCTCTCTTCAGCTTTATTAACTGTAGATAACTTTACTCAGGTGAGTGCTTTTGGGGCCAATGGCCCTCTTGTTTCCTTTTCCTGGAATGTTTTATACCTTTTCAAATTTTTATCAATTTAACCACCACTATGGTTTCAACCCTATCAAAGACAAATTCTATCATTTGAGCCACAATTCTCAGCTGCAACTCAAATGATTCTAAAATTTGTTGTTTCGTAAAGTGTTAAGAGTTATTATATCATGCTTTTTGGTAGTTTATCGAGAAATGATGTTGGATTATGGTTTGATAGTTCATGGTTATGACTTGTGAAAATACCAATTCTATACTTACTAACTCTTCAAATGAAGGTGAAAACAACAGTTCCCATGCACTAGTTACCTAGGTAATCAGCGCATACCATTCAAATGGAAGGAAATATGACTTAATTTACGCTATATTTCTCGCGCTTTACATAATAGTGTAATGCATTGTTATGCGAGGGGGATACGGCATTGGGAATTACCTAAAACAACTGTACTGGATTTTGATGAATGTTCCAACGAAATAGGGGTTAGGAGCATGAAATAAATAGAATTTTTTTTTTTTGTGTGAAAGATCGAAATTTATTACATCTCAAGAACATCATCGGTGACATTTTCACTGATGATGTTCCCTCGATGAAATAAGTTTCGATCTTTCACCGAAAAAAAACCAAATATCCTCTACATCTCTATGTTGTCTCCTTCTTTAAGGCATTCGGGCTTGGAGCTCCAGTTTCAGAAAACATCGAGAAAGGTGATAGGGTGGACATTTTAAGTCTGTACGAGGGACCCAGTGCTCAAGAAAAAAATCAGGAAAGTGATCAGTTTATATCTATGGTGGAAGCGGAGGACTTGAGAAGTTTTGGACTTATACCGGAATTTGTTGGACGTATTCCAAATATAGTGACACTGCATTCCATAGACGAAGATGCATTGGTTCGAATTCTTACGGAGCCAGAATCATCCTACGTGAAACAGTACAAGTTTAGTTTTGAGTTGGACGATGTAAGTAAATAATGACCTAGGGGTGTGGTTTTGCTGGTTACTAGCATTTTCTCTTTTTCCCTCAATGTTTTAAAAACCTTTCTAGCTCAGGGTTGTTAAGATTTGGATTGTTTGGTTAAATGTTAACACCTAATTCCATATTTTAAAGTAACAATAGTTGCCAAAAGTAAACATAGCAGGTGATAAAGTGCACTTACATTTAAATCATACTGTTTAAGAGTATGGAAATTATTGTTAAGATGACAATCTGTTATTGTATGGTCAATCCAAGTGTTAGTCGCTGGCAGAGAAATTGATTTCAGAACTAGGTTAAAAGTTGCCAGGTCACTCCTATCTTTTGGTTACTATTTACCTGATTTTAGAATTCATTTTTCTGCCAGCGACTAACTCTTGGACCGACCACGCAATACTATATTTTCATCTTCATAATATTTTCCATACTTTTAAATAGTATTATTTAAATGCATTGACTTTTTGGCCGCTATTGGGTCTTAAAAAATTCTGAACAAATTTAATTTATTGTTAGTAAATGCTTTCACTTCAAAGATCTGGAATTTTTGTGATTGGGTAAATTGTTAATTTTCTCTTTTGATTGTTCTATGACATTGGCAATATTTAGATACACTCAAAGAGTTCAGGATCAGACAATGCTTATCAAGTAGAAAACTATCACATTGATCTCATTGTACTATATGTAAAGCCCCTAGTTTGGTATCTAGTTTGTATCACCACTGGATGCTGCAAATGGTAAAGAATTAACCCTCTACCACACAGTCCCAAGTTTCTAAGACTCTGATGAAAAGCCCTTTTGAAAAATTTGTTGGAAAAGGAGAAAATGTTGTTTACCAGCATTTTCTCCTTTTCCAACAATGTTTTCCATGCTATCAAGGACAAACGTAGTCATTTGGGCCAAATTTGATTTGTTGTCTGCATATGCTTTCAGTTTGGACCAGTATAAGATATTGTTGTTTGGTACAGTGTTAAGAACTCTTTTTACCAAAGTATACAACAAAACTAGATATGCCAGTACTGAAAGCATTAGGAGTGGACAAATGAACGTGGGATCAAATGATTGAGTTTGTCTGTGAAGAGGCAGAGGGCATTTTGGGGGGAAAAGGAGAAAACACCGGTAACCAGCATTTTCTTCCGTTTCCCACAATGAATTCAAAAGCTGATATCTTTGAGGTTGTGAAGAAGCGTGAATTCTTTCAGTAATTTCGAAGCACTGAAGCAGATCCTATTTCATTTCAGTAACACATATTTTGTTCTTTTTTATTCAGTGTCAATTGGAGATAACAGATGAAGCATTAAGAGCCATTGCAAAGTTAGCAATTGCCAACAGGACCGGTGCTCGATCTCTAGGATCTATATTGGTAAATAGTGTAGATTTTCATACATAGAACACGACAAAATTAAGACTTGTCTATATTGAAAGCATATGATGTGATATGTGTTTGAATTTGGACAAAGTCTGAAATTTTGTTGTTTGTTAACCCTTCACCACGCAGTCTGACATTTACGAATAATGCTTTTAAAAACATTATTGGAGATTGGGAAAATGCTGGTAACCGGCATTATATCCTTTTCCCCACAATGTTTTCTACCCTATCAGTCAGAAATCATCATTTGCACCACATTTGTCTGCAAATGCTTTCAGTTTAAATTGTTTGAGTCTTAAATTTTGTTGTTTGGGAAAAAGCTTAGAGTTAAGAATGAATGGAATACACTTTTAATTTTTCTTTGCCCAGATATGTCATAGCCTATTTCAAAAATCTTTGAAAATAAGCAAAATAGGAAAACTGGTGGAGATGAGATTGTCTTCATTTCCTTTTGGTTGTTTTTCTCAGCTATCTGCAAAAAAACTTCTTATAACAATGCCTATAGATTGAAAGGTTTAACCTTTTAGTGCATTTCATAACTTTAGTTGCTTATGCATTCAGTGTAGATCACGATCAGACTGAACAAAAAACTCATTCTTGATCTTTGATCTACACAGTCTGCTTTGCTGAAACATTCTAGACAGGATCAATCTTGAAAATGCATTTATATCAGTCTTATTTCTAGATTGAATATGTCCATTAAGTTTATTGGGCCCTCTAAGGGTCATCTTAAGTCTAACCAAACAAGCCTGAGTATTAATGACCGTAAAGACAAAGACTTGAAAACATTGTAGAAAAGGAAGGAAAGGCTTGTAAGCAGTATTTTCTCCTTTTCCCACTATGCTTTCTGCCCATCCAAAAACAAATTTCAAGTTTGAGGCAGATTTATTTTGTTTTCAGAAAATGCTTTCGATTTGGACAAGTCTAAAATTTTGTGTTTTTCAACATTTTACCAACAAGCAAAATTTGAAGAATGAAAATTTTGCCTTGGAAATGGTAGAAAACATTGTGGAAAAAGGAAAAAATGCTGGTCACCAGCATTTTCTCCTTTTTTGGCAATGTTTCCAGAAGTCTTCTTCCTCAGGGTTATTAACACAAGAGATTGTGATTTAAGTCTTTACCAGACTACAAAAATTTAGACTGGTCCAAATTGAGAGGGTTTGGAAATGACAAATTAAATGTATGTCAAATGATGATTTTTATTTTGGATCAGGTAAAAAACATTGTGGGCAAAGGAGAAAATGCTCCTTTTCTCCTTTTCCCACAATGTTTTCAAAAGCCTTCTCTTACAGTGTTGTTAAAACTGGGGGATATTGTAGTAATGGGTTAAAGGAGTAAAGATAATTATAATTACTTGAATTTTGCTTTTTACAGGAGTCTATTCTTATGATGCCAGCATATGAGGTCCCTCAGTCGAATATCAAAAAGGTGATCATTACAGAGGATGTGGTTAACAAAAAAACAGATGCGACCTACGTATATGATGATACAGATGACGAACAAAAGTCTAAAAAACAGTCTCTAGGAAATGATTGAAGTGAAAAAAAGTTAGGAAAATAACAATCAATAGGCTACAATTGAAGTGGAAAAGTTATGAAATAAACAACCAGTAGGCAGTGATTGACATGAAAAAAAGTATGAAATAAGCGTTCAAAAGTCATGATTTACGTGAAAACTTAAAAAATAAATAGCCATTAGAAAATGATTGAAGTGAAAAAGTTATGAAATTAACAGTCATTAGGCAATGATTAAAGTGAAAAATTTATGAAATTAACAGTCACAGGGAAATAAGTGAAGTGAAAAGGTTACAAAATAAGTAGTCATTTGGAAATGATGGAAGTGAAAAAGTTATGAAAGTTACAAAATTGGCTGTCATTGGGCAATGACTGAAATGGAAAAAGTTACAAAATAAACAACTGTCAGATTATGATTAAAGTGAAAAAGTTAAAAAAAAAACCCAGGCATTAGGCAATTATTGAGGTCAAAAGGTATGAAATAAACAGTCATTAGGCAGTGATTGAAGCGAAAAATTTACAGAATAAACAGTCATTATGCAGTGATTGAAGTGAAAAAGTTACAAAATAAACAGTCATTAGAAAATGATTGAAGTGGAAAAATTAACAAATAAATAGTCCAGGCAGTGATTGAATTGGAAAAGTTACAAAATGAATTATCATTTGGCAATGACTAAAGTGATAAAGTTACAAAACTGACATTAATTTGGCATTTACTGCAGTGGAAAAAATTACAAAAAAAAAAACAGTCATTAGGAAATGATTGAAGGGAAAAAGTTACAATATAAACATTCATTAGAAAATGATTCAAGTGAAAAAGTTACAAAATAAACTGTCATTTGGCAATGACGGAAGTGAAAAGGTTACAAAATTAATATTAATTTGGCAATGATCGAAGTGGAAAAAGTTACAAAACCAGCCATTAGGAAATGATTGAAGGGAAAAAGTTACAATATAAACAATCATTAGGCAATGATTGAAGTGAAAAAGATACTATGGTTTTGGGCATGGCTTATGTTTCTGAAGGCTTGTGTTTCTGAATGCCATTTGAATTTGAAATTTTGAGACATGCTTTGTGATTTGAGCCATGCTTTGTGAAAAGGGGGGGGCTTAATGCATTTACAAAAAGTATTAACCCAGGTCAGCCTAAGCAGTCTGTGCAGGCTGACAAGGGCCAAAACTAATAAATTGTATAATGGATTCTTTACAGAGATACAATTTTTTTTTATGCTTTTCAATAGTTTATAGAAATCTAACAGTGAATTATATCCTTATAATTCACCTGAGAATGTTATAATTCACTGGTGAATGTTATAACTTATATTTTTGGCATGCCACAGATATTTATAGAACATAATGAATTTTCAACGGGTGAACGTCACATTTTATGATGTAGTCAACATCACTGATGATGTCATTATTACAGCTAGTCCATATCCTACTAGATTGAATAGATGTATTTCGCTTGAAAAAAATGCACATATTTTTCACGATGAGCAAAAATTAGATGTGAAAAGAAAGGTTAAAATAAAGAGCACAAAAAGAATACCAGGTAGGATAAAAGTTTGTTTCAGTGTATGATTGAAATTTCTTTCATCGAGTGAAAAGCAAAGGCTTTGTCACTCATTAAATATGGCCTTCGCTTTTCACTCAATGAAAGAAATTTCAGTCAAACACCAAAACAGACAACTATCCTCTATACAATATCTATACAGACTTACCCAGATGACAAAATTTTAAACTTGTTCAAATTGAAAGTTTTGCAGATTCAATATGGTTCAGACAGTGGCATTTGCTTTAGAAAGGGTAGAAAATGTTGTGGAAAAAGATGAAACCAGCATTTTCTCCCTTCCACAATGTTTTCTAACCTTACAAAACACAGATCTGATTACTTGAGTCACATATAATTTGTCGTCTGCAAATGTTCTCAGTTCTGAGGGGTCAAAAATCTTGTCAGTGACAAAATTCTAGACTAGTCCAAGTTGAAAGCAGTTGCAGACAACAAAATAAATGTGACTGAAAAATTGCAATTTGTTCTGGAGAGAGTAGAAAACAACTTTCTCAGGATTGTTAAAAGTTGGGATTGTATGGTAAACAATGAGACAGGGCATTACTCAGTATGAAGTAATGAATCTGAATTACCATGTTGTTGTTGTTTGATTAGTGGAAAGCTTGTCTTACTATAAATTTGTACATAAAAAAAAGATGAACTATACCAAGATTTATGTGTTTGTTTATACATGTACATGTACTTTGCATTCAAGGAAAGCACCAAACTTTGTACTTTCAAACTTGGGTACTAGGTTACCTGTAGTTAGCTGGCACCTGTTCTTAGCAATTCTCTTACAACTTACAAAATCCAAACTTTTATGCAGTTGTCTTTATTTAAAACAACATTTATTTTTAAGGAGGCCATCACTATTTATTCCCTGCCTGCTTTAATTAATACAGGTTGAAAATAAGTCAGTGGAGAAAATGTGTGTTTCCCCCATTTTCTCCATTTCCAAAAGTTTTTCCTACCCTGTCAAACAAAAGTTACCTTGTTTCAACCCTTTACCAAACGACAGAATTTTAGATTTGCCTAAATTGAAAGCATTTGCAGACTACAAAATAAATGCAACTCAAAAACTGAAATTTGTTTTGGGAAGGTTTGAAAACATTGTGGGAAAAGGAGAAAATGCTGGTTACCAGCATTTTCTTCTTTTCCCACAATGTTTTCAAAAGGTTTCCTCTTCAGGGTTGTTAAAACCAGTGATTGTGTGGTAAAGAGTTGACCTTATTCTAGATGCTGTTTGGAATTACTTTCGATATGGACAGATCTTAAAATTTGTAACCTTCAGAGGATTTTATCTTTTATGCAGCAGACCACTTTTGAAAACAATGTAGCAGAAGGATTTTTTTTTTGGTGTTTATTGCCATTTCAAAATTCTTTTCGGTCACAGCAGTCAGTGCAGCTTTCCTGAAGGTTTGTTTGCAAAACACTCTTTCTAAGCCACTGGCTTCTTTCACACCGTAACAACATGGAAACAATGTTTAGTGGGGATAGCGTAATGAATCCTGTCACAATGATCATCATCGATCATCTAAAACAGTTTGATTTTTTGAAGATTGTATTTTTCCTGTGACACTTGGATTTCCTGGTGATACAGAAGGAGCAATTTCTCTGTCTTGCACGGAAGCCATTACACTAACACTTTACCAGTATAGGAAACTTCATGAAAAATCTTCTGAAAACATTGAGGGGAAAGGGAGAAACTGCTGGAACCCAGTCAATGTTTTCTACTCTTTCACAGAAAAATTCCCGATGATGTTTAATTAATTTGTTGTCTGCCAAAGCTTTGCATTGGGACAAACCTAAAACTGTTTCGTTCTGTAAAGAGTTTCATACTGTATTCAACGCTCAGACTCCGAGGAAAATAAAGAAATAGTGAAATGTTGCCAATTTTATCATTATTTATGGGTTTTGCGATAAAAGGATTACAAGCATATTCTTTTTTTCTTTTATTTAATGCCAAAGGCGTTCCTTCTCAAAGTCATTGTGAAAGTGGATTATTTCATTTAAACCTTTACCAGACAACGTTGACTTTTAATGACTTCGGGGAAGAAGCCTTTTGAAAACATTGTGGGAAAAGGAGAAAATGCTGGTAACCAGCATTTTCTCCTATTCCCACAATGTTTTCTACCCTATCAAAGACAAATATCCACATAAGGGTCACATTTAATGTCGTCTGCAAATACTTTCAATTTGGTCAAGTCTACATTTTTCTAGTGTGGTAAAGGGTAAAGACTAAAAGTGTTTTTTTTTTTTTTTTTATATGACCGTCATAAGTTAAATTCTTGTACATCTTTCTTTTATTTGGAGCTTCTGTAGTTCATCATCAGTAAACTTTACAGAAAATGTCAAAAAGATAATCAGAAATTAATTAATGCCACGGACTTCTGATTTTTGTCGTGAAATGCTGTTTATCCTCCTCACAACGTTATTTATTACAACATCTCTGTCACGACCATTGTCACTTACTGTTGGCGAAAGGACGATTGGCCTAAAGGTCGATTTATATACAGGCCGAGACGACCGTTTTAGTTTTTTCAATGAATTACCTCCCCTGACAGTTCTTCTACCACACCGGAATTCTCAACATTGCATGTGCGGAGTTTTTCTTAAATTTACCTATTTGTAAAGGGTCCCTGATTTCTACAAAAGATGATGGATGGTATAGCAGAGTTGCTGGAAATGTTTAAAAACTCTTTTCCGTTTTCATTTTTGTTTTTTGTTCCGATATTCATCTTACTCTCACCAGTTTGTCCAGTCAATGCCGCTCACGACTTCGCTGTCTACAGGATGCAACAGTATGATCATTACGATGTAAAAATCGGTAAGCTGTTTTTCAGATAACTCGAACTCGCCTTAGAATTTGAAAAAAAAAAACAACTTTATTTGGTAACATAAAGCACGATGTAAATAGGAGGATATACCTTATTTTGATGTAGCACGAAAACCGATGACAATTAGTCTTTGGTCATTGTATGCATTTTCTGATGCGTTCTCTTCCGTCTTCACAAAAGCGTTTGACATAGAGCGCATGAAATGAAAAGGTTCGGTAAATTTTTGTCTCTAATTTTGAAAAAAAATCAGTACATGACCTTTGCACGTATGTTTCAATAACTCCTGCCAAAGGACAAAATGTTTGGCTGGTCTAAATTGAAAAGCTTTTGCAGTGTTCCCACTGAAAATTTTATTTGGGGGTTTTGTACCCCCTACAAGTGAAAAATGGGGGTATAAGAAAATGGGGGTACAAATTAAAAGAGAAAAATTAATATGCCCACAACTCTAAATTGTTTACTTAATGCCTCATTTTCGATCAGATGCAGAACAATCATATAGTTCTACTATGTAAATATACATTTTTAAACGTAACTGACACTTAAAGAATTGTTTGTCAAAGTGTTAACTAGTAGTCTTTATGCTCATCTTTTCACATGCCTTATCTACATTAAACATTGTAGAAGTCTGACTGAAGACTGCTGTATTCAATATGCAGTGTTCCCACTAGCTTTTTATTTTAGGAGTACACACTTACCCCTTGAGTTGTGGGGGGGGGGGGGGGTCTAGATTTCATATTTGATTTTGAGATTATGACAGTAATGATTCTCAAAGCAATCGATACAGATGATTTGCACCAAAAAAGTTCGTTATATCAAGATATTTGTGGAAATTTACAGCTTACACCTATTAAAAGCTGAAAAGACAGTAGAAAGTGACTGTGATCGGACAATGTAAAATGGAGCATTTTGTTGTGTCATGGGTTTCCGCGTTTTATGGACCGATCAATCTTTCATGTCCGTTCATTTATGGATAAGTCTTTCTGCATGAATTGAATTCTTTTTTCTACATTTTGAATGGTTCTACAACTAGTGTACCTTGCTCGCCTACGGGAACCTGAATTCTGAATTCCGAAAGCGTCTAAAGTAGGCCTATATTTCTGAGATATTCCAAATACAGGTTTTCAGACGAAAGACGTTGACATCGACAAAACGCTTTTTTATCGACTGCGTTAAACAAAGGAGAGCTGAAGTAAGGATTTATTTGGAAACAAACGAGTCCCAGTCTGCAATATTATTGATCGCGATAATAAATACCGAGTACGCCGATCATGTAAATATTCTATAAATAGAAAGCTGGAAATCCAAAATGTTTCCGATGATTTATATTTTCTGCAAATCGCACTTGCGTGAACTGTTCTATGTAGGTGTTTCCTACTTTTTTTGTGTGATCTTCTGTATTTTTTGTGCGTGATTTCACGTATAGGTTTGTAATTTTGTACGTGTTTTATTTCATTTATACGTGTTTCACGCACGATTTTGCGTGATCGGGAACTCTGTTTTGCAGACAATATTTTAAATGTAACAAAAATGATTGCATTTGTGTTTGAAAAGATGGAAAAAATTTTACAAAAAAGAGAGTTACCAGCATTTTCTCCTTTTCCCACATTGTTTTCAAAAGGCCTATATTCCCAGGTTCTTCAAAACTCGGGATTGCGTGGTTAGTGCTGTATAATATTTCTCTGTCATCTTTTATATAATTAGGATTAGGATACACACAGACACTTCAGAGCACTAGTGTAGTACTAGTAAAACCCAGGAAATTCATGAATATGTGAGCTGTCCACGTGATATGACTGAAATAATGTTGAAAGCAGCATAAAAACACCATTCAATCAATCATTCAATAGGATACATGCTGCTTCAAATAAGTTATACCTTTTGACTTAGTTATGAAAAATCCTTATATGGAAAGCAATGAAAAGCAGTCATGATCTTACTATACATTTTGCTCCTACTCTACAGGCACTAAGATGTCACTGATCAACATGGAAGCGAGGCCACTGGATGCCAAAATGGTCACAAGACGATGTATTCTAGCCCGTCTGAAAGAGGTCACAGGGGCCAAATACAGAGAGCTCATGGAACAAAAAGCGGGAGGGTTGATAATTTTACTCCCCGTGAACCTTACAGTGCTCTCTGAATCTGAGAGGAAGGTAAAATATCATATGCATTTCATTCTAAACTAGACAACAAAATTTTAGACTGTCCGAGTTGGATGCATCTTCAAACAACAAATTAAATGGGGCTCAAATGATACGAATTTGTTTCTTTACCCTTTACCAAACAACAAAATTTTAGACTGGTCCAAATTGAAAGCATGTGCAGACGACAAAATAAATGTTACCGAAAAATTAAAGTTTATTTTGGGAAGGGCAGAAAACATTGTGGGAAAAAGAGAAAATGCTGGCTACCAGTATTTTCTCCTTTTCCCACAATGTTTTCAAAAGCCTTCTTCTTCAGGGTTGTTAAAACTCGGGATTGTGTGGTAAACAGTTAAAAGAGTAGAAAACATTTTGAGAAGAGGAGAAAGTGCTTGTTACCAGTGTTTTCTCCTTTTCCCAGTTGTTACCAGCATTTTATTCTTTACCAGCAATGTTTTCAAGAGTTTTCTATTCAGGGGTATTGAAAAATAAGGTATTTTCTTCTGGTTTAAACATGTTTCTGCATGTATTTATACATAACTGTTTATTGAACTGAACTATCTTCAGCACTTGCAGAGTTTGGAGCAGGAGTTGCTTGCAATAGAAGAGGGCAGTGTGCCTGTTTACTTTGCCTGGGAGACTCCAGATTTGACCAGTATCTACGAGGATGTCACATCTGGGTCGGGAGATGAGGCAGCAACGGCTGTTGAAGGCAAGATTTGACATTCTTATTATGGGATACAAATTTAATAAAGCAACTATGAACTATCAGTATGACAATGTACATGTATATGGTCAAAGTAACTCAAAAAGTAATCTCAAAATTGGGCCATGCTCTGTGAAAAGGAGGGCTTAATGCATTTGCAAAAAGCATCGGCTCAGGTCAGCCTGTGCAGTCGGCGCAGGCTGACCTGGGCCGATTCTTTTCGCTTTAGGTAAATTTTCTGTATGTCCAAGGACCAGTCTACCTCATGATTCAGTTGGTTGTTATACAAAACAGAATTTATGGATCTAAAATACCACGATGACTTGCTTGGTATCATGCATCAGGAAGATGCATTAAGCCCCCTTTTGCCACAGCATGTCTCAATTATTATGAGAGATGAATGAAAACGGCTATGTGCATAGAACTTCAGTATCAGTGTTTTTTTTTTTTATATATAGTTTCAAGCATGCAGCTGTTGTACTTTTTGATTAACCCTTTACCAAACGACAAAAGTCTAGACTATTCCAAATTGAAAGCATTTGCAGACAACAAAATTAATTTGACTTAAAAATTGAAATATGCTTTTGGTAGGATAGAAAACATTGTGGGAAAAGGAGAAAATGCTGGTTACCAGCATTTTCTCCTTTTCCCATAATGTTTTCAAAAGACTTCTTTCTTAGGGCTGTTTAAAGTTGGGATTGTGTGGTAAAGCGTTAAAGAGTTTTAGGGTATAGAAAAATATTAGGGTTTAAAAGGATCACAGTATTTTCGAGTTATATGTAGCTTATTTACTTCTGATAAATTTCATATAGTTTTCTTTGAACCCTAACCTCATCTGGTATGCTTTGATACAGCCAATTTATGAAATTCTGGATAACTGAAATGAGAGTGCTTCCTAGAATGGTTGAGGAAAAAATAGGGTATTCATTTTTATGGTTTTCAGTAGTTTTTTTCAGTAGTTTTGGGGGAAATAATGGTGGATTATGGTTTAATAATGGTATTGAAATATGGAGAGTTCCCCTAGTACTGCACAAGTCCCCTCCCCTCAAAAAAAAGGGGAGGGTTAGAAGCATAAAATAAATAGAATTTTTTTTGTGTGTGAAAGATTGAAATTTATTCCTTCTCGTGAACATCATACGCTAATATTTTCATTTGTAGCTGTGCCACTCGTGAAAATGTTACTGATGACAGTCGCTCGATGAAATAAGTTTTGATCTTTCCCCCCAAATATCCTCTATATGTTATTGTGATACAGACATCTCCCATTTTCGTATCTGTACTCTTTCAGCCTTGTTCAGCTCAGCCTCTGCCAATGGATTCCAAATGGTGATGTCTGGGTCTCAAGCCAAAGCCCTCAGTGACTTTCAGATTACAAATATACATGTAAGTTGTCTTTCTGTTTAAAAGAGCATAATGGAAAAGTAATTTCTCTAATATAGTCAACCTTATGCAGCTGCATTGGCATTAATGCATAAGTGAAAAAATACATAAATTACGTCACAGTAATGTCCAGTAATGAGATACCAACTTTCTTTTAAATTAACTAACTCAAGAAGGACAGATAACCATGAAAATATTTTTGACACCGTTATGCCCCTTTTTTGACATAGAATTTGTACTGAACATAAATGCATGTCTACAAGCAACTGCAGTAAAACATTGGCACACATACATGATACTTTTATTTGAGCAAGGTGTAATAACTGAGCATTTGTTTCCACTGTTGTTTGCAAGAAATATATACAAATGGTAATACGTACATCTATGAAATTTCAGGGTCATTTGTCGGGGTTCGGCATTGAGGAACAGCTGCCTACAATAGCAGTTGTGGCACACTATGATGCATTTGGGATCGCGCCTGTGAGTTGTTGTGTTTATTGTTCTGTCTCCTGATGAGACTATTTTTAAAATTATCATTATGTTTTCACGTAGATTTCTGTATCTAAACATAATTCTTTTAGATACCACCAGTTTATCTCATAACCCTTCTTGTTATAAGTGTTACATATACTTTACAAATTTTCTTTTATCATATGTTTGAAAAAAACATTGTATATAATTTATACTTCTTTAAGAGAAGCGAGCTGAACCCTTGTAGCTCAGTTGGTAACGTACAGGACTTGAGAACAGGGGGTTGCTGGTTTGATCCCCAGCTCTTCCAATTTCTTTCCAAGGATTGATAATAGTCATTGGGGCAGGATTCATTACTCTCTCACCCTGACCATTGTCTCGACTGTGGTTATGTGGGAAAACTGCCAGTGGCTTTGAAAGGATATCGTGGGGAGTATTGGAAAAAGAAACTTCAGAAAAGCATGGATAGGTGTACTGGCCGCTGTGATATAACTGAAATAATGTTGAAAACAGCGTTAAACACCAAACAATCATCAGTCTACCAGAGAGGTGAAATGGGATTTCCTCAATGAATTTGCCTGTGCGCATGTACGGTTTAGCAAATTTTGACCTATTTTTTGCAAGAGTTTGTTATGTGATTAAAAAAATAAAAGAAACTGACATCATTGGCTTTTGAGATATAGAGGATCTTGAGTGTTTATGTATTATTATTTTTATCAAATGTGTTGACTAATAATGTATGACGCAAGCCTTGGCGAGCATCAAATACATTTAAGTCAACAAGTTTGATTGAAATGATAATACGTAAACACAAATGTGAGATTCTAGTTATCACATAAAACAAATGACAGACAAATAAGTACTCTGCATCATCACCTTAGCCTGTATATCGTTCACGGGTCCATGTTTACAGATGTAGTTTGGTTTGAAAAGTGTACATACACAAGAAGATAGTTCTGTGACTTTACATTGAAAGTAGAATAAAACAGTTTTTTGAGGGAGTAAATGGAAATAGTTCATCAATTTGTTTACTTTAAATAACTTAGGCTGTATTTCTGGTTGTTATTCAACATGAAAATCATAATATTTTCCACACTAATACATCTTGGCAACAACGATGTCATTTTCCTGCAAAGTGGCGAAGTTGCATAAATTTCAGCACATGCTATGGTTGTTTTCGCCGGCTTCACACGCTCATGGCTACCAACATAACCAGAACTGGGACCGTAAAAACGATAATATACTAGTGTATTATCAAAAATAAGTCATGGGTTTAATACACTGCCGGAGGAGGTTTTATTAAGCTTGTCTGTTAATATGTTATTATGCCTACCAGAGGCTCCCTAAATTAGTTTAACCCTTTACCACACAATGCTGCCTTTCAACGACGCTGGGAAAGAAGCCTTCTGAAAACATTGTTGGAAAAGGAGAAAATGCTGGTAACCAGCATTTTCTCCTTTTCCCACAATGTTTTTTACCCCATCGAAGAACAATTGCACCATTTGAGCCACATTGAAATTGTCGTCTGTAAATGCTTTGTTGAAAGTAACGCTGTTATTTAATTTATCTGCAGAGCCCCAGATAATTTTTTGAGCCAAGAAGTATTTAAGCATCATTTTCTTATGATAGGGGTAAAATGAAATGACTTTGCTTAAGCAGCAATTTTTCAAGCAAGAAAATTCGAATGATAGAGTAAAAACGGAGTTTTACCCCATAATTGAACATAGTATGTTTCAATCCCATAATGTTACCTTTTTTTTTTTCATTTTAGATAGTGCCCAGACAGTAATATTAATTGAAAATTGTGGCAATTTTATTCTTTTTATCTGTTATATGCTGAGCATTGTATAAAAGAAAATACGTTGCTGAAATATGGATACCAGGGTTCTCAATCCCAGAGTCACTGACTCTTGGACCCTAATTTTCAAGCAAAAATGGAATATCCAAGAATCAGAGAGAAAATTTTCATGTTCAAGGGTCAAAATTACTCAGTTTTGATGGAGAGTTAAGGGTGAAATTAAAGTAATTTTTTATGTATTATCTTCTTCATTTTCAGATTTACGAGTGCATTTTCAAACACTGATTACAACGTTTTAGTAATTTCAAGATTTTGATTATCAGAAAGATGGAGAGATGAATTATGACTTGCAGCCCTAACATGCAATTTGTCATTATGAATAAATGAACACAATGTTCTGACAGTTTTCCAAACAACATAATTTTAGACTCTTTCATATTTAAAGCAGTAGCAGATGAAAATTCAAATGTGGCTTGAATTACTGGATTTTGTCTTTCTTCCGCATACTAGAATGTTGTGGAAAAGGGAGAAAAGAAAGGTCACCATCATGAAAGGGTTCTTTCATTCTAGTGTTCTTTCTTTGTATGAGTGACCAATACCTTTTTTAGCTCACCTGAGCACAACGTGCTCAAGGGGAGCTATTAGGATCACCCGGTGTCCGTTGTGCGTCGTTCGTCGTGCGTCGTCAACAATTCTTTAAACATCATCTCCTCCTAAACCACTGGGCCAATTTGGACCAAACTTGGCAGGAATGTTCCTTGGGAGGTCCTCTTTAAAAATTGTTCACAAAATTTGATTCCATCAAAAACTCTGGTTGCCATGGCAACGAAATGGAATTTTCTAAGAAATTCTTTAAAAATCTTCTCCTCTGAAACCGCTGGTCAGATTTTGAAATAATTTCACAGGAATGTTCCTTGGGTGACCCTTTTAAAAAGTTGTTCACGAAATTTTGATATGTCGAAAAACATGGTTCTGGTGAATGGGGGCTACTTGCATTATATGGATATGAAGAAATTCTTATAATTTCTTCTTCTCTGAAACCGCTGGTCAGATTTTAAAATAATTTCACAGAGATATTTCTTGGGTGACCCTTTTCAAAAAGTGTTCGCGAAATTTTGATCCGTCAAGAAACATGGCTCTGGTGAATGGGGGCTACTTGCACTATACAGAAATGAAGAAATTCTTAAAAATTCTTCTTCTCTGAAATGGCTGGTCAGATTTTGAAATAATTTCACAGAGATGTTCCTTGAGTGACCCTTTTCAAAAACTGTTTGCGAAATTTTGATACGTCAAGAAACATGGCTCTGGTGACTTGGGGCTACTTGCACTATACGGCCATGGAGAAATTCTTAAAGATTCTTCTTCTCTGAAACCGCTGGTCAGATTTTGAAATAATTTCACAGAGGTATTTCCTGGGTGACCCTTTTCAAAAACTGTTCGCGAAATTTTGATCCGTCAGGAAACATGGCTCTGGTGAATGGGGGCTACTTGCACTATACGGAAATGAAGAAATTCTTAAAAATTCTTCTTCTCTGAAATGGCTGGTCAGATTTTGAAATAATTTCACAGAGATGTTCCTTGGGTGACCCTTTTCAAAAATGTTTGCGAAATTTTGATCCGTCAAGAAACATGGCTCTGGTGACTTGGGGGCTACTTGCACTCTACGGCCATGGAGAAATTCTTAAAAATTCTTCTTCTCTGAAACCGCTGGTCAGATTTTGAAATAATTTCACAGGAATGTTTGTTGGGTGACCGTTTTCAAAAATTGTTCGCGAAATTTTTATCCGTCAAGAAACATGGCTCTGGTGACTTGGGGCTACTTGCACTATACGGCCATGGAGAAATTCTTAAAAATTCTTCTTCTCTGAAATGGCTGGTCAGATTTTGAAATAATTTCACAGGAATGTTCCTTGGGTGACTCTTTTCAAAAGTTGTTCGCGAAATTTTGATCTGTCAAGAAACATGGTTCTGGTGACTGGGGGCTACTTGCACTATACGGATATGAAGAAATTCTTAAAAATTCTTCTTCTCTGAAACTGCTGGTCAGATTTTAAAATAATTTCACAGGAATGTTCCTTTGGTGACCCTTTTCAAAAACTGTTCGCGAAATTTTGATCTGTCAAGAAACATGGTTCTGGTGAATGGGGGCTACTTGCACTATACGGAAATGAAGAAATTCTTAAAAATTCTTCTTCTCTGAAACCGCTGGTCAGATTTTGAAATAATTTCACAGAGATGTTCCTTTGGTGACCCTTTTCAAAAACTGTTTTGATCCGTCAAGAAACATGGCTCTGGTGACTGGGGTTAAATTAAAGCAATACCTTGTGGGCATTCTTGAGGCCACATATTTTGCTCAATTGACTTGAAAATTTATCAGAATGTTTGCCTAAATTAAATCTTGGATGAGATTGAAATTGGGTCATCTGGGGTCATAAAGTAGGTCACTAGGTCAAATTAAAGGAATACCTTGTGGGCACTCTAGGGGCCACATTTTTTGTCTTGATGATATCTCAGAGGAGTTCAAAATTGGGTCACATAGGGTCATAAACAATGTCATTGGGTCACATTTTTGTCTTGATGATATCTCAGAGGAGTTCAAAATTGGGTCACATAGGGTCATAAACAATGTCATTGGGTCACATTGAAGAAATAACTTGTGGGCACTCTAGAGGCCACAATTCTAGCTAAATTGACCGGAAAATTGGTCTGCATATTTGACTTGATGATATCTCGGATCAATTAGAAATTGGGTCTCATAGGGTCATAAACTAGGTCACTGGGTCAAAGAAATTTATTGTGGGCATTGTAGAGGCCACAGTTTTTGGTCAACTGACCTGAAAATTTGTCAGCATGTTTGACTTGATGATATCTTAAATGGATTTGAAATTGGGTCACATAGGGTCATAATCTAGGTCACTAGGTAAAATTACAGAAATACCTTCTGGACACTCTAGAGGTGACGGTTCTTGCCCAATTCACCTGAACCTTGGTCAACAAGTTTGTTTTGATGTCTCAGATGAGTTTGAAATTTGGTCACAAAGGGTCATAAACTAGGTCACTAGGTCAAATTGAAGAAAGACATTTTGGACACTCCGGAGGCCACATTTTCCGCTCAATTGACTTGACAGTTGGTCAGAATGTTTGTCTTAATAATATCTCAGATAAGTTTTGAATTGGGTCATTATGACCCAGGAGTGGAATTTTGCCTAATGACTCAGGTGAGCGATCCAGGGCCATCATGGCCCTCTTGTTAACACTTGTTCCAGTGCTAACACTGTAAAACAAGAAGGCCTAACATCCACCCTCCCCAGTCTAATTTGTAGATTGTCATATATTTTATTTCATAAGGCATCCAATGGTATTAATCACTACAAAACAGATATTTTGGCTTCCACTTCTTGATTTGTACAGAGATTTGTGTAAATTCACTGTTTAAATTCATTACTAAAGATGATAAGACAGATTGAAGTGCCTCTGATTGGACAATATCAAACTGATCTTTGTTGTGTCATGGGTTTTCCTGTTTGTTTTCAGCGTCCGAGTTTTCATGTCAACTAATTTTTGGAGAAGTATTTTCACATCGTTTGACATGAATTTGTCAATTAGGGTAGCAGGTAATACTTAAACCTGTCAATTTGTTCAAAGAATGATATGCGAACGTTTCAGCAGCGACACATCTGATCAAGATGATGATCTCGGTTGTCAACAAAATACACAGTGAGAATCAGTCAAATTGCGCATCGTGAGAAACCTGTGCATATTTGTTTCGCTTTAAAATAAGTTTTGTTGCATATTTGCTGTTCTTAAGAAGGTAAAATATGCAAATAAGCAGCTTATCTGGGACACTGATCTGATTGATAACCCTTGTCCCGCCGAATTTTTATTATTGACAGTTACATTCATAAAGAAAAAAAAAAAAAAGAATTGAGCAAGAAAAAAAGTTGTATAACTGTTGATAGAGATTTGAAAGTTGTGGCTAAATATTTTGTTATGTTTGAACTGTTTCAGAGTCTGGCAATAGGGGCAGATTCCAATGGAAGTGGTGTGATAGCATTGCTTGAACTAGCAAGATTGTTTTCCAAACTATATACAAACTCAAGAACACATGCCAAGTATCCTTTATGAACATTGTGTGGTATATTTTCCTAATGTCCTGACCTACTTGTCCAAAGGATGAAGTTTTTTCAAGGGCGGTATTTCAGATCAAAATCAGGCTGTGTGGAACAGTGCATTCTTTTCTGTGCCTGACATTGGAATAAAAGCCTTAATTAAAACTTTTAAAAGATGACAAAAGTTCAGACATGTCGAAATTGAAACCATTTGCTTCTATTTTGTATAGTGGTTAACACCATTTTCAACATTATGTCACGCGACTAATGCGCCTTTCTATGCTTTCCTTGAGTTTCTTTACCAGTTCTTTGAACAATATTCTAATTTCTTTCCAAGCAGCTGGCTGCTTTCCCTCATAACCGGCGTCAAACAAATGATCAGTAGTGAGAGATGCAGGTGCTCTCCAAATTTGGAAGTCTACGATATCTCATTTGGGAAAGGGTTAAGGTGATACCTAGTTAACCCTTTACCAAACAATCCCCGGTTTTAACGACCCTAAGGAAAGAAGGCCTTTGAAAGCATTGTGGGAAAAGGAGAAATTGCTTGTAACAAGCAGTTTCTCTTTTTCCCATAATGTTTTCTGTCCTATCGGAGAACTTAGCTCATTTGCACCAACTTCAAATTTTTTTGTTGTCTGCAAACACTTTCAATTTGGAAGAGTCTAAAAGTTGTTGATTGGGAAAGGGTTAAGAAAAATTCTAAATCATGGAGTCTATTAATCCTTTACCAGACAACAAAATTTTAGCCCAGTCCAGATTGAAAGCATTTGCAGAGGACAATTTCAGTGTGGGTGAAATGATGCAATTTTTCTTTGATTGGGTAGAAAACATTGTGGGAAAAGGAGAAAATGCTGGTTACCAGCATTTTCTCCTTTTCCCTCAAATGTTTTCAAACGGCTTCTTTTCCCAGGGTCCGTAAATGGCAACATTGTGCAGTAAAGGATCAGTAGATTTTTGCACTTGTTTACAAAGACATTCCTTTCTTTCTAGCGATTTTTCGCCTCTCACTTCTGATGCATGTGAGAAAAGTACTCAGTGGCTTTGGAAAGAAAGTTGTGTCAGTACTGATGTGAGAAAGCCAGGAAACACGTGGGTACGTCACTGACTGCCATGATATGACCTGAGCTGTTAAAATGGCGTTTAACTCCGATACAAGCTACAGTACAAAGACATCCTTAACTTTGATGAGGTATAATCTTGTCTTCCTTTTGAGTGGAGCTGGTAAATTCAACTTTCTGGGGTCCAAAAAGTGGATTGAAGATAGCTTTGAAAACACAGGTAATATGCCTCAACTTTTTTATCGAATGATAAAACTTTCAGCAATTATTTCAATTATATCGCAGAGGCCAGTGCACTAATCCATATTTTCTTTTTGTTTCTTTTATCATTACTTAACATAGTATTCTTTCCAAGCCACTGACTGCTTTCTCACATGACATTCAGAGAAACAGTTATCAGTAGGGAGAGAGGAATTAATCCTGTTGCGATGACTATCATCAATCCTTCGGGAAAAAATTTGTCAAGCTGGGGATTCAAACCAGTGACCCTCTGGTCACAAGTCCTGTGCACTATACACTGCACTACTGGGGCTTGGCGGTTTCTCTTCGGAAGATTTGAAAAGAGAAAATGCTGGTTTAGTTTAAACAGATTTAGTTTACATCGATTGAGAAACAAGTTCTTACAACTTATACTAATCTCTCTCGATTCTGCTTCCTGGAAACTACACCAGTACTCGCGCCAAATGTGTGGGCCAATGAAAAGTCCCAAAGTTGACATCCGCTCCCAGGTATCGAACTCAGGACCTTTTGATTACAAGGCCGCCGCTGTACCTCACAACCATGGACACCACTATTAACCAGCATTTTCTCCTTTTCCCACAATGTCTTCAAAAAATTCCATTTTCAGCTCCGTTAAAACTCGGGGATTGTCTGAGAAAGGGGTCAGTCATACGGCTTAATTTTCTATTTCAGAGAGTAACTTGCTGTCAGACATAGCCTATGTATTGTGTTTAGACAGTATAGGGAGAGATGATACCCTGCATTTACATGTATCCAAACCTCCAAAGGAGGAAACACCTGGGGCAGTTTTCTTACAGGTACAAGCATAATATTATGTAGCTATTTTGTGACACAATTTAGGTAGCAATCTACTTGGAGCATTTCAAAATACCTCTTGTTTTTAACTCTTAACCATATGGCAATTTGTCAGACCAGCTCAAAATGGAAACATTTACAGGCAACAAAGTAATTGGCACTCAAGTGAGATAAGCATTGGACTGTTTGTGTTTTGTTGGTATATTGTTTAATGCTGTTTTCAACATTATTTCAGTTACATTGTTGTGGCCAGTGCACCTATCCATACTTTACGCCAAGCCCCGTAGCTCAGTCGGTAGCATACAAGACTTGAGAACAGGAGGTCGCTGGTTCAATCCCTGGTTTGGCCAATTTCTTTCCGAGGATTGATGATAGTCAATGTGACAGGATTCATTCCTCTCTCACCGCTGACCATTGTTTCGACGATGGTTATGTGGGAAAGCAGCCAGTGGCTTGGAAAGAATATTGTGCAGAGTACTGGTAACAGAGACTCCAGGAAAGAATGGATAGGTGCACTGGCTGCCGCGATATAACTGAAATAATGTTGAAAACAGCGTTAAACACGGCACAATCAATCAATCAATCCATACTTTGCTTGAGTTTCTTTTACCACTACTTTTCACTATATTCTTCTTCAGTCTTTATCAAACAAAAAAAGTTTAGACTGGTCCAAATTGAAAGCATCTGCAGACAACAAAATAAATGTGATTGAAAAATTGAAATTTGTTTTGGGCAGGGTAGAAAACATTGTGGGAAAAGGAGAAAATGCTGGTTACCAGCATTTTCTCCTTTTCCCACAATGTTTTCAAAAGCCTTCTTCTTCAGGGTGGTTAAAACTCGGGATTGTGTGGTAAAGAGTTAACTTCACAATCGCAGTCTTTAGTCACCCTCAGAAAGAAGCAATTTGTAAACATTATGGGAAAAGGAGAAATTGCTGGTAATCAGCATTTTCTCCTTTTCGTACAATGTTTTCTACCCTTTCAAATACAGAGATCATTTTTTGAGCAACACTTGTTCTGTTGTCTGCAGATTCACTTTCTCCTATTCCCACAATATTTTCTTCCCTTTTAAAAACAAATTCCGCAATTTAGGCTACATTTAATCTATTGTCTGCAAATGCTTTAAATTTTGACAACTCTAATATTTTCATTTCTGATAAATACCTTGAACGTGGTACAAACCTTTCAAACAAATTCATATCTATCTCGGTTTTATGTAAAACTTATATACAATTCACAGCATCTAGAAAAGGTATCCTCAACATTTTACCCCGAAGTCAACTTTAAAATGGTACACAAGAAGATCAACCTGGCTGACGAGAATCTGGCGTGGGAACACGAGCGATACAGCATGAAGCGTCTTCCAGCGTTCACTCTGTCTCACTTCGAAACCCACAAGTCTTTTGATAGAGCCTCCATTCTGGACACAAGGTAAAACATCCATAGATAAACTTTCAGAGCTCCAGATAAAGAGAGTGATTTTGATTTCAAAACTGAAAATATTAATCACTCTCCACTAAACCCTACGTTATGGGTACTCATTAGAATAGTCTTACCAAGATGATTCTAATGAGTACCCACAACATAGGGTTTGGAAGAGAAATAATGGATTTAGAATACTATCACTCCCATTTATCCGGAGGTCTTTACTTTCAAAGCTTGTTAACCACAATATCCAGAATTTTAAGGTCCTTGAGAAAGAAGGTGTTCGAAAACATTGCGGGCAAGGAGAAAATTATTGTAACCAATATTTGAGGTCTTCTTGAGAAAGAAGGTCTTTGAAAACATTGTGGAAAAAGGAGAAAATGCTGATGAGTCTTGATAAGACGATTCTAATGAGTACCCATAATGTAGGGTTTAGTGGAGAGTGATTAATATTTTCAGTTGGTTTTCCCCGCAACATTTTCTACCCTTCCAATGAAAATTTCAGTTTTTGAGTAGCATTTAATTTGCATCTGCAAACGCTTTCAATTTGGACCAGTCTAAAATTTTGTTGTATGGTAAAGAAAGACGTAAGAATTACAATCTGCTGTCGTTGAAGAATTTTTAGTCTATTAATTCTTTACCAAACAACAAAATTTTAGACTGGCCCAAATTGAAAGCAGTTGCAGACTACAAAATAAATTTGACTGAAAAATTGAAATTTGTTCTGGGAAGGATAGAAAACATTGTGGGAAAAGGAGAAAATGCTGGTAACCAGCATTTTCTCCTTTTCCCACAATGTTTTCAGAAGGCTACTTTCATAGGGTCCTTAAAAGTCGGGATTGTGTGGTAAAGAGTTAAAGGCTCCATATTTACCCACGCTATCAACTCCATATGTTAGCTGATGTGCATATGTAACTATTTAGTCTTCAAAAGGAATTCAGTTCCCAATCAAATTGATATGACCCATTCTCTGTGAAAAGAGGGCTTGATGCATCTGCTTAAAGTATCGTCCCATGTCAGCCTGCACAAGCACATGCTGACTTGGGTCAAAACTGTTTGCTGTTGTTAAGTTTTCTGCGTGGAAAAGGATCATTGAAGCTAGAGATCCAGCTGATAGTTTGACTTAATGGATTTGTATGGATCCATAATTATGTGATGACTTGCTTGGTATCATGCATCAGAGAGATGCATTAAACCCCCTTTTTGCCAGGGCATGAATTGTTTATGATTTCGGGATTGAACAGTCTTGACATCTGTCACTTCTATGGCCAGACACTAGAATCCCTTTTGGTGTCTGTATCTAGAAATCAAATTCATGTGTGTTTTGGTCAACCAATCAGATTTTGTGCCTGATTTTTCACTTGTTTCATCTCTTTTCTCATTTAGAATTCAACACAGGTTTTGGTGATGATTTTTTTTCGTTGGAAATCTAATGAATTTTTTCTTTTACATAAAGCCCTGGGCCCGTATTCACCAACCATTCTTAAGAATATTCTTAGTCTTATTCGCTAAGATTGTCCAAATTTGAAAGCAACATAACTTCTGATTGGCTAAACCAAATGGTTTAGCCAATCAGAAGTTGTGTTACTTTCAAATCCAGAAAATGTTGGAGAATAAGTCTAAGAATGTTCTTAAGAATGGTTGGTGAATACGGACCATGATTTGAGTTTTGTGATCAAGTCTTATCTCATCTTCTATATTATCTGTTTAATTATGTGTTTACAGAGATACAGTGAACGTAGACAAATTAGTTAGAAATATACAGTTGACAGCAGAAGCATTGGCCAGACATATTTACAATCTAACTTCACAAGGGAATATCCAGCTCTTCAGTGAAACATTGGTAAGTATAACTGGAGGTTAGCACCAATTGTCCATATATCTACATAACTCAAGAAACTGTAAGGTCAGATATTATAACTTATTTCATGCTTTTTGTTACTTGATTGGGAAATAATGGTTGATTATGGTGTGATAATTTCCCTGTTTTGACCAGTGAATTTACCAATTAACTGGTACAGAAATACGGAGAGCTCCCCTGTACTTAACAAGTCCCAACAAAAAAGGAGTTGGAAGCATGAAATAAAAATATATATATTTTTTTTTCCCGGTGAAATATAGAAATTCATTTCATCTCGTTAACATCATGCTATGATGTTTTCATTCCTGGCTGCGCCACTCCTGAATATATTTCCAATGATATTCACAAGATAAAATAAATAGAGGATATTTGTATTTTTCGGCGAAAGATCGAAATTTTTTTCGTTGAGTAAACATCATCGGTAATGTTTTCACGAGTGGCACAGCCACTCGTGAAAGCATCACCAATGATGTTCAAGAGAAATATAGCGTAAATTATGTGATATTTCCCTCCATTTGAGTGGCACGCACTGATTACCTAGGTAACAAGAGTGTGGCAACTAATGTTTCCGCCTTCAATTGAAGAGTTAGAATATATAAAATCGGTATTTTCACGGGTTGTAACCATGAAATAACAAACCATAATTCACTATTATTATACCCCCTCAAACAAAGTTGGAGGGGGGGTATACTGGAGTCACCCTGTCCATCCGTCTGTGTGTCACGAAATCTTGTCCGGAGCATGAATTCCAAAGGATAAAAGCTAGGAACTTCAAACTTCATACACAGATGGATCACATTGATGACAAGTGCAGTGCACAAGAACCATAACTCTGTCTTCAGTATTTTTTGAGTTATTGCCCTTTGTAAGTTTAAGATTTAGATTTTTGTCCAGAGCATAACTCCCAAAGGATAAAAGCTAAGAACTTGAAACTGTTTTGGGACAAAGTGCTGGTTGGGGTATTAATCACCTTTAGTGATAGCTCTAGTTTCTCAGTAAACTACTTAAAAGCACGAAATAAATTCCGATCTTTAGCTGAAAGAAAACAAATATCCTCTGTATGACTGTGCAAATGCACTGTGAAGAGGCAACAGACTGTCATGACAAACTTAGCAATAAAAATACTTCAAACCTCAGGGTCTGTATTCACCAACCATTCTAATTGCTTTCTTAGCCATATTCTCTTTCTAGAATTACACAGTTTCTGACTGGCTAAACCAATTTTGCTAGACCATTTTGTTTAGCCTATCAGAAATTGCATTACCTTTGGAATTTAGGAAAATCTTGAGAATTAGACTCAGAATGATAATATTATTATGAATGTTTGGGTGAATACAAGCCCAGGCTCCATATTCACCAGTGTCTGATCCAGGATTTGAAATATTAGGGGGAAAATCCCCCGTTATTTTGAAAAAGATGGGGGATTTCTCAAAGTATGGGGGATAGGAAAAAAGTAGATAGGAAAAGAACCCCACTTATAGAATCGGCTTTGGAAAAATTTTCGAAAAAATTAATGTACTTTTTTCCGTCCTCCTTTTATATTATTGTAGATAAAATCAATTCATATTCAGAAAAAAACATCAAAAATACTTACATTTCTGTAAATATGACAATTTTTTTTTACCAGGCTTACTTAGATAAAAATGCGGTTTAATTTTTCGTTTAAAAGAATCTGTTAAGTTGAATTGGTAACTCTACGTAAACAAAAAGGGAAGCTACTCTATGCAATAGTGATGTGCTCGATCTGTCTATCTTTCTTCATAAACATGTAAATCGGTGAAAAATAGGTAGGAAATTTGACTATTCTCTCCAAAATTTGAATGCAAGATTATCCCGCAGTTGGTTTGAAAATATGCGTGAATCACAAAAAGTATCGGCGATTCCCGCAATTGTACGCTCTAGATCAGACACTGTATTCACTAACCAGTCTCGAGAACATTCTTAGTCTTACTCTCAGGAATTTTCTGAATTTGAAAGTATCACAACTTCTGATTGGCTAAACCATAGGGTTTCTCATTAGCTGAACCAAATGGTTAAACCCTTTACCACACAATTCAGACTTTAAACAACTCTGAGAGAGTTTGAAAACATTGTGGGAAAACATTTTGAAAACATTGTGGGAAAAGGAGAAAATGCTGGTAACCAGCATTTTCTCCTTTTCCCACAATGTTTTCTAACCTTTCAGAAACAAATACAATCATTTTAGCCAAATTTGATTTGTCGTCTGCAAATGCTTTCAATTTGGATCAGTCTGAAATATTGTTGTTTGGTAAAGAGTTAAACAGTTAGAAATCTTTGGGAAATCTTGGAACATACAGATAGGTGCCCTGTCATTTTATGACTGAAATGGTGTTAAAAAATGGGTTAAAAAGTGTAGCAGACAAAAGCATAGTTGATCTACTATGCTAAATGTAATTTTAAAAGGGCTAGTAACTTAGCCAAGTAAGCTTTTTCTGGATTTCTTTTTTCCTATATAGGAAACATTTGACCCTCTATTGAATGTAAGAAAACACTCATATATTGAAGTTTTGGGGAATGTTTAGAGAAATTTGGGGTCCAACATCAAAGAAACAAGTGGTCAGGTAAAATGCTGAATAAGGTTGACCGCACAATTTTTTTTTGCCTGCTACTCATTTGATTTTGTAAATATTCTCGAGGAATACTTTCTCTGGCAAGTGATTTTTTCTTTTACAGAATGTACAAAAAGATCTGGTGTCCGCATGGTTGGATCACCTTACATATCAACCCAGGGCAGCACAGTTAATTCCCAAAGACAGCAGTTTACTTTCCACGCTTGAAGAGACTATGTCGAGGTACCTTAAAGATGTAGAAAGGACAGTTATAAAGACAGAAAAAAGGTACTCCTGTATTGTATTTGTTATAACCCTCAATCAAACAATCCCCTGTTGTTTTGTATGACCATGAGGAAACCATGCTTTTGAAAACATTTTGGGAAAAGGAGAAAATGCTGGTAACCAGCATTTCCTCCTTTTCCCATAAAGTTTTTTCCAATTTTAAAAACAAATCAGTAAACCCTGTTTGGTATGACCATGATAAGGCAAGCTTTTGAAAACATAATGGGAAAAGGAGAAAATGTTGGTTACCAGCATTTTCTCCTTTTTCCCATGATTTTTTCCTGAAAATTCAAATATTTACATCACATTTAGTTTGTTTACAGACAGTTTGTTCAATTTTGAAGAAGTCTTGTATTTATGTCAGGATGTTCAGACCAATTCAAGAACAGGAAAATGTATTACTTGAATGATGTTGAACAACAGTTGGAAACTAATGGAGCAGATACTTATGACAAGCTTTGGTCCTTTTCTTCCAGTCTTGTAAGGGGCCTAAAGTTTTATCTTTGTGTTAATGCATTATTTTTAGGGCTGGTAAGTTAATTAAATGGAGTCATCTGATATTTTTGATGTTATATGTAGTTGTGTTTCTGTTTTTGACGTAAAATTGTCTATATATATGCATGAAAATAGGCTCGGATGCAAAATATCAAAGCTGAGTGTGTCACTTGGACGCAGTCAAAAATGAGTCAAAACCATGATTTAACTAGATCTATATCAATAACAAAAACAGTGCAAAATACCCATGTTGTGCTCATATTGTCTTTTCCGGCAAACTGATCATAGGAAAACAGCTGTTGTTTCTTTCCTGAAGATGGCTTCCTGAGCCAAAAAGAAAAAGCATTCGTGATCTTTCCAAGACCAATGGCTGAAAGATAACTGCCTTCGAAGATTAGGTGCCAAGAGAAATTTATCTATATTCCTTCTATTTGTGTAAATGTGTTTGATTTGTCATGAAACTAAGCAGAAATAAGGTTTTTACAACAGGTTGCATGGACTTTCAAAGAAGTTCCATCGTGATGTAAGATTCATACTATTTCGAGAGGCTGTCACCGGTGTGCACAGCACATTAAATCTGCAAAAGGTTCCATAAAGATGTCATTTGAAATATTTATCCACTAACTGAATTTGGCCTTAACCCTTAGGCTGCTTATCGCGCGACCCACCGACCTTTTGCGGACAGCGTAGATCAAGATCAGACTGCACAGAACGTGCAGTCTGATCTTTGATCTACACTGTCCGATAAGGAGACATCTTTCCTCCAAAAATACCTTTGAAACAAAAAAGTTTTGGGCTTCTACTATCTACTATTGAGTTTCATTTCATTTATTCAGCAGGACTAGGGTTAATAACCAAATCTGCCCTTAATAAACAGACGATTTATGCAAGTAAAAATGGGACTCGGAAGGGACACAATGGGACTCTACTTTAGCAATGCACTGGGTCCCATGGACTCAGTAATATTTTATTCAAATGGAAACACAGTTTTGAAATTTTCTTTCAAACAAAAATACATTGAATTATATGTATTATTTATACACAGGGATCCAGAGTTTGTTTTTTATGATGGTGCAGAGTACAAGATGAATGCATTCAGTGTAAAACCAGCCATCTTTGATCTCTTCCTTGCAGCAGCTATTGGTGGTTACTTGGCAGCTATCTACTTTATTGTTCAGGTTTGTGTTTGTTCCTCAGTTACCTTTGAGGCTTGATGCTAACTTTCAGGACAGGTTTTATAAAGCTATCATAAAGCAGAATACAGCACTTGTCATGCTGTAAAATTTTTTATCTAAGGTGTCCCTTAAAAGATTGCAGTGTCCATAAGATTGCGTGACCCTGTAACAGTCAACTTGGACATACTCCATAAAGCTAGAACCTATTTTGAGTTAAATACATGTAACTATATTGACAAACTTGCAAATTTATATCAAATCAAACCAATTTTATATATAGCCTGTAATTCTGTAATTGTTAGCTCACCTGAGCACGAAGTGCTCATGGTGAGCTATTGTGATCGTGCTGTGTCCGTCGTGCGTCGTCCATCGTCAACTTTTTACCTTGTGTACACTCTAGAGGCCACATTTTCAGTCCGATCCTCATGAAATTTGGTCAGAATGTTTGTCTTGATAAAATCTCGGAGGAGTTCGAAATTTGGTCATGTGGAGTCAAAAACTAGGTCACTAGGTCAAATCTTAGAAAAACCTTGTGTACGCTGTAGATGCCGCATTTTCAGTCCAATCATCATGAAACTTGGTCAGAATATTTGTCTTGATAAAACCTGGGACGAGTTCGTAATTGGGTCATGTGGGGTCAAAAACTAGGTCACTAGGTCAAATCTTCGAAAAACCTTGTGTATGCTCTAGAGGCCGCATTTTCAGTCAGATACTTGTGAAATTTGGTCAGAAAGTTAGTCTTGATAAAATCTCGGAGGAGTTTGAAATTGGGTCATGTGGGGTCAAAAACTAGGTCACTAGGTCAAATCTTCGAAAAACCTTGTGTACACTCTAGAGGCCACATTTTCAGTCAGATACTGGTGAAACTTGGTCAGAATGTTTGTCTTGATAAAATCTGGGACGAGTTTGAAATTGGGTCATATGGGGTCAAAAACTAGGTCACTAGGTCAAATCTTCAAAAAACCTTGTGTACACTCTAGAGGCCACATTTTCTGTCAGATACTTGTCAAATGTGGTCAGAATGTTTGTCTTGATTAAATCTCGTACGAGTTCGAAATTGGGTCATGTGCGGTCAAAAACTAGGTCATTAGGTCAAATCTTCAAAAAACCTTGTGTACGCTCTAGAGGCCACATTTTCTGTCAGATACTTGTCAAATTTGGTCAGAATGTTTGTCTTGATAAAATCTGGGACGAGTTAAAAATTGGGTCATGTGGGGTCAAAAACTAGGTCACTAGGTCAGATCTTCAAAAAACCTTGTGTACGCTCTAGAGGTCACATTTTCAGTCAAATACTTATGAAACTTGGTCAGAATGTTTGTCTTGATAAAATCTGGGACGAGTTCAAAATTGGGTCATGTGGGGTCAAAAAGTAGGTCACTAGGTCAAATCATCGAAAAATCTTGTGCACGCTATAGAGGCCACATTTTCAGTCAGATACTTGTGAAATTTGGTCAGAATGTTTGGCCTATTGACTCAGGTGAGCGATCCAGGGCCATCATGGCCCTCTTGTTTTTCTAGCTGCTGTCTGAGAATGTCTGAATGTTTCAATATCTTTGCAATAGTTCGAGGGAGCTATAAAAATATATATTAAGTTTGTTATCACAATCAATCTGAGGAATGGCAGAATTTCATATGATCTTGTAATATTTCATTTCATTGTTATATCAAATAAATTTGGGTTTGAAATTTTTGTAATATGGTGTGAGAAGGATAAAATTCTGGCAACAAGCATTTTTTCTTAACCCTTTACCACACAATCCGGACTTTTAAAGACCCTGGTGAAGAAGCCCCTTGAAAAACATTGTGGCAAAAGGAGAAAATGCTGGTAACCAGCATTTTCTCCTTTTCCCACAATGTTTTCTACCTTTCCCAAAACAAATTTCAGTTTTTGAGTCACATTTATTTTGTCATCTGCAAATTCCTTCAATTTGGAGACGTCCATAATTTTGTCGTTTTGGTAAAGAGTTAAACCCCTTTTCCTAGAGCATCGTTCATTTGTAGTGTTGGGAAATCGGTTGAAAATTCTAATCGATGATCGGTTGGAATCGAATTCCACTTCTGATTTGATCATCGATCGTATAGTCGGTTATAGAAGAATATAAAATTTGGTTTTTGGATGTTAACTTAGACAAATATAAAACATTCTTGGAAGAGGAAAAAATATACCTAACAAGCAGGCTCTCCTTTTTTTCCACTACAGTTTCGAGCATTTGTCACATACAGTTGTTGAATTTTTTTTTGAAAATGTTTGATTGCAGCGAGACTTTTCTTACCCATAGTGCGGTACAGCTTCCTATATATTCAATAGACAGAGCTGCTTAGATCTAAATTATATTTCATCATAGGCTCATCGTGATTTAAATTATGAAAGCCAAAATACATCCATGCTTTAGATTTTGCTTTTGCACCTGTGTGGGGAATGAATTTGAGCTGTTTAACTGCATCAGTCACCATTTTCATGTTTTTCAGGTCATTAGAGTTGTGTCCCTTGATTCAGTTTGGCATCCCTTGGTTAAGTTCGGTGTTATTCAGGTTTAGTCCGATGATCGATTTTTGATATTTGTGATCAATGATCAGCATCGGCAATCATTAACCGATAGTTAATCGATCTTTTCCGATCATCGTCTCATCACTATTCATTTGTATTGTGTAATTTCTGTTATTACAAACTACAGATTTTTTTTTTTTATCACTTTCAGAATTTCCATGTGTTGCTTGGACTCCTCTACAAGTTCCTCAAACCAAGCAAGACAGTAAAAGCCAACTAAATGATATTCAACTCTATAAACATGGAATGTGCCAGCATCAAAACCTATGCCAGAGATTTTTGTTTTATATCTTAACATCTGTAGTGTACTGTAGCAAAATCTGGATTATTCGATTCTGACCCACACGGCCTGTCAAAGCGCGTAGCTTTTTACCAAATCTTTATTTTAGACTCGTCCATATTGAAAGCAAATGCAGATTACAAGTTAAATGTCCCTCATGTGACAATATTTGTCTTTAAGAAGGTAGAAAACATTGTGGGAAAAGGAGAAAATGCTGTTTACCAGCATTTTCTCTTTTTCTTACAATGTTTTCAAAAGCCTTCTTCCTCAGGGTTGTTTAAACTTGGGATATTTGGTAAGGGGTAAAACTTGAAAAAGAAAAACGTGGGCACAGCTGTAATTGCCTAAGTCCATACATGCTTGTACTGTAACTCTTTACCACACAATGACAACTTTTTTCGACCCTTCGGTCAAATTAAAGAAATACCTTGTGGGCACTCTAGAGGCCATGTTTCTTACTCAATTGACCTGAAAATTGGTCAGAATGTTTGTCTTGATGAATTCTTGGATTAGTTGTAATTTGGGTCACCTGGGGTCATAAACTAGGTTACCAGGTCAAATTAAAGAAATACCTTGTGGGCATTCTAGAGGCCACATTTCGTACTCAATTGACTTGAAAATTGGTCAGAATGTTTGAATGAAATCTCGGATGAGATTGAATTTGGGTCACCTGGGGTCATAAACAAGGTCACTAGGTCATATTAAAGAAATACATTGTTGACACTCTAGAGGCCACATTTCTTACTCAATTGACCTGAAAATTGGTCAGGATATTTGTCTTGATGAAATTTTGGATGAGTTCGAATTTGGGTCACCTAGGGTCATAAACTAGGTCACTAGGTTAAATTAAAGAAATACCTTGTGGACACCCTAAAGGCCACATTTTTTGCTCAGTTGACTTGAAAATTGGTCAGAATGTTTGTCTTGATGAAATCTCGGATGAGTTTGAATTTGGGTCACCTGGGGTCATAAACTAGGTCACTAGATCAAATTAAAGAAATACCTTGTGGACACTCTAGAGGCCACATTTTTTGCTCAAATGACTTGAAAAGTGGTCTGAATGTTTTTCTTGATGAAATCTTGGATTCGAATTTGGGTCACTTGGGGTCATAAACTTGGTCACTAGGTCAAATTAAAGAAATACCTTGTTGATACTGTAGAGGCCACATTTCTTACTCAATTGACCTGAAAATTGGTCAGAATGTTTGTCTTAATGAAATCTCGGATGAGTTCGAATTTGGGTCACCTTGGGTCATAAACTGGTTTCCAGCATTTTCTCCTTTTCCCGCAATGTTTTCAAAAGGCTTCTTCTACAGGGTCGTTAAAACACGTCATGGTGTGGTATAGAGTTAATTATATCTCAGATGAGTTTTGAATTGGGTCATTATGACCCTGGGGGAAATTTCGCCTTTTGACTCAGGTGAGCGATCCAGAGCCATCATGGCCCTCTTGTTTCCTTTTCCCACAATGTTTTCTGACCTATCAATTACAGTTTTTTTTTTATTGGGCCGTCCTTTATTTTTCATTTGCAAATGCTTTCAATTTTGACCAGTCTAAAATTTTGTCGTTTGGTAAAGAGTTATTGTAATTTTTGACCCTTTACTGCACAATGACACCTTTTGACGCCCCAGGGAAAGAAGCCTTTTGAAAACATTGTGGGAAAAGGAGAAAATGCTGGTAACCAGCATTTTCTCCTTTTCCCACAATGTTTTCTACCTGATCAAAGACAAATTGCACCATCTGAGCCACATTGAAATTGTCGTCTGCAAATACTTTCAATTTGGACAAGGCTATAATTTTGTCGTCTGGTAAAGGGTTAAACACTGTACAAACCAAAAAAACAAGTCATGTTTGAATGATCCAGGTTTGTGTACACTCTCACTTGATAAAGCAGCTTAAATTCGACCTTGTTACATTTTTGTCCATTAATTTTGTCTGTTATATGCTATGTTTTTGCAATGAATATGTAGTTTGTTGTCATTTAACCCTTTACCACACAATCCTGACTTTTAACAACCCTGTGGAAGAAGTCTTTTTGAAAACATTGTGGGAAAAGGAGAAAATGCTGGTAACCCGGCAGCATTTTCTCCTTTTCCCACAATGTTTTCTACCCTTCCCAAAACAAATTTCGACTTTCTCCAGTCACATTTATTTTGTTGTCTGCAAACGCTTTCAGTTTGGACCAGTCTAAAATTTTGTCATTTGGTAAAGAGGTAAATGTTGATAAACATGATTTTTACATTGTTATTTATTCAGTGATTGTTCACAAACTGACAGAATGATGCTCATTCACAAACTGACAGAATGATGCTCATTGACATTTTATGCAGATACGTTGCCTACATGTATGTCAAACTTGGGGTAACCCCATTGATATTCATACTGAAGAATAAAGAAATCTGGCTCCAGCCCCTTCTGGCAGGAAATGTTGCATAAGACTGACCATGGGCAAGTCACTGCAGAGTCCAAGCCTGGTATTGCTGAAACCAAGGAAGTGAAAGTGGCATTACCCCTATACTAAACAATCCAGTATTTGTAAGATCCTGAGGAAGATGGCTATTGAAAACATTGTGTGAAAAGGAGAAAATGCTGGTAACCAGCCATTATTGCCTGGTTAATGCCACAGTCACATACGGCTGGGTCAGGAGCCGGATTTGATCCGCGTGAAAATGAGCCGGATTAGTCCCAGAATGGAGGGTAATTTACATACTGGCAGGGTAGAAACGGCTAGATGCGGTTTTTGTACGCGGATTTATAAGTTGGCCTCGGGGATATGAAAAGGGCAAGTACTGGTCGGTAGGGGTCGCTGTGGGTCGAAATGGGTCAACGCGGGTGGGACCGGATGTTACAGCGGTTTCTTATAGGTTTGCCTCTGCGGGTCGACATGGGTCGGTGCGGGCTAATCAGGAAATAGATGCGGGTCCACACGGGTCGAAACGGGTTGAATCGGGTCAAAATGGTTTACTAAGCGGTCCGCATGCCGGTAATAAATACCGCAGCGCTGGCAGATGGTTTTCATTACACCGCCTGCTACAGAAGAGTGCACAACGATTTCATCAACAACTGGAAGCTCTGTTATTCACTGGAAGCTCTGTTATTCATAATGCCGCCCAAGAAGGGAAGTGCCAGATCAAAGTCCAAGGCCAGAAGAGGGAGGGAGTCACCCAGCCCGCCACCCACCCCACCCGGGGCCAGAGAGGAGTCTGGGGACGAAGAAGTTGAGCAGGAGTTCTGTATACCAGTACCCCCAGACACGCCCAGAAGGTCACCCAGGAAGGCTCAGCCCAGACAGCAGGTGGGTGTAATATATTACAATACATTCTTTGGGGGGTGGGTTGGGGGAAAATTTGGTCATGGGGTTGGGGCAAATAATTGTAATGGGTGGGGTAAAGTGTTTGGGGTGTGGAAATATTTTTTTTGGAGGGGGAGCAATTTATTTTTGGGCGGAGGGGGTGGAGAATAAACTATTTTAGGGGTTGTTGGCAAAATTGTTTTTTCAATTTGAGTCTCCTGATTTTCCCGTGTTTAAAATACAAATAATTTATAATGTGTTTTCTTCTGTTTCTTCTTTTGCAGGAGTCTGGTGGCCCTTAAAAGGACCGTTTGTAATTACATATTATACCAGCTTTAGTTTTGCAGCACTGGACGGCCGTTTCGGAATTCCTCATCAGTAGTGCTTTGACTAAAATGTTGAAATCTAAATAATTACAACAAGATGAAAAAACACCCAAAGGACCAAAACTAATTTAACAAATCCAGCTAAGGTATTACTTTGCACAAGGGAGTAAACCTTAGAATTTGAGGAATTTCAAAATTTTAAACCAGATAATTTTGATAACAGTTTATTTCTGACAATACAAGAAGTACTGGGTACTTCCAGTATAGTCCTTAAAAGTACTGTTTTCCAGGTGGGGGTACTTCCCATAGTCTTTAAAAGGACTGGTCCGCCAGTGGGCTGATGAACCCAGATCATCCTCTCCTGCCAGCCAGCTGCACCTGGCCCCTGAAAGTAGTGCTTCAACAGGTTGCGCTGCTTCTTGGCCTTTCTAGTGTCCGTGTTGCCTCCCTGGACACGCTGGCAATCGTCCATCTGAGCACCTTCTCTCCAAGCCCCAGGAACAAGATTGTGAGCCGGATCTTCTGCATCAAGGATGTGGTTCTGTTGACCAGGGTATCTGGTCCTCAGGATGTTGTGCAGACAAATGCAGGCATTCACCACATTCCCCACTGTGGCTGGAGCCAGCTCTAGGAATCCAAGCAGGCAATGGAATCTGTGTGCCAGGATACCGAAGGCATTCTCCACCACTCGCCTTGCACGGGAGAGACGATAGTTGAAGATCCCCTCATCATGGTCAAGTGCTGTCTTGGAGAATGGCTTCATCAGCCAGGTCCTCAGCGCAAAGGCATCATCAGCTACCAAGAAGAATGCCATGGGTTGGTTGTCGGCAGGAAGAGGAGTAGGATCTGGCAGACCGGCGATGTTCTCTCAATGGCCACCTTGAGGTCAGCCTCTCCAGATCTGGCCGTCACAGTAGGAGCCAGGATCACCAACTTGCACTCATCTAAACTTGTAGTCAGCATCGACCATGGCCATGAGGACAATAGAGTTGTAGCCTTTGTAGTTCCAGTAGATGGAACCTCCCTTAGTTGGTTTTCTGATGGCGACATGCTTGCCGTCCACAGCACCGACACAGTGGGGGAAGTTCCATCTACACCGAAACGCATCAGCTACCCCTACCCATTGGTGTGGTTGTATTGGCGTGTCCAGGACCTCCTCCATGTACTCTTCCACAGTGGCATCACACACTTGCATTACATTGCCCGAGATGGTGTTGTGGGGCACCAGGAAGTCATAGGCGATGGAGTGGTAGGAGTCACCAGTTGCCAGGAAGAGTAGGGTGAGGGTCAGCCTCAAACCAGGCCCGATGGGTTCCCTCCAGTGGGTGAATTTCTTCTGGAGTCGTGGCTGAAACCTCAGAAGGAGTTCATCATAGAGGTGGGGGCCACACGGACGTAGTTCTTGAACGTCTGGGGATCTTCTCGTCTCAGCTCTGGCATAAGACTGACGTACTGGCCTAGGATGGGTCTCCTGAGGATCCAAGGCCGTTTCCACCACCTTCTCTGCCGCCTTCTGTCCTCTTGTCTCTGCAAGACGTGCATCAGGACATTGCCAACAACGTCTATCACCTGTCTGTTGAGCTCCAGCAGCTCTTGCATCAGTTCTACCTCTTTCTATGTTGATGATGAATGAATATAGAGTAGAGGAGGCCCTCCTATTTATATGATTTTTTGGACATCCCTCAAATGACCCTCTTCGACCCCTATCTACCCTTATCAACCCTTATCGACCCATATTAATTACTTATCAGCCCGGTTTGACCCCTATCGACCCGTCTCGAACCGTATAGAAATCTGCTTTAAATCCTTAACTCTTGACTACACAACAAAATTTTAGACTAGTCCAAATTGAAAGCATTTGCAGACGACAAATTAAGTGTTGCCCAAATGATGATTGATGTATTGGATGGGGTAGAAAACATTGTGGGAAAAGGAGAAAATGCTGGTTATTAGCATTTTCTCCTTTTCCCACAATGTTTTCAAATGCTTTCTTTCTCGGGGTCATTAAAAGTCGGGATTGTGTGGTAAAGGGTTAACTAAAACCTTTTCGACCCCTATCGACTCGTGTCGACCCTCTTCGACCAGTATCGACCCGGCTGTAAACCTTGTCAAAATCCGTTGCATGAAGGCAATGCGGTACACGACAAGGATCGATGCGGTTTTACGCTGCGGGTGGATGCGGGTGGATGCGGGTCAATACGGAATTGAAATCCGTGCAAATATTTTGAACATGACCAAAACTTTTTCTCCGCCGTATCGTAGCCCCTGGAATCCATGACACGGGTTACGATGCGGGTCTATACGGGTGGAATCGGGTCGATACGGTTGTAATTCCGTATGGACCCGGTTCGAAATCCGACCGTGTGTGACTAGCATAATAGTGAACAGTAACGGATTGCAAGATTTAAAATGATTCATATGACTGGAGTTGTCTCTAAAAGGTTAGAAAACATTGTGGAAATGGGAGAAAATGCTGGTTTCCAGCATTTTCTCTTTTTTTCATGATGTCTTCTAAAATCTTCTTTAGGGTCGTGAAAACTTGTGAATGTATGGTATGGGGTTAAAATGTTCTCTGTAAACACGTCCATTATTGACAGGTCTTAACTCTTTACCAAACGACAAAATTTTAGACTGGTCCAAATTGAAAGCATTTGCAGACGACAAATTAAAGGTGGCCCAAATGATGAAATTTGTAATTGATAGGTTAGAAAGCATTGTAGAAAAAGGAGAAAATGCTGATTACCAGCATTTTCTCCTTTTCCTACAATGTTTTCAAAAGACCTCTTTCTCAGGGTCGTTAAAAGTCGGGATTGTGTTGTAAAGGGTTAAGTCTTGTCCTTTGTTAAAGATTATTGCAAGGTTGGACTGTTTGTTGCTTTTTTTTTTAAAGATAAATAGTAGGAAGTCAATAAATACAAGATACATGGGAAATGGTTATTTTAGCCGTGCAATGATGACTTGTACTTTATTTGGTATCTTTATTTATATACTCAATACCTCTTGTAAGAAAATTTGAAAAAAAAAAATTGACAAATATAGGCCTGCCGGGGTAGCTCAGTGGTTTACAGTGTCTGACTCGTGACCTGGTGGTTGCGGGTTCAATACCCGATTTAGGCGAACTTTCTCCGAACTTTCTCTCCAGCATTCTTTCGCCTCTCACCTCTTATGCATGTGAGAAAAGTAGTCAGTGACTTGGAAAGAAAGTTGTGTCAGTACTGGTGTGAGAAAGGTAGGAAACACATGCCTTAAATTCACTGACCGCCGTGCTATACGACCAAAACTGTTAAAATGGCGTTAACTCTTTCTGATGACGACTTGACTACCTTTTGCGGACAGCGTACAGTCTGATCTTGATCTATGCTGCCCACTACTCTATTTTTAAACTATGATGAATGTCGTTTTAAATGGCAGTGGAAATCTATTTTTAGAGCTCGGAAAAAACATGTAATTTCTGGAGTTAGTAGTGAAAGAGTTAAACTCAATATAATCAATCAATCAAGTGAAAAATAAAGGTAATTAAAAAGTACTAAGGGCCTGTGCTTATAAAACATAAGTTCATGCTCAACTTAGTTTATGCTCAAACTTTCAATTTCATGTTTCTGCAAATACGACAGTGAGAATTAAAGACTTTCATTCAATAAGAACAAATGTTATAAAGTTGTTCTCTGTGCTGTAACTCTGCACAAGTTTGAAATTTCATGCTAGCCAGGGTTAAGCATGAAAAAGTTTTATGAGCACCTACCAAGGTTGAATATTTGATTATGTGTATATGCAAAAAACATGATGGAAGAAGGAAAAGTACTCTATCTGAGCATTTTCTTCTTTTGACACCATGTTTTCAAAAAAGTGTTCTGGTTCTAGCCAAAAGGTATGTCGACTCTAGTTTGATAATTTATAAACTGTGAAAAATAATTGGTATTATCATTTGTATCTCAAGACATAATCGGAAAATTCTTAAGTCAGTTTTATATTATGTACATTCTTTAACCTTTTACCAAACAATTCCTTATTTTCACGACCCTGGGAAAGGCTTTTGAAAACATTGTGGAAAAAGGAGACCAGCATTTTCTCCTTTTCCGACAGTGTTTTCTACTCAAGCAGAAAGCCCAAGCTCATTTGTACCAATTTCGAATTTGCCTTCTGCAGAATTTTTAAAATTTGAAAGGGTCCAGAACTTGTCTTTTGGGATGGGGTTAAATATTTACCAAAGAACAAAATTTTAGACTTGTCCAGATTAAAAGCATTTGCAGATGATATTTTGAATGTGACTCAAATGACAAGTTTTTGTTTCAAAGAGTAGAAAACAATGTGGGAAATGGAGAAAATGCTGGTCACCAGCATTTTCTCCTTTTCCGGCAGTGTTTTCTACTCAAGCAGAAAGCCTGAGCTCATTTGTACCAATTTCGAATTTGCCTTCTGCAGAAGTTTTAAATTTGAAAGGGTCCAGAACTTGTCTTTTGGGATGGGGTTAAATATTTACCAAAGAACAAAATTTTAGACATGACCAAATTAAAAGTATTTGCAGATGATATTTTGAATGTGACTCAAATGACAGGTTTTTGTTTCAAAGAGTAGAAAACAATGTGGGAAATGGAGAAAATGCTGGTTACCAGCATTTTCTCCATTTCCCACAATGTTTTCAGTAAACTTTTACATGTACTCATGAACGTCAAAATACGGGCTTGTTTGGTAAAGAATTAATAATAAGATTTGCGTAAATTTTCAATAAAAAGGAACGTTTGTTCACACAGCTATTTGGTGTTTGTTTTGGTTTGTATAGTGTGAGACCTAAAAGTGACTCAGATTTGTAATTCTGGGATTCAGTCCTCCCGGTTTCCCTGATCGTGAGGGACTGTCCTTTGGTAAGGTATTGAAGAGTCCAAGCCCAACATTTGTGAACCAAGGAAACACAAGAAAAGGACAGGTGTTGTCAGTAAATGTTGAAGATGTTAAAACTCCGGTCATATTTTGTGTGAAAGAGTCCATTCTGGGATCCGGGGATCCTGCATGGCTCAAAGGTAGAGTTAGGATGCGTGATACAGGGCCCCAGGTTCGAGCCTCAAAAGCACCAAGTTTTTCGTGGGAGAGCCCTTGCCAAGTACTGGTGAATGAAAACCTTTCCTCTTTTCGACGGTGTTTTAAACGTTTCAAAGACGAACCTCAATAGTAAACGACACTCAATTTGTCGTCTTTACATGAATCAAAATGAACAAGCCTATTGCTCTATACATTATATACACAAAAGAGTTCCTACACGTTCTGTTGCTCAATACATTATAAACACAAAAGAGTTCCTGGCGGAATTAATTGTTGCTTGTTACGTACATTTTCCCTCTTTGTGAAATTCTCACTAAAAACACAATATTATTTCTGCAAAAGCTGATGTGTCACGAGGGCTGACTGAGAAGTAAGCCTCCGAGGTGGCGGACATATTGCATTAAATTTCAACATAACCCCTTCACCACACAATGTCGCCTTTTAACGACCCTGAGAAAGAAGCCTCTCGAAAACATTGTGGGAAAAGGAGAAAATGCTGGTAACCAGCATTTGCTCCTTTTCCCACAATGTTTTCTACCCAATCTAAGACAAACTCCATTATTTAACCCTTTCCCAAACGACAAATTTTGGACTGTAATTTTGGATTGAAAGAGTTTGCAGACGACAATTTTAAATTTGATGAAAATGGCAGAAAGGTCTCAAAAAAGGGTAGAAAACACTGTGGGAAAAGGAGAAATTGCTCGTTATGAGCAATTTCTCCTTTTCCCACAGTGTTTTCAAAAGACTTGTACTGCAGACACGTGAAAACCAGGGCTTGTTTGGGAAAGGGTTAAGTGACATACTGTCTTCAAATGCTTTCAATTTGGACAAGTCTACATTTTCACCGTGTGGTAAAGAGATAATGACTTCAGTATCTACACACTTTTGCCAGCAATGTTAAAGGGTCTGAATGCCAGTTTTAAAGAGGTCCTTTTCTTGACCGTTCAGAATGTCCTCCACTGCATGCATGACGTCATTATCTGACCCAAAGTGTGTACCGGAAATGTCTGTTTTTGTGGCATTTGTCGAAGACAATGCCACTATGAGTTCAATACAGCATTTTGAAAATCATGTATCGTAGTTTGTGCAAAACCGAAGGAAGTAAACCCAATTAAAATCATTTTTTCTGAGACAAATAAGTGTTTCGATTGCACTCAGATATGAAATTGAAAATGGCGTATTACAATATATAGGATTAGGCCATCGATCTTGGAAATAATTCATTTTTATCGAAAATAGCTTAATCCGCTAAAGCCTTCTATAGTGGCGTAATGATACACACATTCCGTGCTTGTCCGTCCCAAAACCAGCTCGTTCCTGAGCTTATTCGTCCCAGGGCTTGTTCGCCCGGACTTGTTCGTCCCAAAAGAATTGCACCCTTCTCTATCGGATTTTGCATGACTATATATATGTAGTAGGTTGACTTGCAAGCGAAGATTTTGAAACTATTTCTGTTGTTTATTTTTAAAGTTATTAATTCCACACAATGGCTCCCTTGACAAATGCCACACCAGTGTTTTCAACGCTTTGATTTTCTTTGCAATTTTGGAAACCGATGAAAGTCCGATGGAGCCAGATCGGACGAACAAGAAGGATGCCCAATTCAAAGCCACAATCTTCTGTGGCAGCCATGGCAATTAAAGACTTGCTCTTTCAGCGATTCTGTCCATTTTGCAAAAATCACTTGCCTATGTCGTTTGGGAAAGGGTTAAACAGTCGGGGAACAGTAGGGCTGAAAAGGGACATCCCTGCTTAACCCTTTACCACACAATCCCGACTTTTAATGACCCTGAGAAAGAAAGCCTTTGAAAACGTTGGTAAAGGAGAAAATGCTGGTAACCAGCATTTTCTCCTTTTCCAACAATGTTCTTTATTCTTCTCAAGACAAGCTTTAATTTTTGAGCCAGATTTTTTGGTAAAGAGTTAACTTTGCTTTTTGAAAAGTATTTTTCAGGAAAAAAATATGCCCTGATCGACAAGCGTAGATACAAGATCAGACTGCACGTTCTGTGCAGTCTGATCTTGATGTACACCGTCCGCAAAAGGTCTTTTGAGTAGCCCTTAGCAGCCTACGGGTTAAAAAATCTACTTTCGAAAATTGTCTTAAAAGGGAATTTCTCTATGCCTTACAGTTTTCACACGTCATCTTGCGCTGCGTTTCACTTTATCTTGATTATTCACATTTCACAATGTTTTTAACTCTTTACCAAACGTCAAAATTTTGGACTGGACCAAATTGAAAGCATTTGCAGACGACAAATTAATTGTAGCGCAAATGATGGTTTTCGTCTGTGATTGGGTAGACAACATTGTTGGAAAAGGAGAAAATGCTGCTAACCAGCATTTTCTCCCTTTCCCACATTGTTTTCAAAAGCTTTCTCCTTCATGGTCGTTAAAACTGGATTTTGAAGTAAAGAGTTCACTGGCGATTTTTTTTTTTCTCTCTACGGGAGGTAACTCTAAATCAACAAAACCCCGAATAATCCCAACACTCGTCACAACTCGGCCGATTCCGTACCTATATCTAACCTCGTCTGTATTAGGGAGGCTTCCATTTTGAACTACCAATCACATGATCTTAAACATGGCGGCGCCCCTGTAGATCGCTTAGCAACGACATGAACAACCACTGTGAAGTTATTCACTTCTATCGATCTGTCGATGAAAACTCCTAACGGAATTGATAAACCACGCTAAAAATTGAATGTACAAACTGTTTGCCGACTCAAATACACTTAGAAAGATAACGATAGAAAATTTACTCATGCGTTCTTTCTAAAGAGGAGCCTTACAATTTCAATAACGGTAAAGCGGTGTGCTTCCGGAGATGTGCGAAATGTATCGTGTAGGTGCATATCAAGCTACGTGATACAGCCGTGGGATTTGATCACCGGATCACCCGAGGTATGCCGAATGTAATCCCAACAGACATTTTCAGTCTAGATACAGGATCCCAAAAATTGCAATTTCATCCTTTGGTCCTTATTGCTTCAGCTAAGCGGACAGTGTAGATCTAAGATCAGACTGCACGTTTCGTGCAGTCTGATCTTGATCTACACTGGCCGCAAAGGCAACTATAGTTGTGAATGGCGCTTTAACCGTTACGAAACAAAAAAAAAAAAAAATAGACTTGTCCAAATTGGAAGCATTTGCAGACGACAAATTAAATGTGGCTCAAATAATGGAATAAATCTCTGAAAGGTAAGAAAATATTGTGGGAAAAGGAGAAAATGCTGGTTACCAGCATTTTCTCCTTTTCCTACAATGTTTTCAACAGCTTTTTAACCTCAGGGCCATTAAAAATCGGGATTGTGTGTTAGAGTTAAGAGTTAAAAAAAAAAACAGACCTAATGTTAAAAATAGTATTTAAACCAAAACTTAATAAAGTAAATCTCTATGGTGTTGAACGGGGTTTTCGTGTGAGTGTCCTTGGGCAAGACACTTCAGGATCCTAGCCTAGTACTGGTGGAACCCAGGAAATATATGAATATGTGTGCTGAGGGCGTGATAAATACTGAAATAACGTTAAAAGTGGCATAAAACAAAACATCTTTCAATCAATTAATTAACTCATTTTTTGAAATGCCTAATATCTGGATATTTAATGACAAACAAACTAAATATTCATTTTTCTGCTTTTTTAATAAGCAGTTTAGTACAATAGATGAAACTTTGTAGCTAAAGAAAATTAACCCTCTACCATACAATCCCATGTTTTAACAACACTGATGAAGTTTTTTGAAAACATTATGGGAAAAGGAGAAATTGCTGGTAACCAGCAATTTCTCCTTTTCCCAAAATATTTCCTACCCATTTTTAAGGCAATTTCCACTATGAAAACAGCAATTTCTGCTTTTCCCCAAATGTTTTCTAGCCTATTAAAGGCAATTTCCGTTGTATGACCAACATTTTATTTGTCGTCTGAGAATGCTTTTAATTTGGACAAGTCCAAAATTTCATTGTCTGGTAAATGGTTAACAGGTGTGATTTTTTTCAGAGGAAGAAGAGAGAGGGGAACTGTCTACACAATGAGATAATGAGCTGGGATACCATTCTTTCATACGATAAGAAATATCATCACATGCAATGTCTACTTTTGCCAGAATGTTTTCAAAAGTGGCCGGGCTCAAACAATACATAAAAAATAATCGTCGACAGATGTAAATGTGATAACTAAGTTGGCAACTTAAAAGATGACGCATGGATTGTAAAAGACTGAAGATTTAAGCACCGTATGCATTCGATGAATATATCAAGAAAGGAAAGGAAATTGACTGAGTAGAAAATACAGAATATTACTGATAACTAATGCATGGTAGGAAAACTGTTGCACTTTCAGCTTACAACGACAACAAAAAGTCTACCCTATAGCCGGTGGTAGGTCTATCCGAAACCTGGTTTCATATTCACCAACCATTCTGAAGAACATTCTTAGTCTTGTACTCAAGAATTTTCCAAATTAAAAGTAACACACCTTCTGGTTGGCTAAACCAAATGGTTTCGCCAGTCAAAGTTGTTTCACTTCTAAACCTGGACGTAGACCTAGAATGAAAATAAGAATAGTTGGTGAATACGGAAACGGAAGTTCTGCTCGAGTTATATGCGCACGAAATGAAAGCATGGAACGCAAATAAATGAAAGTCAGTTGAAAGACCAATGCTTGGCAATGTTATGGCTTTTTTTTTTGACAGAGTATCTCAAAAAAAGACCAACCTGCCCTCCCTGTAGAGTTTTACTTTAGATAAAAAAAATCTATGGAATACCATAGGCCTATATTTAAGTGTCTTTAGCAATCGAATGGCATTATATTCGTTATCACAACCTGAACTGTTAGAAGCCTTCACTAGACGGTGAATATAATCTGATCTGGGCAATCTGACCTTGATCTATACCGTCCACATAAACACCAAAAACAGTACCAAGAGGTCCGAAATTTCTTAATAAGTACACTGAATAGCGAATCTACACAAAACTACACGTAGTATCAAATTATAAAAAAGAAAAACGAGGTAAATATATTCGTTTGACGCCGTTATCCGCATGATTGAAAACGCTCCATCAGATGAGATGACACAATGTAAGATTTTTCCATGCTGAAAACACTTGCCGACGACAAATAAAATAGGACTCTAATGATGTAAAATATTTTTTAAGGGAAACATTTTGGGAACACGAGAAAATGCTCATAATTAACATTTTGTCCTTTTTTCCCTGTTTTTTTTTTTTTTTTTTAAGTATAGATCTCATCTCTAAAAAGGTCATACATTTATATTATTAGCTTCATGTTGCAATATGTACGAACATTTGCAGTAATTAGACAACTGACAACATTGCTTCTTTCTATTTGAACGTACGCTTCTGGCAAGGCACTGCAAATATACAGCTTAGTATACCTATCAATGAAACCCAGGAAAGACGATGATATACTACTAGACTATCGTCGTGGTATCACTAAAATGCTGATGAAAGCGGTGTAAAATTTTTGTTTCTTTCAATCAATCAATCCATCAAATAATCAATCAATGTCACGATACAGCTAATCGTTCATTAGTCAACTATACAAACAGGCTATTTATAGACAATTCTACATAAAGTATATCCAATCATTCAGAAAGCTATTCGCAGAAAAGCGCTGTAAAATCTCCAAGGCTTATTTCAAGCACACTGCATACTGAGGTTCAGAATGATTCCATTTCCGTATCGGCTGATTAATATGCAAACGCTACACAACCACATTGATTTCTTCCCTTTAAATTTCGATATTCTTGCAACTGTCACCAACAGGTCTCGCTAACCTGTTTCGTTAAAATGCAAGGTATAGATTTCTATGCACATCTTATAAACTGAAGCACGGATACGTATGCTTTTAATTTCAAAAGAACAATAAGCCACTTACGCCCAACCTATTTAAATCAAGCCATTTTTTATCATCTCTCAATTTTAACTCTTTACCAAACAACCTCCTTTTCCCACAACGTTTTCTATCTTTTCAGTGACTCCTTCCATACATTTAGCCACATTCAATTTGTCGTCTGCAAACGCTTTCAATTTCGTAGAGTCTACGATTTTGTCGTTTGGAAAAGAGTTTCAAAACCGATGAAAGTATCGAAAATTTATCCGCCAATTAATTACTAGTATTTTCTCAGCTGGTTTTTGTGCCGTCAACAGTCTCCCACGTGATCGGATTTCTATATTTAGGAGGCGGGGCACTAATGCAGCGTCTTCCGGGCCACGTCATTGATTTACTTACGGGCAACACTTTGGTTCGTTCGGTTAAACTCAGTTTCTGAATCGTCATTGATTCTGACACCCAGTCAGGGTGAATTACAAAATAGTCATGTGACGAATGTTTCGGATGCGTAAACAGGCCGCCGTCGTAATAATAGTTCATTTTTGGATTGGCGGAAGTAGGTCGGCACCCGACCCGATGTTGCGGACTACTTTTTGCGCTGGAACTCCGGGAACTAGTCCCTGATGACGTAGAGAGGGCAGAGTTCAATTCACGTTCTCCGACAGAAGCCGACATGTAGCAATGTGGAGGTCGCACAAACTTTTCCAAAGGTTTTACACTGGGATAACTATGGCTGTACCAAGGATGGGCGGGCTGGTTCCTTTTGAGGAAGGATTTGGTCTTTTTGTTCTCTTCTTGTAACATCTTTACACTGACCTTAGCCACCTGTAACACTCTTCTTGGAGTTCTGAAATACAGGGAAAAATGCATTGCTAATCGACGTGTAGGATAGAAAACGAGTCGGGTTATCTACATTTCTGTGATATAGACACGAGTGTTAAAGCAAGCGTCTTTCTCATACAGACAACCCCACGAGCTTTTGTCTATCCGACTTAGACCATGTAGAATGGCAGAATGTTGTATATGCGATTTATCCAGACCGAATACTGAGCACTGATTGGCTAATTTATCGGAACCGTGGCCTTATGATGTAACAATCGCATTAGTCTGGATTACCTGCCCCTACCACTACGTTATAGGGTCAGGCAAAGCGCAATAATGGCGGCCTCCATGGCGACCTCAAGCTTAGCACTAAATGCTTTCCTGTTTTTCTTAATTTCATGTGATCCAGTTTGATCAGTTAATAAAATGAGATCAATTTTGTACAAAATATACATTACCGAATCTAAAACGTACTTTTGGGATATGGTTAGATATAAATTTGACTATGAATCATTTTAAAAGTATCCCTGTTTTCGGACGTTATATCGGTCCATTGAAATTTCGGATACTTAAAGCATTTCTGATACGTAGTTTTTCACGCTAAATAAGGACTACATTTAAAAAACTAACTGTCATTGCTATGTGCAACCGATCTGTTTTCAATTCACACTCTAGTAAGAATTGATCAAGTGAAATAACGTTAATCTGTTACTTCTGCATATTACAAACTGGGCCACCATTATTGCGCTTTGCCTGACGTACTTTTGAAGTATGGCGGGGTACCAGACTACAATCGCATTTGATACAGTCCTGCCCCCCTCCCCCTCACATCAAATCCATTACAATACAAATGAGTCACGCTCTGTTGTAAGGCTTTAGTGCATCTGCAAAACGTATCGACCCAGTTGATCGACATGGGCCGAAACTTTTCGCAATTGGTAAATTTTCTGTATGCTCAGGGACCAGTCTACCTCGTGATTCAGTCGGGTTTATTTAAAAAAAAAAAAAGTGGCCATCATGGATCCATGAATATGATTGTGATGGCTCGATTGGTACAGTGCACCACGGAGATGCATTAAGCCTTACATATAAGCCATGCTCTGTGACAAGGGGGCTTAACGCATCTGCGATAAGTATCGACCCAGGTCAGCCTGCGCAGTCCGCGCAGGCTGACCTGGGCCGAAACTTTTCGCTACTGGTCAATTTTCTGTATGTCGAAAGGACCAGTCTACTTTATGATACAGTCAGTTATTAGACGAAAATGGTTTTTATGTATCTATAATCATGCGATGGCTTGCTTAGTATAATGGATCACGGAGATGCATTAAACCCCCTTTTGCCAGAGCGTGGCTCATATTCTTTTTTTTAATAACTGTCATCTTTGTGATACTTGACACGGCTAGGGTCCCAGGAGATGAAGTGTGAACAAAAGAACATCCTGAAAAAGCCCAAGCAAGCCAACTCTATTAACCGACATCGTTTCATTTTGGATGTCTGTCAATTTAGTACTGATCTCTTCTGATACACTTAATTCACTCCTGAACAGAATTAAGGTCTAGCGCGGCTCTGTTGTAGAGTGTAGGACTCGTGACCTGGAGATCCCGGATTCGAACATCGCTGGATCTACCTTTTGTTTTGTGGGGGGGGGGGGGGCAGTCCCGGGGCAAGACACTTCAGAGCCCTAGCCTAGTACTGGTGGAACCCAGGAAATTAATGAATATGTGAGCTGTCGCCGTGATATGACTGATATAGCGTTGAAAGCGTCGTACAATCAATTTATCAATCCTGGGTCCGTATTCACCAACCATTCTTAAGAACATTCTTAGTCTTATTCTTCAAAATTTTCTACATTTGAAAGTAACACAACTTCTGATTGGCTAAACCATTTGGTTTAGCCAATCAGAAGTTGTGTTACTTTCAAATGTAGAAAATATTGGAAAACAAGACTGAGAATATTCTTAAGAATGGTTGGTGAATACAGACCCTGAACAGATTTTAGACTTGCCCAATGTGAAAGCAATTGCAAAGGACAAATTCAATGAAACTTAAGTTGTAAGATTTGTCTCTGAAAGGACAAAAAATATTGTGGGACAAGGAGAAAATGCTGGTTACCAGCATTTTCTCCTTGTCCCACAATATTTTCAAAAGCTTTTCCTCCACAGGGTCGTGTAGAGGAATTGTCCTGTAGTTGACCACTTTTTGAAAACATTGTGGGAAAATAACAAAAAACTCAAAACGAGTAAATCATTTTCAGATTTTCATCCTTAACCAAAACAACCTCGATTTTTAACGCCCCTTAAAAAAAAAAAAAGGCTTTTGAAAACCATGTGGCTAAAAAAGAAAATACTTTATTAGCATTTTCTCCTCTTTCCACATTGTTTTATAATCTCCTAGAAAAATGAACTAGTTTAACCACATTCAATTTGTCGTCTGCAAACGCTCCAGTCATCTAGTAACGAGTCAATCTATGTTTGTAAACATTTTTTTTTACAAAGATTTTTAAAAGTCGTCTGTTGTAAATTTGTTGCTGGTGGTATTGAATTTATACATAGTAAAAAAAAGTTTTGTACCCCCTGTGTTTTGACAGGGTTAGATTTTTCTGGATGATATAGAATTGGGTAGAAATTAGAATCCGGCTGCTGTATACAAGAACAGACCAGTCTTTTGCCTATGAACTGAACTGAACTGAGGTATCCCTTGACCTCATGGCAAGTAGGAATTTTCTGCTTAGATATTACTTTCAAATTTAAGAAAAACGAGAAACGTTTAAGGTTGGTTAAAACTGGGAATTTGATGTCAAAATAAAGCTTACGATAGATTGAAAGTGATTGACTGATTGATTGATTGTATGGTGTTTAACGCCGTTTTCAACATTATTTCAGTTGTATCACGGCGGCCAGTGCATCTATCCATGCTTTCCTGGAGTTTCTTTTACCAGTACTCCGAACAAGGTTGAAAGTGATTTGCAGAGAATGGGCAAACACAATCAGTCAATACTGCTTACTTTCGCAAAGGGCTTGCAGAACAGCTTGCAGTCTTCGTCTCGTACCTCTCACAAGGGGGTGAAGCAGCTCGATCTGTTGCCGCTACCATGAGGTCAGTTTGGGTGCCTCAGTTCAGGTCATTTCAGAGGCAATAGACATGTTTGTTGGTACAGCAGTATGATCCTAATTTCCAACCCCATTTCATATCATTCAGGCCAGAAAATCAAACTCGGGCAAAACACAGGGGGTGCAACAATGATGTTACTATGTATAAATTCCTAGACCACTGAATAAATAAAATGGACGACCTTTTCAGTGTCTTTTGAAGTGATTTTGATTTTACTGTTTCAAGATTTGCTTGTTCAGAAATTTTCAAAAGGCAGAGTAGATTCCAGATCAGAATGCACGTTCTGTGTAGTGTGATCTTGGATCTACACTGTTCACAAAGATTTAGTGCTTTCAGAGTTGATCCATCGTTTGCTGAATAAATGATGATCAGGGTCCGTTTTCACCAACCATTCTTATTCTCCAAGATTTTCTAAATTTGAAAGTAACGCGACTTCTGATTGGCTAAACCAAATGGTTTAGCCAATCAGAAGTTGTGTTTCTTTCAAATTTAGAAAATTCTGGAGAATAAGATTAAGAACGTCCTTAAGAATGGTTGGTGAATACGGACCCAGGTAAACTGGTCAAAGTAAGAAATGTAAAATTATAAGAAATATGCTCGTACATGTCATTCCGCTATATTGTTAGGATGAATAAAAGGGCAGTTTTGGTCAAAGCTCAGACTGCTTAACCCTTTATCAAACAATCCCGGGGGAAAAAGTCCTTTTGAAAACATTGTGGGAAAAGGAGAAAATGCTGGTAACCAGCATTTTCTCCTTTTCCCACAATGTTTTCTAGCGTTTCAGAAACAAATCCAATCATTTGAGCAACATTTAATTTGTCATCTGCAAATGCTTTCAATTTGGACCAGTCTAAAATATTGCCGTGTGGTAAAGGGTTAATCTGTAAACTTTGGTCTTTGATCTGCACTGGCCATACAAGAGCCTATAGAATTGTAAAGGCCGAGGTCATTGATGGACCAGATAATGTAATTATTCGTCTCTCATACATTAATTTCCTCGAATGCATTAATCTAGAATAATGGACAATAAATCGCTTGTACCTAAACTGGCAATTCATTAACGGAAATGCGTGCTAATATATACTACAGGCAAGTTCTCTTACAATAATGGTATGGAGAGAGAGAGAGAGAGACAGTAGAGAGAGAGAGAGAGAGACAGTAGAGAGAGAGAGAGAGAGACAGACAGACAGACACACACACACACACATATACAATTGAGATACCTACACGCTAAAAAGACGCATAAACAGACAACACCGACAAACATAAACACAGACAGAAGCGCGGACAGACATGCACGCGGAGAGAGTAAGACACAAATATAGAAATACACAACAGATAAACAGACATATAACCAAACAGACATACGAACAAACACGCATGAAGACACACAGACAGGGAAAGAAATCTAGCGAGGAGAAGAAAACGTTTTACCCATTGAACCCTTTGGCTGCTTGACCTCTTGCAGACAGTGTAGATCAAGACCTGACTGCACAGAACGTGCAGTCTGGTCTTGGATCTACAATGTCTATAAGGGGATATTCTTCTCAAAAAGATAAGTTTGAAATAGTATCATACGGGTTTTTTTCTGCCGGGTTTGAAATTTTAAGTTATTTAGCAGGGCAAAGGTTATGCGTCATAGGCAAAAATAGGGGGCTTTGGCGGACAGCATAGATTAAGATCACACTCACTGTATGTTAAATCCGATCTTGATCTATGTACCGCTCGCTACAAACTTATCAACCTTTTAAGAGAGGCTCTTTCTATCGAAACTCAATCCGGGGGCGAGGGAACGGGAAAGAAGTACGGATTTTTTTTTTTTGTTATTGCCGTTAAAGTGTTCCATTGAAATCGAAACTACAACCGTATCGATTAACCACTGGCAGACGACTTTTTCGTCTTGCGCCGACAATATTTGAAATTTTATGGCGTAAAAGGCAAAAAAAAAAAAATCCGCAACTGCCAATGTAACAATGTTATCATATATCTCGTAGACTTTAAAGGGGTCCATTTAGTCTTTTTGCCGAAAATCAAACTTTCTTTTAAAGCAAAAACAAGAACTCGTAGATAAATTTTTCTTTGCAGTCGTATAAACCGTTCGGTTAAATTTAGTAAAAAGATGCAATTTTTAGCGGATTTTGTATAGCAAATTCGCTTACTGTGATCGTTGTGACCGGAACCAAATACATCATGCGTAACGACGCATGCTCACTAACACTGCGCTATGGTATCGGTTTGACCTGAGTAAAATAAACTGCCATCCACGCTTGCGATCTACCTATTTTACTTTCAATTTTAGCTAATACACCCCAACCTCGCTTCTGTCACTACCATATATACTGTCCTACACGTGTATACATAATTATTCAGAAATCTGATACCAGCAAAAAAACTGCGTAAAATTGATGGATCAAATTACCACTCCTTAAACAGTAATAGAAGAACAGTTTCTGTGCAGCCCGCTGGGCAGAACAACTTTGACTCTCCCTGCCCTTGCTAACTCCAATTTAAGTTGATTGCACATGTGTTGCACGTGATGTTATGTTTTAGTACAACATATTGCAGCTTTATGCTACCCCACAAATCCGCTCTCCAGGACTTTGAGTCCTTAGGTTGATTATATGACTGATCTGAATATGCAAATCCTTGTAATCGGTGTGCGTCATTGATCATGTGACATTTCCACAAGTCTTTGCGAAACTCTGGCGCGAAATCTAAAAAATACCCTCACTCATCACAACTCGGCCGATTCCGCACCTACATCTAACCTCGTCTGTATAAAGGCGGTTTCCATTTTGAACTACCGGTCACATGATCTTAAACATGGCGGCGCCCCTGTAGATCGCTGAGCAACGGCATTAACAGCCACGGTGAAGTTATTCACTTCTACCGATCTGTCGAAGAAAGCTCCCAACGGAATTGATAAACCATGCTAAAAATTGAATGTACAAATTGTTTGCCGACTGAAATATTCTTAGAAAGATAAGGATAGAAAATTTACTCATGTTTTCTTTTTTTTAAGTGGAGCCTTACAATTTCAATAACGGTAAAGCGGTGTACTTCCGGAGACGTGCGAAATGTACCGTGTAGGTGCATAACAAGCTACCATTCGGCATACCTTGGGTGATCCGGTGATCAAATCCTTCGGCTGTATCACGTAGCTTGATATGCACCTACACGGTACATTTCGCACATATCCGGAAGCACACCGCTTTACCGTTATTGAAATTGTAAGGCTCCTCTTTAGAAAGAACACATGAGTAAATTTTCTATCGTTATCTTTCTAAGAGTATTTCAGTCGGCAAACAGTCTGTACATTCAATTTTTAGCGTGGTTTATCAATTCCGTTAGGAGCTTTCATCGACAGATCGATAGAAGTGAATAACTTCACAGTGGTTGTTCATGTCGTTGCTAAGCGATCTACAGGGGCGCCGCCATATTTAAGATCATGTGATTGGTAGTTCAAAATGGAAGTCTCCTTTATACAGACGAGGTTAGATGTAGGTACGGAATCGGCCGAGTTGTGACGAGTGAACAAGCTACGTGATACAGCCGAGGGGTTTGATCACCGGATCACCCGATGTATGCCGAATGAAAATACTCTGAGTCGTGTTTCCACAGAAGAAACTGGTCATATGAAAGTGCCCTTTGGCAAGGCACTATAGAGCCCTAACCTAGTACTGGCAAGACCAAGGAAATTCTCGAACCAGTGATTTATTGACGTGATATAACCGGAATATTTTTTAATGCGGCATAAAATGCCAGTCAACACCTAAACGCACGCTATCCTTATTGAGAGAAAAAAAAAAAGGCTAACCGACGACCATATTTAACCGACAAGCATATTTAATTACGGTTCGCGTTTTTTTCTTCTTCTTCTTTCAGCAAATAGAGATTCGTGAACGGTATTAGCTTTCGATTGTAGATTAAAAGTAATGGAATATATCTACCGCACAGGCATACGTTTAGATTTTCAAACCCTTATCCTGCTAAATAAAGTACATAAAACTTTCAAGCCGATAGTAAACACTCGAATATTGTTATTTCAAACTTATCTTTTTAGAGAAAAAAATATGTCCTTATCGGACAGTGTAGATCAAAGATCAGACTGCACGTTCTGTGCAGTCTGATCTTGATCTACATTGTCCGCCAAAGGTCAGCGATTCACGCTTAGCAGCCTAAGGGTTAAAACGACCAGACAAAAAATTAGAACTAGCTTTATGGATTCATAATTATCTGATGACTTGTTTTGTATAATGCATCATAGAAATTCATTAAACCCCCTTTTGCCATCCCTCCGCTCATATATAAAATGCTAGACCGCATATAACTGATCAAAATTGTATGGAAATAATGGAGGAAAAGGAAAAGTATCTTATTACAAATAACCGCTTTCCAAAAAGCAACTCTTTTTATCGCGAAAACCGGCACAGCTGCTATGTAAGCATAGTTAATTACGATTACATCGAGAATAACTATGTACTATTATGTACTATCTGGATTCGTTCCTTATTGGACTGATTCGTATGGTGGCATATTTCTGCCGCGAGATACGAGATAGCTATCGTGATAATTTTAGAAAACTTTCACGATAATTCGAAGTTTCCTGGAAATTTTATCTAGATAGTGAAAAGTTTTCTGAAAAAAATATCACGATAAACTTCGTTGTCTAGAAAATTTTATGTTGATTATTTCTCATTCGTGCACGAAGCTGACATCGAGGTAAAATTATCGCCATAGTTCTACCCGTTTCTCGATATCTATAAATAGAAAAATCACCATTTGGATGAACTCGGAAGTTTTTCACTGTACAGGAGACAAAGATGATCCGAAACCGTATCTATTTATAGATACCGTGAATGTCAGTTGTAGGCACGAGCGCAAAAAAAAAAAAAATCGTGATAACAGTTAGGAATATCGCGATATTTCTATCGTGAAACTTTTTGTTATCTAGATAATATTTCCAGGAAAGTTCGTTTTATCGCGATAGTTCTCTAAAATTATCATGATAGCTATCTCGTATCTCGTGGCAGAAATATGCCACCATAGATTCGGCCTTTAATTATAGTGATCTTTGATAGAAGTTACAGTATTAAAGGCCCAGTATCCACCAAATGTAAATAAAGCCAGTGTTAAAGCGTATTTGAATTTAAATCTTACCATTTAAAAGTATGGAAGTTATTGTGAAGATGACAGTCGTTGTCGCTGGCAGCAAAAAAAAAACCAGGTTAAAAGTTGCCAGGTCGCTCTATCTTTTGTTTACTTTTCACTTGATTTTGAAATTCATTTTTCTGCCAGCGACGGCACAATACAAGAATGATTATAGTATCATAAAATAAAGATGACATGGGTTTAAAACTAGCTAGAAAACGAGTATAGATGTATCTCTGAAGACCTAATATGTCTGAGGTCATTATACTTTCAAATTAAATTCTCTGTTCACCGCGAAGCAAGCCTACTTCTGTCCATTCTTTTATAATCATCTGTTACCCGCTGACCTCTAGTTTCGTTTTATACAAATGAACCATGCTCTGTGAAAAGGTAGTTTAATGCATCTGTTAAAAAGTATCGACTTAGGTCAGCCTGCGCATTCCGCGCAGGCTGACCAAAGTCGACACTTTTTTCTATCGGTAAATCTTCTGCTTCTCAAAGGACCAGTCTACTCGGGGTTAAGTCAGTTGTTACACAAAATAGACCTTATCGAGGCGTAGCTAGCAGATGACATGCTGGTATAATGCATCACGTGGATCTGATTAAACCCCCTTTTGCCAGAGCATGGTTCAAGTATTTAGCGATGCATGTGTGAGGTCATAAGACTTTGAAATGAAATTCTTAGGAGAATCGATTTTCACCGCGAGGCAGGCCTACCCCGGAATATTATTTTACGATCATCTGTTACCCGCTGACCCGGTTACGTTTTATACAAATCTTGCTTGATTTAAAAACACTTCTACGACAACTTTATAAATACGTGGTAACATCTTGCAGTAATGATAAACAAGGTTAAAGGGGAATCACGGTTTATGAAGGAAATATAATATTCCCGCATCTATGGAAGCCTTAAAGGGTCCTATTCAGATTTTCATAATCTCATCAAACTTAAAACAGTAAACGAAAGATAGAGTGACCTGGCAATTTTTAACCCAGTTTTGAAATTAATTTCTCTGCCAGCGACTAACACTTAGACCGACTGTATGATAACAGATTGTCATCTTCACAGTAATTTCCATACTTTTAAATGATACGATTTACATTTAAGTGCATTTTAGCAGCCGCTTTGTTTACTTTTGGCAGCTACTTCTACTTTAAAATGTTATGTTGACGTGATTTTTATGGTTTATATCGGACCATTTAGGCATCTTTAAATAACCAAAGAACAACGCAAAACATCAAAACTAAGGCAGTCAGTCAGAAAGAAAGAAAGAAAGAAAGAAAGAAAAAAAGAAAGAAAGAAATTAGGCAGACGGACAGACGGGACAGACAGACAGAAAAAAGAAAAGAAAGAAACGGAGGGATGAAGCAGCCAGGTAGGAAGCAGGTTAAGAGGCAAACACATTAAAAATGAAATGGTTCTATTGCAATTTCAGCTGCTGCTGCTGATGATAATAGCTGTCAGGATGATGATCATGAACGAGGATAAAAAGATAACAAGTACAGACCAAGAAAGAAAAGTTGACCATCCACGAGAAAATAATTTCCGATGACACATGCCTGAAATGTTCATATCAGTCAATGAATGCGATTCTCCCAAGAATTATAAAGTATCGTTCGGTATTGATCTACTCAGACATTCTTTTTAGATCATAAAGCTAACTATTTCCATGTTTTTATTCCAACATAGCAGTGAAACATAGAGGTAAAAATGTGCGTATTATCGATTCCTTACTCGCCACAACTGATGCTTCAAATGGAGGGAGAGACTTGATTTCAAGATTGAAAATATTGATTATTCTCCACTAAACCCTATGTTATGGGTACTCATTCGAATCGTCTCATCTCAACATAGGGTTTGGAAGAAAAGTATTGGATTTAGAATACCGTCACTCCCTCTTATCTGGAGCTCTAGGCATATTGATACAATTTATATTGTCTGGAAAACTGCAAATAGTTCAAAGTGGAAAGGGAATTCAAAATGTCAGGCGTGGTGAGTTTGAAATCTTTGTCAGACATATACTCTTTAAAAAAAAAAAAAAAAAAACTCTAAAAACGCATGGCTAGTTGTACTGGGTGCCGTGACAACTGAACACTATCATCGTATGTGGGTTACAACGCTCCACTACAGTTGCAATTTTTTAATCGAAAAAGGAACAATAATATTCTGAGAGTTACCTGCCCTTTTGCTATGGGTATCATGACGGCAACGCTGATGACGACGACTACCCAGATTACGTTGACGACGCAAGTGATCACGAATACGTAGATTACGTCGGCGACGTAGATCACGTCTACATCGCAGATGACGACGACGGCACTATGTCAATGCCTCCTCATTTTCTACAAAATCTAGCCAGGCAAAAATGTTGAAAACAGTTTCAAAACCTTTAAGCACTATATACGAAACATGTAGCTTTCGCGGAATTCATAGATCAAGATCAGACAGCACAGAATGTGTAGTCTGATCTTGGATCTATACCGTCCGCTGGCTTCGTCAAAACCTACAAGATAAAAACTTTCCGAGTTGTATTTTTAGCCACTGAAGGACGTCGAGGTTATATACCTAAGACTGGTGCCAAAAAAAGTTTAAAAACACCAAACGAACTTACAAAACATTGACCGTGGGGTTTAATGTAAAAAGGTATTGACGCATGCAAAAAAGTATTGACCCATGTCAGCCTGCGCAGTCCGCGCAGGCTGACATGGGTCAAAACTTTTTGATATTTCTACATTTTCAACACTTTGATATTTGTACATTTTCAACATGTCCAAGAACCACCCTGCCTCATAATTTAGTCGGTTGTTATATAAAATTAATTGATTTTTATGGATCCATAATTTTGTGATGACTTACTTGGTATAATACACCACGGAGATGCATCAACCCCCCTATTTTCCAAAGCTCAGCCCAATTATTTTTTGGGGCCCTGCATGGCTCAGTGGTAAAGTGTTGGACGCGTGACCCAAGAGGCCACCGGTTCGAGCCTCACTGGATCCAGTTTTTTTTTTTTTTTCGTGGGAGTGTTCCCGAGCAAAACACTACAGAACCCTAACCTAGTACTGCTGACACCCAAGAAACACACGAACATGTGAGCTGTAACCGAGATATGACTGAAATAGTGTTGAAAGCAGCAATAAAACACCCTTCAATTAACCAATCAGTAGTTTTGTGGACGTTACCTTTCATTTTCATCAATTACATTAGCTTTTTGAACCTCTTTTATTGCATCGACCTTGGGTATGAACACAGACTCGTTGGCTTTATTCTGCCCGCCCTCGACAGTTTGCGTCCGCATGGACTCTACAAACCGGGCGGGCGGGGCAGTTTTCGGGCGCAAATGATTGCGCCGCGCGTGACTATTGCGCAGTGGCCCCTTTCTGGTGTCCGCCTTCTCTTTCTCTCTGTGTTGCCGGTAGGATTTGAGGGCCCTCGACATAATATAGTCATAGTCATTGTCGAGATCTGAAAATAAATCATGCAAAAAAACCTGTCAAATTAAACACACAAGCACCAATCGTAATGAACACTAAGTATACTTACATAGACGCTTTTAAAAAAATCCCTAAAGAAAATCTCCCACGTTCACAGATGTTGCTATATTTTTTTTTCCTGAATTGAGCGAGAATTTAGCACAAGAATAATCATTAACTGGTATACACAGAGCCAGCCATGTTGGAAGAAAAAAAAGATGGCGGAATTCCAATCATAGATCGATACAGATATTGGGAACAGTCTGCATGCTAAATCCCTTCACACTGAATCATTCCGACTTTTAACGACCCTGAGGAAGAAGTCTTTTGAAAACATTATGGGAACAGGAGAAATGCTGGTAACGACCCTAAGGAAGAAGCCTTTGAAAACATTGTGGGAAAAGAAGAAAATGCTGGTAACCAGCATTTTCTCCTTTTCCTACAATATTTTTTACCCTTTTGAAGATGGAAATCAACAATTGAGCTACATTTATTTTGTCGTCTGCTAACGCTTTCTATTTCGTAGTTTCCAGAATTTTGTTGTTAGGTAAGGACTTGAATCCTGGACACCGAATCATTTCGTGTTTTACTTTATTGAGAAAGAAGGCTTTTGAAAACAGCATGGTAACCAGTATTGTCTCCTCCTTTTCCCACAATATTGTCTAACCTCTCATTGATATATCCAAACGTTGGAACAACAATTAATTTGTCATCTGCAAGCTGCATCAAAATAGACGGGTATAAACTGTTTTCAGTTTGTAAAGGCTGACCTGTGCCGAAACTTATCGCTGTCAGTCAATTTTCTGTATATCCAAGGACCAGTCTACCTCATGATTCAGTTGGTGGTTAAAAAAAGTGGCCATTATGGATCCATAATTATGTGATGACTTGATGGGTATCATGCATCACGGAGATGCATTAAGCCCCTTTTGCCAGAGCATGGCTCATAAATATTGGTGGAAAGACGAACATATTTAAGACTTGTCCAAATTGAAAGCATCCGCAGACGACAAATTTAATGTGGCCAAAATACTAATATTAGTAACTGAAAAGGAAGAAAACATTGCTGGTTACCAGCATTTTCTCCTTTTCCCACAGTGTCTTCAAAAGCCTTCCTTATTTAGGGTTCGTTGAAAGTTAAAATTGTAACAGTTTAAATTTTGCTAAATATGAACGATTAGCCAAACTTTGTAGGAAAGGTTTATACGGATTGATTGATTGATTGTATGGTGTTTAACGCCGTTTTCAACAATATTTCAGTTATATCGCGGCTGCCAGTGCACCTATCCATGCTTTCCTAGAGTTTCTGTTACCAGTACTCCGCACAATACGGAAAGACAGAATATAAATATATAAAGAGCGTTGTCGGGTATTCACTATTCACGAACCATCGGTAGTTTTGGGACACATCGTATAATTTCGTTTATGAGCGTTGTTCGATTAACGTGGTGAACAGAAACACACAAACGAATCGTCCTTTTTTTCAAGCGTCTGATCCGTCGTCTGCACGTCCATGTAAGTATCAACATTTTTACAAAATAATATAAAAATGAATGTGGATTTTTCTTTAAGTACATCGCTAAAAAGATATGATTAACTCTTTACACTATAAGTCAACAAAAAGCAGCCTTTTGCCATTTTAAAGTCATATTTACCAGATACAAACATGCCTAGAACACTCACAGAGCGTCTGTATTCTTCTAGCTACACTCGATCCTGCTTTCTAAGTGGTTCCAAACCACCCGACATAATTTTGATGGAATCGGGTATCTTCGAACCAGGAATAATTTTGCATATTTTATTATGCAAAAATCGTGTCTGTCCTTCGTTTTTGCAAACAATACTGATTCAAGCAGGCTTGTTATGCCTGTGAATCCCCGTATGACAACAAAACTGAAGACTAGATAGTTTGTCACTCATGCTGCAGATGGCTTCACCAAGCATGTGTCAAAACTATTGACTTATTGTCCATGAGTGAGGTTGAAATTGCTGATCTGGAGTTTGAATGTTACAACTGTTAACTTTGTCTCATTACTAACTTGTAACTAAAATAATGGTTTGAAGTAAAGTTTTGAAACAACCCTGTTGAGTCAAGAAAACCATTGTCAAGTGTTCTCATTTAGAATTTTGTTAAAGCGATTAACCTCCAGATTTTTGGTAAAATTTCAACAAGTGCACTTTCTAGTCCATTAATTATAGAAGTGAAAGGAAACATATTGACATATTTCTGACGCTAAAAAATGATCACAAGAGTGACTCAGAAATACACGTACCTATAAGAGAAAAGTCTACCCCTTGGGGTAATGGAGTAAATTGGCGATGCAAAACTTCAAGTGACAGTACTTTGTTGCAAACAGTATCTGCATTAGATATGGCCAGAAATATATCAATATGCTTCCTTTCATGTCTAGACTATAATTAATGGACTAGGAATTACACCTTTTGAAATATGACCCCAAATCTGGAGGCAGGGATCTTAGTTATGTGTATATAAGATCCCTGCTAGAGGTTAACCCCTTTAATAGTTTCATGATAACTATTTTTTTAAAAAATTACAAAGTGTCCGAATATACCCTCCATCGTATCCGAAAATTCCAGACGTGTCCCAAAACTAACTCCGTACATTCACCCGTTTCGCGCATAATTAAAACGGCTGTGAAAACAAATCCTTAGCTGTCCCAATATACCCGACAATGTTCTATATATATGTGCTCTTGGCAGTTTCTTGTTTTGCCATAATGTTTTCAAAATTCAACTGCTGTAGATGTGTCCAAACGTTGCTACATGTACATAGGGTAAAGTTTTACAATACAGTTCATTTTATTGGAAAACAATAATGATAGAGGATTCATTGAGATACAGCGCTACAGTGAGACTCGGGTTTCGCAAAAAGCAACTAAAGTCGTTTCCAGCTTGATGGCAATAGGTGATGTAGAAAGAGGGGGCTTTGCGAGAGAGAGAGAGGGCCAAAAGTTACTGTGTTATGAGGACAAACGGCCGCTCTCAGACCCTCATTGTGAGGACACAATGTAACTATGAAGACTGCTTTTTTGTCCTCACATTTACATTGGCGATTTGGAATCTACATCGTCCAAAAATGATTTTGACAACATTGCCGGGTTGTGAGGACCTGCGGCCTTATATCGATTTTCTCTCACTCTCGACACCGTAAGTTAACATTTTGATCTGCTGATGAATGACGCATCCCTGAATGGGTACCGGCCTCAACCTTCACGCAACTGAAAGGGGTACCAGACAGAACGGGAAATGCAATGTTTTGAAGGCGGGAGCTATGTTAGGAGGAGCGAGAAATTTGCAGCTCAAGGTATTTTTTGGCTTACGTGTGATTGAATTCAATGAAAACGATAATATTACTGTCGAATTTTAAATTGTTACTGTTAATCTACAAAAAGGATCATTCTGAATAAGCCAGAGCTTCGATATGAGCGACATGAATTTATTTTGTGTCCCAGTGCAAACCCCTTTCCGGATAGTCAGAGGCAAATCAAAGTGGCACTTATACATGCAAAAAAATGAAAATCAGCCATAAATACCAGAGTTATGTCTATCATTCATCTTCAAAAGCATTTGTAATAGGCAACTGATTTCAATCTCATACTGTGTCTTGAAACGCCTATCCATTTCATTATGGTTGACCCAATTTTCCCTGAACCCATTTTCGGACAGTTTCTTAAAGTGTTCTCCAAAGAAAATTTAATGCCACAACATGTCATAAGCAGTCAACAAAAACAATGGAACACTAAATTTATCTGTTAGTAGCAATTATTCTGTTCAAAGCATAATCTACATTGGTATTTTCAGTTTAGATTTATTGAGTGTGTGGATGGGGTAGGTATCGTTGATTCCCGTTACTCCGTGAATTCTTATATCTTTGTGAACCTATGCTTGCAACCAATATTTTCTGTTTTCGTGGCTCCTGTGAAACCTTTACAGACATAAACATTCCAGAAAAGCTTTCTATGCCAAAGAAATGTGGCAAAAACAGAATTGCAATTTGAAAAAAGGAACATTTTCTCAAAAATCATATTTCTTCCCCACAACACATCATTTAATTACACCGAAAGCCCATGAATTCTAAGTATGAAACAGAAAATGCATCAGTCATAAGTGTAGAGGCTGTGACCTTTAGGAATACCCCCTCTATATGACGTCATTTGACTACATGTGGAATGACTCTGTTTTTTTCGAAAATGATTCACAGAGGGTGTCGCACCACTGCGAGACTGCTTCCGGGTCGTAGTAGTCAAAAGTAGTTCGATGTGAAATTTTGCAGTAGCACTTTTGTTGCACTGTTTCATGGAGCTGAGAGGGCTTGGTGGTATATAATTTAGATTTGCTTCAAATTTAGGTAGTGGGGGACCATTTAGATGTGATTTTTATCATATATTGATTTGTCTGTTTTATGTCAGTGGAGGAACAAAAAATTGGGGTCATGGCGGTTAACAGGCGTTTTTGAGAGGTCAATTTCTAGGGTGCCTGTACTGATTGGGATTTAGCAAAAAACGCATTCGATTGACATGTTGTTTTTTATGCATGTTTTTGAAGGACAATGACTGTACTTTTGAGAGCAAGAAATGGTAAAGCCAAAGTTTTGCCATTAAGCGATTTGTGAAGCTTCTAAGATGGTCAATTTCACTCTGTTTTTAATATGGCAAAAAACCAGTGGTGTGACACCTATGTGAGAGGGTAGTGAAAAAATGGAAACCAGTCTGGTGTTTTTATTTTCAGGCATAACCGGCTGAAATTTGACAGACAAGTAGCTGAGAGGCTTGAAACAGGAATCTATCAAAAGTTTGGCTCAGGTATGTAGAATTTAAATTTTGAATTAAATTTAGAATTTAAATTAGCGAAATTTCAAAGTTTTCGGACCGACATGTCGAGAATTTTGTCAAAAAATTCTTTGCACCGGATGAAATCTATGGACACTTTGTCTGCAAGTTTTCAAATGCCAAGCAGTTGAATACCTTTTCAGATATTTGATTTAATTGTTATTTTAAACTATTTAATTCTCATTTAAATTCTTTTATTTTAGAATTTAGAATTGGATTATTTTTCATGAAATGCCAGGAAAAACTTGAAAATGCATCTGAATTGCATGCAAATTAAAAAATGCTTGTTTTGGATTTGTAGTGTAAGTAAAACCGGATATGGGCAATTCAGATCCAAGGATCCAAGTGATCCTGCTGGGATCCATTGCAACAAAAGCAAAAGGACCCAGACTGCCTTTTGGATTTTGGGGTCTTTAAGTACCATTTTAGTACCTGTAAGCCTCTTTGCATATTTTTTCCTAACCCATTGTTTGTCCAGCTTCTATCCCCAACCTGTGTTTGTCTGTCCCCCGCTTTTTTTCTGAAAACTGTGTGGCAGAGTGAGAAAGTATTTTATACAAGACCCTTCCCCAAATCAATTGCTGTCTCTCTTTCACTCTCTATCTTTCACACTATCTCTCTCTTTCTCTCTCTCTTCCTTCCTTCACCCCCCCTCTCTCTCTCTCTCTCTCTCTACTGTTTTTTTCCCTCTGAAAACATTGCAGCAGCAGTTCTTAATCATATATAGGACTGCCCCCCCCTTCTCTCTCTCTCTCTCTCTGTCTCGGCCAGAATCAGGCCTCGTCAGTAAAGCTGCTATGCACTAGAAAGAGTTACTCCCCTTGTTCTCTTATTTCTTGTTTACTTCCTTATTATCATATCTCTGTCTTGGGTTATGTGAACTTGTTTTGGTCTCCAGGCATATGTTTGAATGTTCTGGTCTAAGGTCCCTTTTACATAGGTTCTGGATCACAAGGTGCTCATTTTTATATCTCTTTCAGACGCTGTGACCGAAGTTTGCACTGCTTCCCCGTGGCTGTGACTTCATCAGTGTTTGTTGAGCTGACTAGAGATGTTACACTAATTTCATGCTGTAACTATTCAGGTAATTTCCGCTTTCTTTGAATAAATTCCCTTTCTAGAACAAGCTTAAGGTTAAGGGCTTCTCTTTCTTTCTTTCTATCTGTCCATTTTTTCCCTATATTCTGTCTGTATCTGGCCCATTCTGTTTTTTTTTGTTCTTTGCTCTAGATGTTTTCTTCTTACATAATGAGTGATTCTGGATTTGTATGGTCTTTCATACTTTTCTTTCTGTCATTCTTTGAAATCTATGCACCCAGTGACCTACTTACCTAATACTCTAATCCGATTGGACAGGTACCGATAAGCCGAGCTGGGCCTACGTAATGAATTCTGGCTGTCTGGATGTTTGCTTCTATATCAGAGTTTTGAGCTGATTACATCATAGATAGTCTTGTCTGTAGATATTATTCATCATTTGTCATAGATGAAAACATTGTGACAAAAGGAGCCATGTGTAGTTAAATTTTTCAGTACTGGTATTTCATGAAGATTAAGGTTCATGTCTGTCATGTTCTATAAAGGCCATCTACTTTCCTTCTTTCATGTATTCCACCCTTGTTTTGACTGATAATACTTGACTATAGAATAAAAAGCTTAGAAATGTGCATTTGGCTTGTCACATGGAAGAATTAGAGATAAAGAATGAAGAAAACCATGAATTTTAGCCATCAGAATGTGCTTTTTTTTTGTCAAAAGGTTACTTTTCATGCAATGTTTTCAATTTATATAAGTGAAAATGGGTTAAAAAGATAGACAAAAGAATCCAGAAGAGTATACTTTCTATTTCATGTAAATCCATTGGGTTTTGGCTGAGATATGTGTGATTTTGTAAGAGTAGTCATTGGGCTTAAAATTTCCATTTTTAGCTCACCTGAGCACAACGTGCTCAAGGGGAGCCCTTAGGATCACCCGTTGTCCGTCATCCGTCGTTCGTCGTGTGTAGTTCGTCGTGCGTCATCAACAATTCTTTAAACATCATCTCCTCCTAAACCACTGGGCCAATTTGGACCAAACTTGGCAGGAATGTTCCTTGGGAGGTCCTGTTTAAAAAGTGTTCACAGAATTGGATTCCATCAAAAACTCTGGTTGCCATGGCAACCAAATGGAATTTTCTAAGAAATTCTTTAAAAATCTTCTCCTCTGGAACCGCTGGTCAAATTTTGAAATAATTTCACATGAATGTTCCTTGGGTGACCCTTTTGAAAAATTGTTCGTGAAATTTTGATCCGTCGAAAAACATGGCTCTGGTGACTGGGGCCTACTTGCACTATATGGATATGAAGAAATTCTTAAAAAATTCTCCTTCTCTGAAACAGCTAGTCAGATTTTGAAATAATTTCACAGATATATTCCTTGGGTGACCCTTTTCAGAACTTGTTCGTGAAATTTTGATCTGTCAAGAATCAAGGCTCTGGTGACTGGGGGCTACTTGCACTATACGGAAATGAAGAAATTCTTAAAAATTCTTCTTCTCTAAAACAGCTGGTCAAATTTTGAAATAATTTCACAGAGATGTTCCTTGGGTGACCCTTTTCAAAAACTGTTTGCGAAATTTTGATCCATCAAGAAACTTGGGTCTGGTGACTTCGGGCTACTTGCACTATACCGAAATGAAGAAATTCTTAAAAATTCTTCTTCTCTGAAACGGCTGGTCAGATTTTGAAATAATTTCACAGAAATATTCCTTGGGTGACCCTTTTCAAAAGTTATTTGCGAAATTTTGATCTGTCAAGAATCATGGCTCTGGTGACTGGGGGCTACCTACACTATACGGAAATGAAGAAATTCTTAAAAATTCTTCTTCTCTGAAATGGCGGGTCAGATTTTGAAATAATTTCACAGAGATGTTCCTTGGGTGACCCTTTTCAAAAATTGTTCGCGAAATCTTGATCCGTCAAGAAACATGGGTCTGGTGACTGGGGGCTACTTGCACTATACGGAAATGAAGAAATTCTTAAAAATTCTTCTTCTCTGAAATGGCGGGTCAGATTTTGAAATAATTTCACAGAGATGTTCCTTGGGTGACCCATTCCAAAAATGTTCACGAAATTTTGATCCGTCAAGAGACATGGGTCTGGTGACTTTGGGCTACTTGCACTATACGGAAATGAAGAAATTCTTAAAAATTCTTCTTCTCTGAAATGGCTGGTCAGATTTTGAAATAATTTCACAGAGATGTTCCTTGGGTGACCCTTTTCAAAATTTGTCTGCGAAATTTTGATCCCTCAAGAAACATGGGTCTGGTGACTGGGGGCTACTTGCACTAGACCGAAATGTTTTTTTAAAAATTCTTCTTCTCTGAAACGGCTGGTCAAATTTTGAAATAATTTCTTAGAGATGTTCCTTGGGTGACCCTTTTCAAAAATTGTTCGCGAAATTTTGATCTGTCAAGAAACATGGCTCTGGTGACTGGGGGCTACTTGCAGTATACGGCCATGAAGAAATTCTTAAAAATTCTTCTTCTAAGAAATGGCTAGTCAGATTTTGAAATAATTTCACAGAGATGTTCCTTGGGTGACCCTTTTCAAAATTTTTTTGCGAAATTTTGATCTGTCAAGAAACATGGGTCTGGTGACTGGGGGCTACTTGCACTATATGGAAATGAAGAAATTCTTAAAAATTCTTCTTCTCTGAAACGGCAGGTCAGATTTTGAAATAATTTCACAGAGATGTTCCTTGGGTGACCTATAAGTACTGGTGTGAGAAAGCCAGGAAACACATGGGTGTGTCACTGACCACCATGGTATGTCTTAAGTTGTTAAAATGGCATTAAACTCTAATAGAAACAAACAAACAAAACCAATTTGCTGATAATGGTCTTTACTTGGTCTTCCTTGTCTGTGCCAGGGCTCGTCAAGGTGTTATGATAGACGAGGTTTTCTCCTCAGTTGTCTATGTATAATGTGATAAAACTGTGAGGATTACTTGTACCTGTCCTGTTTCATATTGACCAAGTCCCTAAATTAGATAGACACTCTTTCTGTTATTTAATCCTTAGCAAACAAACATGATATTTTACTGCTGTTGAAAAAATATTTGCTCTAGGTAATTACTGTTAGAAGACAAGTTACAAAGAGATGTTTTTGCCAAGTGAGGACAATTTCTTTTTTGGCATGCTTGAATGAATTTGTCCTCACAAAAGACTGTGCTATCAAAACAGGGTTTTCAAAGCTCAATTCTCAATTCTTCGGATAGACTTATAGCTTTTTAATTTGTACATGTACACATACAGTGCAAGTACATGAAAAAGTATGGAATTATAATAGGTTATGTATAGCTGTAGTTTGTGGTTAGATGTTAGATGTTGGCATCAATTTGTTTTTTGCAGAAATGTCTGACTCTGACTGTGATGACAATTGTTGTAGTAAGCGGCAGAAGATACATGCAGGTGAGTGCATTTATATACCATATCAGATCAGTAATGATTTTGTTGTTTGTCGTAGAATTCCTCTTTTACTAACCATAGCATGAAATGCTCAAGGTTAGCAGTTATAATGACGTTGTTTGCATAGTCCTTCTTTTGTCAGCAGTTTTCAAACATTTCTCATCCTAAACCAGTAGGCCAATTTCATTTAATTTCTTGTGGAGTATCACTTAGTCAAGAAGGGAGAAAAAAGGAATTTTGTGTAAACATAGGCAAGCAGTCTGCCATGCCCATATTTGGTAAAACTTTAAAAATCTTTTCATCTGAAAGTTGTGGTCCAATTTTGAAGTAATTTTTACTGAAATGTTTTTCATGAGGGACCTTATTTAACCCTTTACCACGCAGTCCCGGCTTTTAACGACCCTGTGAAAGAAGGATTTTGAAAACCTTGTGGGAAAAGGAGAAAATGCTGGTAACCAGCATTTTCTCCTATTCCCACAATGTTTTCTACCCTTCTCAAAACAAATTTCAATTTTTCAATCACATTTATATTGTCGTCTGCAGATGTTTTCAATTTGGACCAGTCTAAAATTTTGCTGTATGGTAAAGAGTTAAAGTTTGTTTGAGAAAATTGTATTTGTCAAAAAAACATTGCCACCAGGAGGCATTGAAGTTTTTACATGTTTGCATTTCCTCAATATATATGTAGAGGAAATTCAAAATCTCTTCTTATCCTGAACTGTAAGGCTGAAAGTTTAGATATTTGTTTGTAGCATTACCTGGTGGACCTCTACAAAGAATGTTCTAATTAGGGCCTTACCGTGAAAAATAACCTTGCTCAGGGCTCACATATTTAACTTAGAGAATACTTTAATAAATGTTCTTGTGACCAACCGTTTGTCTGATGTCAGTAAAATTGTACAGAAATGTTCGTATATAATCTTCAAAACTGATTCACAGAACCTAAAAGCATGGCCAGGTGGGGTAATTTTCTCTAAGTAGCTGCCAGAACAGTATTTAGAGACTATTTATAGCCTGATGTAGATGAAACTTTACTGTATGGTATGTGTAATTAAGAATAGGTTAAGTTTGATTCTTGACAAAATCTGCACATTTTAAGCTGGTGTTTTGGTCTCTGATTGACTGATGGCTTCCAGACTCATACTCTAGAGGCTGTACTTATTAATGGACCAATATTGATGAAACTTCCCGTATTGCTTTATTTCAGCAATACCGGGGAACTTTGATTCTGGAAAAATCTGTGCATGTTGTGTTGTAGCCTCAGATTGATTTTTTTTTTCTTCAAGTGGTTATCTTGACTTTTTTACTTGTTACTCTTATACATGTATTAAAATGTACTCAGGTGAGTCATATGGAGCCAGTTTGGCTCTTGTTAAAACAAAAGACAAAACACTGTTAGTAGGATAGACTTTGACTGAGGTTGATTTTATGAAAGCAAATATGTATAACTCTGGTGTCTTGTGACTGGTATCAGTGGTACATGATTTTGATGTAATAACTAGTCTACCAGTATGTATAAATATAAACTATAGGAATTCTCTGATGCAATAGGTATAAAGCATACAGTGAATACTAAGTCTTGGTATGGGGCATGTTCAGATGAAAATATATCTTGACTATATAGTAAGGGCCCGGATTGCAAATTTGGGTGTCCTATATAAATCACCTTTTCCCTCTTTCTGTCCACATAGGGAAAGTGCCTGCTTCATAGTAATTTTCATTTCTATGTATCCACCCATTACCATTTTCTTGTCTGGGCTTTAATTTTGTATTTCATAATAGGATTTCAACCCTTTCTCCGATATGCCTTTTTCATACTGTCGCAAATTGAAGAAACCTGCAACAACAAATCAAGAGTGGTTTAAATTGTAAATACTATTTCTGTAGAAAACATTGTCAGAAAAGGTGAAATTGCTCATAACTAGCAATTTCACCTGTAACAACTATGTTTTCCTAAGCATTCTCTTTCAAATCTTATAAAACATGCACATATCAGGAAAAGGGTTAATGTAAATTGGTACATGACAGCATGAAAGACTCTAAAGTCCCTAGGTCAAGGGTCAAGGGTCAAGGTCACACGTAGGTAAAAAAGTAGTAGCCATTTCCTTTTCCGGGTTTTTTGTCATTCACTATAGTATTTTCAAAATAACTTGGCCCAGATGTTCACTATATTAGAATTGCATGTAAGATGAAGACCAATGTGCCTAGCTGAAAGGTCAAGTTCAAACTTAGACATCAAAGGTCAAATATCTTCACCATTTGCCATTTTCGGGCTTTTACTTTATCATGCTTGATTTGATTTAAAACATGGTACAGATGGTTACTGGTATCTTGTTCAGACTGCATGTCATGTTAAAGACATGTAACTATCTCAAAGGTAACATTTAGAGGTCAAAGGTCAAAAATGCGTTCTGAGATAATACAAGGGCTACTTCCAGGTCTGTGACACATTTCTAGGAAACTGAAAAAGTTGGGTAGATATGTAGTATAAGCTCATAGTTGATTAATGTAAAAAACACGAGAGAGTAATGCCTAATTCATTTGGAAATAGTCGTCCTTAGGTGTCCGGTGTTTTTTTTTTAACTAATTTCCCTACAATTACGGTAAAATCGGCTAGAGAGAGAGAGGGTGGGGAGGGAGACAGAGAGAGATAGAGGGTGGAGAGAGAGAGCGGGAGGCGAAGAGAGAGAGAGTGAGAGAGTAGGGAGGGAGACAGAGAGAGAGAGAGAGAGAGCGGAGGGAGGGAGAGATAGTGACAGACAGTCACACAGACAGAAAGATCGTATGTAGGTATACAACAATCAGATAGAATTCTAGTCAGATGATTGATAAAAACAAAACAATGGTTTTGAAATGAAACTTACGTTACGTTTTCGTTTAAAACCGTTGTCTTATACTCGTACCAATCTGTTTATACAACGAAATTCGGCCCTACTCTGTAAAAAGGGGGTTTCACGCATTTGCAAAAAGTATCTGCCCATGTCAGTCTGCGCAATTCGCGCAGGCTGACATGGCTCGAAATCTTTTTGCTGTTTGAAAATTTGATATATGTAAAAGGACCATTCTACCCCATGATTCAGTTGGTTGTTAGACAAAACAGATCTTATGGTGTCCATGCTTAACCCTTTACCAAACGACAAAATTTTAGACTGGTCCAAATTGAAAGCATTTGCAGACGACAAAGTAAAGGTAGTCCAAAGGATGAAACCTGCCCTTGGTAGATTAGAAAACATTGTGGGAAAAGGAGAACATGCTGGTTACCAGCATTTTCTCCTTTTCCCACAATGTTTTCAAAAGCCTTCTTCGTCAGGGTCGTTAAAAGTCGGGATTGTGTGTTAAAGAGTTAAAATAAATTAGTCGTCTACATTATGCTTTCAATTTGAACACGTCTAAAAATCTGTTATATTATGGCAAAGGGTCTAAAGAAAAATAGGCCGTGCTCTGCGAAAAGGAGGCTTAATGCATCTGCAAATAGTATCAACCCAGGTCACCCTGCGCAGTCCGAAACTTTTTGCCACTTGTAAATTTTCTGCGTGTCAAACTACCATCATACCTCAAAATTGTTATAAATTCAACAGGTTGTTATACAAAATGGATTTGTATGGATCCATACTCATATGATGATTTGCTTGGTTAAGTGCATTAGGCCCCCTTCTCACAGAGCATAGCTCAAGTATTTAAAATGAAACGGGGTCAATGCCCGTTACTTTAAACTACTATTGCCTGCATAGAAATTTTCCGTCTAAATCAGCCGACCGGCTTTTAATATACATGCAATAGTGAATTCATAGATACGTAGAATATACGATCTGAAAACTACATGACGATTCAACAGCCAGACACAAACAGGAATTAGTGGATTGGCAGTAAAAGAAAACATATGTCTAAATCATAAACATGATCCCAGGGGTGATTAAACGAGTACAGTTGCTAAACAGTTACGGAGTAATGTTTTGGCTGATCAACATTTATCAAACTGATTGAAGAGGAGAAACGTTCGTTTGTTGCTGTTACAGGCCGTTTTCAACATTATTTCAGTTATATCGCGGCGGCTAATGCACCTATCCGGGAGCTGTAAAGAAAGGGGGAGGGGTAGGAGCTATATACTGATTTTAAACATGTTATATTGGTTCTTTTTTACAAATTTTATCTCTTTACCACACGACAAAATTTTAGACCTGTCGAAATTCAAAGCATTTGCAGAAGACAAACTAAATGCTGCACAGATTAGAAAATTTTTCTTCGAAAAGTAGAAAACATTATGGGAAAAAGAGAAAATGCTGGTTACCATTTTCTCCTTTTCCCTCAATATTTTCAAAAGGCCTTTTCACTGAAGTTTTTAACACTTGGGATTGTGAGGTACAGGCTAAATGCAGTTTTCAATATATCACGGCGCCAAGTGTACATATCCTTGCGTTTCCGTGAAACTCAGTCGCACAACAATTTTTCCAGGCCACTGGCTACTTTTCCAATTAAACAAAGTCGGAACCATGAGCATATCTGACAGAGAAATTAATTGCATTATTACTTAGAAAGAGTGTTGGCTTGTTCGGGATTTAACCCTTTACCAGACAACAAAATTTTAGCCTTGTCCAAATTGAAAGCATATGCAGACGACAGTTTCAATGTGGCTCAAATGGTGCAATTCTTCTTTGATAGCGAAAAAAACATTGTGGGAAAAAGGAGAAAATGCTGGTTACCAGCATTTTCTCCTTTTCCCACATTGTTTTCAAAAAGCCTCTTTCCCAGGGTCGTTAAAAGTCGGCATTGTGCGGTAAAGGGTTAAAGCTCAAACCTGAATTCTTGCTGAAAGAAAGTGAACGGACGGCCTCATGAAACAAAACGCGAATTGAGGTTCTACTGTACTTTCATAGAACTAAAAACAACAACGCTTCCTTTTCCCTTAATATTTACGACCTCATGAAACAAAACGCGAACTGAGGTCCTACTGTACTTTCATAGAACTGAAAACAGCAACTCTTCCTTTTCCCGCAATATTTTCAATGATAGTCTGCTGAAAAACACAAAAAAAAAAAAGTCAGTTTCTGCCGGGAACATCGTATTTTAACCCTTTCCCAAACAAGCCCTGGTTTTCACGTGTCTGCAGTACAAGTCTTTTGAAAACACTGTGGGAAAAGGAGAAATTGCTCGTAATGAGCAATTTCTCCTTTTCCCACAGTGTGTTTTACCCGCTTTGAGACCTTTCTGCCATTTTCATCAAATTTAAAATTGTCGTCTGCAAACTCTTTCAATTTGGACTAGTCCAAAATTTGTCGTTTGGGAAAGGGTTAAGTACCAATGAAAGCCTACTGTTTTATGATACGAAAGCTATACAACTGTGAAATGATAGATCATAAAACTTACTGGATTGATCTTTTAGTGCGAGATTGTTTCTCTTTTTTTTTTCTTTTCTTTTCAACAGAAGAAAATCCTAGCAACGTTACAGTGTTGAGGTCAGGCAAGCTAGGGCCCAAATATATGTTATGACATTTCCGGTCTTAAATCGAAGATTTCCTATATATGTATTTATTCCTTCCAATACACACACACACACACACACACACACAGGTATTTTTTCTGTTTATACAGCTGACTAATTCTGAACCATTCTACAGACTATCAAATTTTAACAGCGTTATTTCTGTCTGGGTGTAAGGATGTATCGTAAATGAAACCAGGAACACACGAAGAACACGCAAACGTATCGACTCTTGACTTACAATCGATACTGTGTCCTGACCCCCATGAGGAAAAACAGACTGTCTTCTGTCACACAATCGTTATTGATCACGTGATCTCTCCCGACAATCGTGCATGCGTGAAGGAGCTTTTAATGATCTCGAGAGCTTGAATTTGTCATAATGGGCTAAATCTCGTTAAGATGCCGGCGCAATTTTAATTCTTTTATTACTAAAGGCGAAAACAAAGGCTCTTGCGAATGGCATAGATCAAGATCAGACTGCACAGAACGTGCAGTCTGATCTTTGACCTATTCCATCCGCTTGTTAAGTGAAGCCAATTTGGGCAAAAAAAAAAAAAAAAGTCATGCTCTGTGAAAAGGGGGCTTAATGCATCTGCCAAAAGTATCGATTCAGGTCAGCCTGCGCCGTGAATCCGCGCAGGCTGACCCGGACCGAAACTTTTCGCTATTGGTCAATTTTCTGTATGTCCAAGAATCAGCCTACCTCATGTCGATTGTTTTTTTTTTTAAAGTGGCTATTGTTTGTCCATAATTATGTGATGGCTTTATTGGTGTAATGCATCACGGAGATGCATTAAGTCCCCTTTTTGTCAGAGCATGGCTCATTTCTAAGTTTCAGTGCATTGTGCTTTCAGCTGTCGTAAGATGTCGAGTTATCAAAGTCTAACGCTGGTAGGATGAGCCAATCAGAGTTTTCACAAACCCTGAGGAGAAAAGCCTTTGAAAACACTGTGAAAAAGGGAGAAAATCCTACCAAAGTATTTTTTTCAAAATCTTAAAGTGTTTCTACAACTTTGAAATAACGCCCCCCCCTACATTTGATCCATATTGCATCTGTCCTGCTTTAATTTGGACACCACAATGTTTTCTATCCTTTCAAAGACGTATCCCTTCGTTTGAATCATATGGCGTCCAACACACGAAAAGGGGCCTTCGGACATTTGTGTAAAAGTGTGTCTTCCCAGATCAGCCTGTGCAGTCTGTGACTAATCCGAGACGACACTTCCAGTTTTTGTGCGATTTTCTGTTTCACGAAAGTTTACTGTATGAAAAAAATCGATTGTAGTCGTAAAGTGCTGTCTCGGATTAGCCTGCGCGGACTGCGCAGGCTAATCCGAGACGCCACTTTACGCCAATGTCCGGTCTCATTTCGCATCCTGTGGGAAATATTGTATCTGTGGTCTGCAAATGCTTTCAATTTTGACAGGCCTGATTTCTTTACTTTAGTTAAGATTTAACCCTTTACTTAACAATCCTGTGTTTAAACGACCCTGGTAACCATTTTCCACAATGTTTTCTACCTATTCAAGGACACTTACCATCTATTTTCCTACAGTGTTAACAGTAGTATAGGAGGGTAGACCTCGGACAAAACGCGTTTTGTCCCGGGTCTACCCTCCCTGGTCCGAGGTTTACCCGCCTAGGGAGGGCAAACCTCGGACAAAATGTGCAAAAGACCGGTCAAAACTTCAAACCGGAAGTAGATGTGCACTTTTTCTGCCCCCCCTCCCAAAATTGGATCTCGGGAGGGTAGACCTCGGACAAAACCGGAAGTGGATGTCCGCCATCTTGGATTTGACCAGTGGGCGCCGCCATCTTGGATTTGACCTGTGGGTGTCGCCATCTTGGATTTGACCAGTGGGCGCCGCCATCTTGGATTTGACCTGTGGGTGTCGCCATCTTGGATTTGACCTTTTGTCCCTAGTCTCCTTTGTCCCGAAATAAACTGCCCCAGGACAGTCTATTTCGGGCAAATTGGACTTAGTCTTTTTCTCAGCGATATGGCGCTATATGTCGAAAGAGGAGGTAAGGAGGAGTGAAGAGGAGTTAAAGAGGAGTGAAGAGGAGTTAAAGAGGAGTGAAGAGGAGGTAAAGAGGAGTGAAGAGGAGGTAAAGAGGAGTGAAGAGGAGTCACCTCTCTAGGCATATTGACAAGGTTGTCCCCATACTACGGCTTTTCTTCTCGGTTGAGATCTGTTCTTTCTCTGTCATCGTTGGACTTAGTCTTTTCCCCTACGCTAGGGGTTATATTCCTTCTTCAGATTGTTTCACGCAAAGACCTTGTTCGACTTAGTCTTTTTTTACGTCTTTGTTCTGCTGAGAGTTGTTGTTTCTTTCTCTATTAGTGTTTGACTTAGTCTTTTATTCATCGTCTTGGTCGATCATCGTTCCTCTCTATAGGACTTAACCAATTCTCGACTATCGTTGGACTTAGGCTTTCTCTACGATATAGGTTATTTCACCTCCCCAGTTTGTTTCAGACAGACACTATCGTCGACCTTAGTCTTTTCTCTATCTTCGATTAGGTGTTGTAGATCATAGACTTAGTCTTTTTTCTATAATAGATATTATAGATAGAATATCATATTCTATGTGAACTTGATGCTCTATCTACATGCTTCCGCTCACGTTCGTGCTCTTTTAATGGAATTAACGTTAGCCAATCGTAGGACTCGTTACATTTTCTGTATTCATATGGATATATTCACATAGCTATTGTAGATAGGGTATCATAGACTTAGTCTTTTTCTCTAATAGATATTGTAGATAGAGTATAATGTACGTAATATTCTACTTACATGCTTTCGCCCATGGTCGCGCTCTTTGAAATTCTGTTAATTCTGTATCAAAGTAGGTCAATCCTCCTGCTAGGTTATAAAAGCCGACCGATTTCTCTCATCCCCACAATGAAGCTGTCCGAGAGCTGTTCTCCATGGTGAGTCTTTTTTCTCCCATGTTGAGTTTCTTTGGAAGTACTTAGTAATGCTTGTCCAAATACTGCTAATACCAAGTTGATGGCGGTTATCTGATGGAAGTTCGGGAAGGAAGTGAAGGAAACTTGAAGGAAGTTATAGTCTTTTCAGACCTAGTCATTCAGACCTACCCAAGTCCTAGAAAGTTCTTATTTTCTTCAAATTGTCCTTTTCAGGCCTAGCCTTTCAGACCTAACCAAGACCCAGAAAGTTCTATGAAAAGTCTACTTCTTCAAATTGTCAAAACAAACAAATTCAAGTCCTATATGTTTTTCATATCTTTTATTTGTTGTCAGATAATCATTACAATGAACTGTTAGAAACTTTGAATAAATATGTTATTGTAAGTTGAATAAAGTTAAAACATTCTGTACAATAGCCATTACAATGAACTGTTAGAAACAATGAAAGTATAGAAATACAATAATCATTACAATGAACTGTGAAAATATATACAATAATCATTATTTGGGTCAGTCTATGGCTTACAATCAGTCATGTTTAAAAGTTACACGCCTAAAACAATGTATTCGGATAGTACCTTATTCGGACAGTACGCTTCTAAAACCATGCCTAAAAGACCATTGTCTGAATTGCGGTCCTAAAACAAGGTCTAAAAGCCTTGACTTACAGTCATGTTTAAAAGTTACAGGCCTAAAACAATGTATTCGGATAGTACCTTATTCGGATAGATTCTTCTCGTATTCGGACAGTACAAGCGACGATGAGGCAACGCAGTCTTTGAAAAATTGTTTTTTAAAAATTGTTTTGAAACAGTTCTTTTGAAAAAAATGTTTTTCAATAGTTCTTTCTTTTTCTGTTAAAAATTACAGACACAATTTTCTTTTTTTCTTCGGAATGTCAGGTTCACACTCACTCTTGCGTTTCTTTTCATTATTTTTCACAACATCGGATTTCCATTTACGTCTCAACTCGATATCTGAACAGATCTTCTTTCCTTCTCGTCGATTTTTCTTTACTGAAGAAATCTTGTTGATTTTATCGTTGATTTTCTTTTCTGAAGAGGATTTCTTGTCTTTTCCCTCTCCACTCACCGAGAAAATATCGCTGTTTTTATCGTTGATTTTCTTTTCTTCAGACCGTGAAGAAAGTTTCTTACTTTTCCTCCTGTAAATCACTGAGTAGGGTTTGTTGCTTTTCTTTTCTTCAGAACCTAAAGAATGTTTCTTGCTTTTCCCCTCTCCAGTCGTTGAGGAGATTTTCCCTGAAGAGGCCTTCTTGTTGAGTTTCCCTGAAGATTGAGCCCTCTGTTCGTTGATTTGATTATCTCCAATCGCTGAAGAAATCTTGTTGATTTTATCGTTGATCTGATTGTCCCCAATCGTTGAAGCTTTATCGGTGATTTTATCGTTGATTTTCTTTTCTTCAGCTTGTGAAGAAATCTTGTTGATTTTATCGCTGATTTTCTTTCCTGAAGAAAGTTTCGCTGAAGACTTATCACCGATTTTCTTTTCTTCAGACCCTGAAGAAGCTTTCTGGGTCCTCTGTTCGTTGTTTTGGGTTTCTTCAGGTGGTGAAGAATGTTTCTCTGAAGAGATTTTCTTCACAGGATGATCTATCTGAAGAAGTTCGCTGAATAGACGAGTTTGTGGTGTTTTATAGCCTGTATGTTTCTCTATCTGTTCTCTACAGGATTCTATATCACTGATAGTCGCGTCGAAAATCGTTATATGTCTAACTGGGTCCTCGACGGCATAATATGATTTCAGAGCGCCAACATGAAACATGTCTCCGATTCCAATAACGTCTTCTGGATATGGTGAAAAAATGACGTTATGAGTGTCTCGATTCACGGAGAAATAAATGCATATCGGTGTCTTTCTTGGGCTCGGTGGTCTGCACTCATGATTAAGAAAAACTCTGGTAATACTGTAACCGTCTTTTTCATCAAAACGTTGGTAGGTTGGAAATGATCCCACATAGTTACCACCATAATACTTTGGTGGAACATTGGTGATCGCATAATCGTGAGTGTATGGGTTAACATACAGATACATCCTCGTTTCGGAGGGTGCTGTATTTTGTAGGTCGAACGCGCTCATTTTCTATCGACTGCTCTGTTTGAACTCTTTCCGAAGAATGATGGAAATGTCAATTGTAACATCTTTTTATGCCCATTCGGTCTGAAAAAATATAAAAGCCAGGATTTCTTGAGTTCTGGGTCATTGTTTGACTTATCATCAGTCATGGAAGCTGAAATACTCGCATGTAGACATAAAGCCATGTCGAACAGTGCAAGTGGGTCTAAAAGGCTAGTACCTTATTCGGACAGCACAAGCGACGGTGAGGCAAGTCAGACCATGCCGAAAAAGAGAAAAAAATTACTGCCGGCCAAGAAAAGAAAAAGAATCCTAGTCTACCCAGACAGCAGTACCAATGATGAAAGCGACGATGAGAAATTTCCACCCAAAAAGAGAAAACGTTTACCATTGAAAGAAGAAAGTGACGGTGAAAGCGATAAAAATTCTTTGAAAGAAGAAAACGATGAGAAATGTTCACCGTCAACAAAGGAGAAATCTGTACAATTGAATATGGATTGTACCAACGAAGACGAGAAATCTTTGAAAGAGGAGAAACAGTCCTTTTCAGGACTAACCAACACCGATGAAAAGTCTTTGAAAGAAGAAAACGATGAGAAATGTTCACCGTCAAACTCGACAAAGGAGAAATCTGTACAGATGGTTGTGGATTGTACCAACGAAGACGAGAAATCTTTGAAAGAGTTATATCAAAAACCAAAACAGTCCTTTTCAGGACTAACCAACGAAGATGAAAAATCTTTGAAAGAAGAAAGTCATTCTTCTTCAGACACAGACAAGGAGAAATCTGTACGAATGAATATGTCTTGTACCAGCGAAGACGAGAAATCTTTGAAAGAAGAAAGTGAAGACAAATCTTCTTCAGACAAAAACGCTTTGGATGTGAGAAGCCTATACGTCTTAACAGAAGTGGGAAAAAAGAAGTCAAGAAAATTCAAAACAGAAGCCCATGTACTGGAGGCATCTTTTAAGAAATTCGAAGAGTTACAACCCCAACAATTGACCATATTATTCGACGATGTTATCCAACAAATCATTCAAAAGTTAAAGGCTGATTCGAGGGATATGATTAGAATTAGCATCAATCACCCCTCATTGAAAATGGGAATTTATATTCCCTTTCTATATGTGGAGGAGTTGGAGAGTCATACGATGTTGAACGAAATTGAAAAAGTTCTACAATCGAATGAAGAATTCGTCTTGAACGATGGTCGCATGACATTCGATATTACATATACGATACCGCCAAGTGGAAGTGGAAAAAGACTTACATCCACAGAACTATTAGATTCAATGGTTTTCGCAAAGAAGAAACAATCGCTTATTGAAATTAACAATCATGACCATCTATGTTTTGCAAGAGCCGTTGTTGTGGGGATTTGTTACCATGAACGTGAAAACACCCAAGAATGGAACCGAAGATGGGATCTCATCAAAAGATCAAACAGATCACTTCAAAAGACTAAAGCCGAGAAAATGATGAATGCTGTTGGACTTTCATCGACACAGCCTGTAGGCCTTGAAGAATACAAAAAAATTCAAGAGTTCTTGTATGAAAAAAGCTATGTTATTAAAGTTCATCAACAGCTATCGAAATTGGAGAAAGTGTTTGAACATCCAGAAGTGAAAGACGATAGTAAAATCATACATTTGTACTTTCATCAAAACCACTATGATTACATCAAATCCATCACAGGATTTCTTGATTGTGGTTATTATTGTGAGTTCTGTGACATACGTTACAAGAATCGGGAAGACCATGCTTGCTCAAAGATCTGTAAAGGTTGCTTTCGTGCTGGAAAATGTCCATCAGAATCAAAAGAGTATGTCTGCGACAAGTGTCATAGACGGTTTTTCAGTGCAGCATGCTTGAAAAATCACAAAACACTTCAAGGCAAAGAAAAGAAAACCATTTGTGAATTAGTGAAACTTTGTTCAAAATGTGGAGTCCAGATTTTTGACAGAAAGAAAAATCATCTCTGTAAGGGAAAGAAAAAGTGTCCCCTTTGCAAAAAGATCGTTGACTATACTCATCAGTGTTTTATTCAGCCTTACCAAAGTAAGATGAAACATGACAACGATGATGAGTCGAGTTCTTCTCTAGTCAAAAAACCTTTGTTCATTTTCTTTGATTTCGAATGTCAGCAAGATACAGGGGTACATATTCCAAATTACTGTATTGCACACCGAGCCTGTGCTGAATGTATCGATAAACCACTTGATTTTCATTGTTCCACATGCAGTGAATTCAAAGAAGGAAGAGAAGTTATTTTTCAAGGAAAAGAAACTTTGAGTCAATTTTGCAGCTGGCTCTTTACAAAACATCATAAAGGAATCATAGCTATTGCCCATAATCTCAAAGGCTATGATGGCCAATTTATTCTCAATCATATTATCAACGTAGGAATGAAAGAACCAGAAGTAACCATGAATGGGAATAATATTTTGAAGTTAGAACTGAACGGTGTGAGTTTGATCGACTCCTTCAGTTTCATGAACTTTGGACTGGCAAAATTTCCGACCACGTTTGGACTTCAAGAAATGAAAAAAGGCTACTTTCCTCACTGGGCAAATACAGATGAATTCTGGGATTACGTTGGGCCGTATCTGGACATGTCTTATTACAAGCCCGACTCAATGTCTGAAGAGGCTCGATCAAAATTCATAGTCTGGTATAATGACAAAGTTCAAAACGGTGAGGAATTCAATTTTCAAAAAGAGATGGAGATGTACTGTCGATCGGATGTTGATATCCTAAGACGAGGGTGTGGTGAATTCAGAAAGTTGTTTATCGAACAGAGTGAAATTTGTCCCTTTACAGAGTCGTTTACCATCGCCGGAGCCTGTAACAAGATTTGGCGAAAAGATTATTTACCAAAAGATCAGATAGCCATCATTTCATGCAAAGACCCAGTCAGACGTCGGTTTTCTATGAAAGCAATACGGTGGGTTCAAAGCATCGCTAGAGAAAAAGGGATTCATATTCAACATGCTAGAAATGGTGGTGAATACCGAATAGGAAGATACAGTGTAGATGGATTTCACCACGAATCAAATACGGTTTATGAATTCCTCGGGGATTTATTTCATGGCTGTCAGACATGTTTCAAGGATCGAAAATATATCAACCCCATCAATGGAAAATCAATGGCTGAATTGTACAACAGTACTATCGAACGGTTAGAAACCATCAAAAGAATGGGCTATAACATCGTGACCATATGGGAACATGAATTCGACACCAAGATGAAGAAGGATAAAGAATACAGAAAAACTATTGAAAGTCTATACCCGAACTGTGATCCCATCGAGCCAAGAGAGGGCCTGGCTGGAGGCAGATGCAATGCCATAAAAATTGCCTATGATGTTGAGGAAAACAGTGAGAAGGAAATCAAGTATATTGACATTTGTTCTCTGTATCCTTACGTCTGCAAACATAAATTCTATCCTGTAGGCCATCCCACAATCTTGACTGCTGAGAGTATTGACATGAAGAATATTCGCCAGTATGAAGGACTCATTAAATGTAAAGTTCTACCCCCGACGGATCTGTTTCATCCCGTTCTTCCAGTTCACTGTAACAACAAGATGATGTTTCCACTTTGTATGAAATGTGCACAAGAAAGTTCAAACTTTTGTAATCATGATAGAGAAGAGAGAGCCTTGGTTGGAACTTGGGTTACATTCGAACTGTTCAAAGCTCTCGATTGTGGATATCAGCTAATACAAGTGTATGAAATCTGGCATTTCGACTCTGTTTCGGACCAATTCTTTAAAGGCTATGTGGACAATTTCTTGAAAATCAAGCAAGAAGCTAGTGGATATCCCGGTTGGTGTCAGACAGATTCAGAAAAGACCCAATTCATTCGTGAGTATGAGGAAGCCGAAGGGATTCGTCTTGACCCCAAACGTATTCAAAAAAACCCTGGCAAAAGATCATTTGCTAAGATTATGCTGAACTGTCTTTGGGGAAAATTAGCACAGCGTGAAAATATGAGCAAGACGAAATACATCAGAGAACCGTCTAAATATTTCGAGTTGATTACCGACCCGAAATATACGGTAAAACATGTGGAAATCTTTGACAATGAGTGCGAATGCATCTTAGTCAACTATGAAGAAAAGATGGACTTTGTCGAAACGCATGCGACAGCCAATGTTATTGTAGCATCCTACGTAACAGCCTATGCAAGGTTGGAACTGTACAGCGTTCTTGAAAGGTTGGGGGATAGAGTTCTGTATTTCGATACAGATAGTTGTATGTACATTCATGATCCTGAATTGTGGAACCCTCCCATCATTAACAGTAGACTAGGAAAATGGACCGATGAAGAGCCTGATTGTAGAATCACTCACTTCAGAGGATTAGGTCCCAAGAATTACGCTTATAAGATGAAAACGAAAGATGGAAAAGAAAAAAGCAAATGCAAAGTTAAGGGAATTACTTTGGATCACAATACAAATCAGTTGGTGAATTTCGACACCTATTCAAAATGTGCTTTGGATCGCACCGTAGAAATTAAAGTTCAGTATGACTGTAGAATCAAAAGGCATAGAGACAGAACAGTGACCAGCGAACCACAGTCAAAAACGTTTCGCTCTGTATATACCAAAAGAGTCATTGTAAATGATACTGATACTGTCCCCTATGGCTATAAAAGTTTGAGGGTATAAATAACTGTAAGAAAAAACATAAGATATTTCAAAAATATGTTTTAAAGCATGTTTTTCCATTTAGTGGAGTCCGTGAATATAGTGAAATGGATAGCAAATTTCCATTGTTTTTAGGTCATGAACAACTGCATAAAGTTATTGTGGAATATGAAAACAAGTGGAAAAATCGAGGGATCTGTGAATTCGCCTTGTAAGAATTGTAAGAATTATTTGTAAAAACTGCATTGTTAAAAAAGTTTGAATGTTTTAACAAATGTTAAAAACTTTTGTAGGTTGAATAAAGTTAAAACTGCATTGTTAAAAACTATATTGTATATAAAATGTTTTTGTCATTGTTGTAGATAAAAATGTTCCCAAAAAGTTCAGACTTGGAAAGAGTTTGAATAAACAAACGATTTTAAAAGATCGTTTGTTTTTGATTCCTTCCAAAAAGAAAAGATCAGCTTTGAGCAAAGAGAAAGCTTGAATAAAGAAGATGTCTTGTAAAAATATTAGAAGGTTTTAACGATTGTTAAAAATGTTATAGTGTTTTTTAACGCTTGTTAAATCTTTCTAACATTGTCTTTGTAAATATGTTATAGTGTTTTTTTAACGATTGTTAAAAACTTTGAATGAATTATGTATTTGTAAAAAAATGTTATAGGGTTAGAATGGATTAAACGTTCCTGTTTTTTCATGATGATGTTATCATGATAAAGTTAAAAAACTTTTGAATAAAGAAATGATTTTAAAAACGTCGTCTGTTTTGATTTCTTCCCAAAAACTTGGACAATTAACAAGAACCCAGAAAAAACCTGGGCAAAGAGAGACCAAAACTTGGGCAAAGAGAAAAAACTTTGAATAAAGAAATGATTTCAAAAGTCGCCTGTTTTTGATTCCTTCCCAAAAAACTTGGGCAAAGAGAAAAAATCTCACAAAGAGAGACCGAAAAACTTGGAAAAGAACAGAGATGGGAAATTGGGTTAAATCTCACAAATAGTTAAAAACGAAGTTTATGTGGATAGTAAAGCCCTGTTTTACTCACAATTGTTTTTCCAAAATCATTTCGTCTCAAAAGGAATTTTAGAGGTGACTCCTCCGTCTCCTTATCAGTGTCACACAGACCGTCGACATGAACACATGCAATATATGCGCTAAACAGTTTAAACGGAGGGATAATATGAAGCGTCACAAAAGAAACGTTCACCATCAGGACCAAGAGTCTGATATGGAACATTCCGAGGATATGGAGCAACAGACTTACGAAACCACTGACAAATCAGAGTGTAACGAATCAGAGAGTGACGAGCAGCAGTCTTACGAAAGCACTGACGAATCAGAGAGTGACGAATCAGAGAGTGACGAACAAGTGACAAAATACAACCCATGGGATATTCTCATACAAGAGGCAACTGAACAATGTCGAGAGGGCTTTGAAGAGGCGGTTTCTAAACTTGCCCGACACAACAGCTTAGGAATAAAGGCTGCAAGACACAAAGCATACGAAGATTTACGCTCATCTTATCGGAAAGCACTGGTTAACGTCCTACAGAGCAGGATGGTGTGGTTTAATGCAATGAGGAAGGATCCGGTATACAAGAGTATGAACAAAAAAGTTAGCGATCTGATGAATACGGAAAATTTCACTAGAGACGAAGCATGGAAATATACCATAAGCAAACGCAAATATTTCTTGGATTCCATCCTCGATGATTTTGGTCCGCCGCCTGTGGAAACAATTGGCAATAACCAGGAAACAGTGATAAAGTGGCCATACCAGAATTTAACTCCTATTTTAAAGAGTTAAACCAATGACATTCTATTCGAGTCTTTTGCTGTTTCAATTTAGATCGTAATAAAATAATATCTATAACACACATCTGTTTTTCTTTTTTACACACCCATTCTTGCGATCTGTAATCCTACTCCTCGAAGCTAATCATCACCTAAAACCTAAATCCTCTTTACCCCGTTAGCCTCCTCTTCACTCCTCTTTACCTCCTCTTCACTCCTCTTTACCTCCTCTTCACGCCTCTTTAACTCCTCTTCACTCCTCTTTACCTCCTCTTCACTCCTCTTTAACTCCTCTTCACTCCTCTTTAACTCCTCTTCACTCCTCCTTACCTCCTCTTTCGACATATAGCGCCATATCGCTGAGAAAAAGACTAAGTCCAATTTGCCCGAAATAGACTGTCCTGGGGCAGTTTATTTCGGGACAAAGGAGACTAGGGACAAAAGGTCAAATCCAAGATGGCGACACCCACAGGTCAAATCCAAGATGGCGGCGCCCACTGGTCAAATCCAAGATGGCGACACCCACAGGTCAAATCCAAGATGGCGGCGCCCACTGGTCAAATCCAAGATGGCGGACATCCACTTCCGGTTTTGTCCGAGGTCTACCCTCCCGAGATCCAATTTTGGGAGGGGGGGCAGAAAAAGTGCACATCTACTTCCGGTTTGAAGTTTTGACCGGTCTTTTGCACATTTTGTCCGAGGTTTGCCCTCCCTAGGCGGGTAAACCTCGGACCAGGGAGGGTAGACCCGGGACAAAACGCGTTTTGTCCGAGGTCTACCCTCCTATACTACTGTTAACTTCCTATTTCAGGACATTTACTATCATTTTAACAATATTAGAAATGCCTGTAAAGTCCTTCAACATGGACTTGTCTAAGATTTTGCCATGTGGTAAAGGGTTAAAGATACAAATCCTTACAGACATAGACAAAAAACGCTGTTAAAATTTAATAGACTGTAGAATAGTTCAGAATTTAGTCAGCAGTGTAAACATAGATAAATAGCCGATCTATATGGTATAGGAGACAAATACATATATCGGACATCTTCGATTTAAAACCGGAAACGTCACAACAGTGATTTCTTTGATGGCCTCCAGAAAATGAAATGCACTGTCTATCGGTCATAAATTCGTAATCTTTGCAGCCTTGCAACTGTCAGGGGCAAAAATTTCGGCATGAAGATACAAGAATTATTATAGTTTGACAAAATAAAAATGAAATGGGTTAAAAACTGGCTGAAAACGAGTATATTTGTATCTTTAATCTGTAAAACTGAAAATGTAATACATAGAGGAAGGATATGTTTTTTTTTTTGGGGGGGGGGGAAAGATCAAAATTTATTTCATCGAGGGTAGATCTACATCATCGGTAATATTTTCATGAGTGGCGCAGCCATGAGTGAAAATATTGATGATGTTCATAAGATGACATAAATTTCGATCTTTCTCCGAAAAAAAAAACAGGTATTCTATTTATTTCATGCCTCTTACCCTATTTTCTTGGAACTTTGATCAAAATCCAGTACAGTTGTTTTCGGTAATTCCCCGTGGCGCACCCCCCCCCCCCCCCCCCCTCAGATAACAACGCATTACAATATTACGTAAAGCGCGAGAAATATAGCGTAAATTACGTCATATTTCCCTCCATTTTAATGCCACGCGCTGTTTACCTAGGAAACTAGTGCGCGGGAACTACTGTTTCCGCTTGTAAATTGAAGAGTTAGAAAATATAAAATCGGTATTTTCACTGGTGGTAACTATGAAATAACAAACCATAACCCACCATTATTTTGCGATAAACTACCGAAAAGCATGAATTAAAATAAGCTATTACCAATATATTCATAGACCGGAAAAACGACTCCAGAGTCCTGCATCTCTCACGTAAAATCCACCAAGTTTCACATGTCTAATATTCTTGACACAAAAATTATATCCAAATAATTATATACGGTGGTATTTTTTTTTGCACCAAGGTTCTTCACAGGTCTTGCGCACACGAAAAAATCTTTTCACACTTTCACAATGTTTGCTTGAAATTTGAACGCACTTACACCGTTCACGTCATGGTTTAGTTTTCTAACCCTGTACCGGATTGGAAAAAAATTTAACTTGTCTAAATTGAAGTAACTTGAAGACAAAAGGATTAACATGGCTCGAAAGACAGGATTTGCATTCGAAACGGTCTGAAAACATTGTGGGGAAAGGAGAAAATGCTGGTTACCAGCATTTTCTCCTTTTCCCACAATGTTTTCAAAAGGTCTCTTCCTCAGGGTCGCTTAAACTCGGAATTGTATGGTGTATGGTAAATTTGTCGACCCCTTTACCAATCAATCTTATATTTTATACAAAACTGAAAAGAAGAAGGCGTTTGAAAACATTACGGGGAAAAGAGAAAATCCTAGTAAGCAGTATTTTCTTATATTCCCCATAATATTTTCGACTCTTTCACACACAACCCCCCCCCCCCCCCCCCCTGTCATTAATTTAGATACATTTCCTTCTGCAAATGCTCTCAATATGGACAAGTCTAAAAGAGTTAACCCTTTACCATACAATTTCCAAATTAACAGCCCTGAGGGATGAGGCGTTTGAAAACATTGAGGGAAATTGTGAAAATTGCTTCTTACCAGCATTTTTTCATATTCCAGCAATGTTTTCCACTGCTTCACAAACAAATGCCATCATTTGCTTCACCTTTAGTTTGTCGTCTGCAAAGGCTTTCATTTGGGGCAAGTCTAAAATTTTGTCGTTTGGCAAAGAGTTATCCCTTTTCCATACAATACCGAGTTAACGACGCTGGGGGAAGAGGTTTGTGAAAACATCGTGGAAAAATGAGAATATGTCGGTAACCAACATTTTCTCATATTCCCACAACATTTTCTAATCTTTAACAAACAGTTGCCATCATTTGATTCACCTTTGATTTGTCGTCTGCAAATGCTTTCATTTTGAACGAGTCTAAAATTTTGACGTTTGGCAAAGCGTTACATTATTATAACCATTTCTGTGGGTCTCGATTGAAACAGGCTTATGTCAGCTATTTATAAAAGTTTTAGTATAACTGCTAATTGAATTTATGGATTAAATCTTTTACTACATAATCCCGAGTTTTAGCGACCCTAAAGAGGATGGCTTCGGAAAATATTGTGGGAAAAGGAGAAAATGCTGGTAACCAGCATTTTCTCCTTTTCCAACAATGTTTTCTAAACTTTCAAAGACATATTTCATCATTTGAGCCACACACTGAATCGGACGCTTGCAGATGCTTTCAATTTGGGCAAGTCTAGAATGTTGACGTTTGACGAAGATTCAACTCTTTACCAAACGACAAAATTTCAGGCATGTCCAAATTTAAAGCATTAGGCAGACGACAAATTAAATGTGACTGAAAAAAACTGAAGTTTGTGTTTGGAAGGATAGAATATCTCGTGGGAAAAGGAGAAAATGCTGGTTAGCAGCATTTTCTCCTTTTCCCACAATGTTTTCAAAAACTTTCTTTATTAGTGCCGTGAAAAATTGGAATCGTTTAGCAATCGGTTAGCCTTATCCTGTGCTATATAAAAGAAATGAAACTTTCAGGTCGATAATGAAAACCCGAATTTTGCTATTTTAACCCTTTCCCAAACAAGCCCTGGTTTTCACGTGTCTGCAGTACAAGTTTTTTGAAAACACTGTGGGAAAAGGAGAAATTGCTCGTAACGAGCAATTTCTCCTTTTCCCACAGTGTTTTCTACCCTTTTGGAGACCTTTCTGCCATTTTCATCAAATTTAAAATTGTCGTCTGCAAACTCTTTGAATTTGGACCAGTCTAAAATTTATCGTTTGGGAAACTTTTGGTTAAAGGTACTTTTGGAGGAGAGATATCTCCGTAACGGACAGCGTAGATCCAAGATCAGACTGCACGTTCTGTGCAGTCTGATCTTGATCTACGCTGTCCGCAAAAGGTCAGTGAGTCGGGCTTAGTTAACATAAGGGTTACCTTTTGAGGTTTTGAATAAATTTTGAAACTGAGATTTTTAAAAATATCATTGTCTAATACTGGATGATCGTTTACCAGATGAAAAAATTTTAGACTTGTTCAAATGCAAAACTTTTGCAGACGACAAATTGAATATGGCTCAAATGATGAGGTTTGTCTTCGAAAGCGTAGAAAGCATTGTCAGAAAAGGGGAAAATAGTGGTTACTAGCATTTTCTCCTTATCCCCACCGTGTTTTCAAAAGCCTTCGTTATCAGGGTCGTAAGGAACTGGGGTCGTTTGATAGATGGTTAACTCTTGACCTTTTGAAGTAAATTCTGAAACTGAGAACTTTCAAAAATAAAACTTGTAAAACATCGGATAAACAAAATTAATTAAAATCAAATACACATATGCACGTGAAAAACATTGTGATAAAAGGAAAAAAAATCGCTTCGGTAAATCTTGTTGTAGTCGAACGGTACAATTTGATAAAGGATCATTTTCACCTACCGCAGTGTTCTTTCACAAATGTTCACCCTTTCCGTTCCAGAGGCGTAAACAGGGGCTTTTGCCGACGGCAGAGATCCAAGATCAGACTGCACGGAACGTACAGTCTGATCTTGGATCTATACCGTCCGCTTGTTTAGTCAAGCCAATAAAATAAAAATCTGTCTGAATTTCTGTGAATTGAACTTCAGTGTCGAGAGAGGTGAAGTTTTCAGATTAGCTGTGAGAGGGTTTACTCTTTCTCACACAATCTCGACTTTGAACGACCCTGAAAGAGAAAGGTTTCGAAAACATTGCCGGAAAAGTGGAAAATGCTGGTGACCAGCATTTTCTCATTTTTCCACAATGTTTTCTACCCTATCATGGTGAAAAACCATTATTTGACACGCATGTAATTTGTTGTCTGCAAATGTTTTCAATTTATACAAATCTAGAATTTTTGTCGTTTTGTACAGAGTTAACTCTTTACAACACAATCCCGAGCTTTAACGATCCTGAAAGAGAAGGCTTTAGAAAACATTGTGGGAAAAGGAGAAAATACTGGTAACCAGCATTTTCTCCTTTTTCTCGCAATGTTTTCGACCCTATCAAAAAAAAAAGAAATAATCGTTCGAGCTTCATTTTATTTGTCGTCTGCATAATGCTTTCAATTTCGGTCAGTCCGAAATTTTGTCGTTTGGTACAGAGTTAAAGAAAGACAACGTAATCTCTCATCCGCTCAGGCGGCCGTTTTATTACAAGTTAGGCCTCATGTGAAGATGTTTTGGTGTCTGTCATCTAAATTTAAAGGACTTATTCATCTTGACTTTTTCAAAGGTACTAGATCCCTAAATATCATCGATTAGAACGGTATAGTGATCATGATAAAGGCATTTTGCGATTTATCTTCTCACGTGCTACTTTTTTTTGGCCAGTGGCCTATATGAATAATGATACGATTCCTAAACAAGCATATTGTCTCAAATTATCAGGAAGCCAAAAGAAAAGCTGCGTCATATTTCACCAAAAAAAAAAAAAATATTTTTTAACAAATTTCAAATGCTTTTGAGGACAATGTAGATCAAAATCAGACAGTACAGATAGAGCAGTCTGATCTTTGTGCTGCACTTACCGATATTCCATGACAATTCCCGCCATAAAAAAAAAAAAACCCTAGAAACCGCAAATTTCATTTATTTTTCTACCGGCGGTAAGAGTAAGGTTTGCATTTATTTGTGTAAGGATTTGAACTGTACATTTTTGAAAGGCCTTTGAGGGCGAGGCAGATCAAAATCAGACAGTGCAGACAGTGCAGTTTGATCTTTGCCCTACACCTACCGATATTGTATTCCAGATTTTCGTAAAACGCTTTTTAAACCGCACGCATCGTACATTTCTCTACCGGTCGAAAAGTTTTTTTTTTTGTATTGATCTAACGATGTAACGATTTGAATTTGAAGACTTTCAAATGTTTTTTAAGGCAATTTTGATCAAGATCAGGTTGTGAAGACAGTGCAGTCTGATCTTTGTTCTACATTTACAGAAATTGCATGCCGAATTTCAGCCAAAAAGCCCTTTCGAAACCGCAAGCATCGATTATTTTTCATACAGACCGAAGGGTCAGGTTTCAATTTATCCTTCAATGTAAGGATTTGAATCAATTAAGGTCTAATAACTGTAACTTTCGCTAATACCATCTAATCCGTTTAAACTTTTAACAAACGACAAAATTTTGGACTCGTCCAAATTAAATACATTTGCAGACGACAATTTAAAAGTGGCTAAAATGTCGAAAATTGATTTTGATAGGGTAGAAAGACAAAGTGGGAAAAGGAGAAAATGCTGGTTACCAGCATTTTCTCCTTTTCTCACTGTTTTTCAACAGCCATGTTTGTTAGGGTCGTTTAAACTCGAGATTTTTGTGGCAAAGAGTTAACCCTTTCCCAAACAACAGATATTGGACTTCAAAACAGATGAAATAGTATACAACTCCTCTGAAAGGGTAGATAACATTGCAGGAAAAGGAGAAAATGCTGGTCACCAGCGTTGTCTCCATCTCCCACAATGTTTTCAGAAGACTTTTTTTTTATATCAAAATACGAGGCCTTTTGGTTAAGGCAGAACCTTTCACTGCAACTAAATAAATTTGATAATTTGTTACATTACATATCTCAATTCTTTGCAAATGTAAAATTTTGGTTTCAAAGTTTACCAAGAAGTAGCGAACAGTATAGACTCTTATCCCCAAGGTCAGGCTGCATGTACTGTGAAGTCTGATCTTGATCTACGCCATCCGACAAAAAAGCCCCTTTTTATCATGACAACAGAATGGTTAATCATACTAGGGTACGAGGCATCGTGCATATATTTACCAACAAAATTTCTAAACTTGTCAAAATTGAGAGCATATGCAGAATGTAGATTAAATGTTCAATTGTTGATAGTTTTGATGGAAAAGTTAAAAAAAAAAACCACTTTGATTACCAGCATTTTCTTCCTTTCCCACATTGCTTTTAAAAGTTTCATTTCGTAAATGTTCCAAGACACGAGATTGTTTGGTAAAGGATTAATCAAATTTGGCAACGTAGCGTAATTAAAAAATACAGCCATCTCTATTTATATTTACATATCTTATATCAATTTGTGTATATTTCTTTTCATATCTCTGTAATTGAATTACGTGCACAGATTTTTGAAAATAAAACGCAATACATTCATTTAATGAAATGAAACAGGGTGTATAAGAATAAGCCACGTTTTCATTGAGGTTTGATATTTTCTTACTGAATTACATTTATGTGCAGAGATTTTAAATAGAGACCTACGACTCACTCATTTCAATGACAAATTCGGAAATGGTATAAAGCTCTCTGCAAAGTTAGAAAATATCGTAGGAAAAGGAGAAAATGCTTTTTAAGTATGATTTACACTTTTTAAGGACAATTTCGGTAATGGTATAAAAGTTATCTCTATGGTTAGGAAACATTGTGTGAAAAGGAGAAATTCTGCTCACCAGCATTTTCTCCTTTTCCAACAATGTTTTCGAAAGGTCTTTTCTTCAGGATCGTTGTAAATCGGGATTGTGTAGCAAAGGTTTAAAGCACATTAAAGTTTGAAATGCGTTTTTTCTATGATTCTCACGTCAACACATTATCAGTGTAGCTCGAACTACCGTACTTTCTCTGTCCTTTTGGAATTCGAATAATCGATTATCCAGAGTCTACGAATTTCTCAAATAATCCTTCACGAAGTGCAACCGTACTGTAGAAAAGATAGAATAATATTATAAAGGCGTTTCCGAAAAAAAAAAACAAACAAAAAAAAAAAAGACATGTCACGAAAATCCTTGGTACGAATGGATCAAAGGTACGAATTTACGTTATCCGAACAAGCTATCACTCTATTGACATAAACCTCACATTTTTACCAATGTAATCTTAAGCGCTGTTTTAATCCATAACATCTCTTGGTATTTTTACTCAGTAAAAAACTTTTGTAAACCATGTGGGAAAAGAAGCAAATTCTTCTTTCAAGCAGTTGAGTTTTTTCTTCTCCACGCTATTTTTCCCCCTTGTTTTTTCCCAAAGAATTAAAATCCGTCACATTCCATTTCACTCAACCATTTCTCCTGTATATTTCTTGTAAAAAAAACTTTACTGTTATTATTGATAAATGCCGCCTCGTTATAATGTTAAAAAACTTTACCATACAGAAGATTTTTAGACCTAACCAAACTGAAAGCATTTGCTGACGAAAAATTAACTGTGGCCAAAAAACAGTTGAGTTATCTTTCACAGGCTGTAAAACATTGTGGGAAAAGGAGAAAATAGTTTCTCCTTTTTCCACAATGTTTTCAAAAGCCTTCGAATTCTGGTTTGTTAAAACACGGGATTATTTCGTAAAGGATTTAAGAAATAAGTGATCAGGTTTTAGATTACACAAAAAGTTGATTATACAGTGCTTTAATTATACGCGGAATAGGTGATCAATATTCGATCGTATCAACAATTATTTGGCAACCATTAATACCCATTTCAACTTGCAGGGGACATTTTGTTCTGTTTTGTTTTGAAACACGATTCTTTTTAAAACATTGTGGTAAAAGGAGACATTGCTTGTTGGAAGCAATTTATCCTTTGCCACAATCTTTTCACAGGTGCTTAACAATACTTCACATTAATGATTTTTGTTTCACAGCGATAGTTTCCAAACTTGTCTACTGTTTTTTTTTTTAAGTTAATGCGTGAAACAGTATCTATTATACTTATGTTAATTCAGAAACGGTTTTATAGGGGCCCCCTTTTTAATGGCAAAATGTTTGCTCTTCGAATGTCAAATAAAAACCAGTTGCCATTTTAATATGGAGATAGTGTGGATGAAGATCAGATTACACAGAGGTTGACGAATGATCTTGGATTTATGTTTTTTTTTTTTGTCGATGCCTTAAGTACTTTGTGTGAGTCTCGGACTATATAAAGAGCATGGGAATTTTGAGAGCAGTGACCTACCCCCCTAGGCTGCTAAGCACGACTCGAGGACCTTCTGCGGACAGTGTAGATCAAAATCGCACTGCACAGAACGTGCAGTCTGATCTTGGATCTACGTTGTTCCGATACGCAGATATTTGCCCCCCCCCCCCAAAATAACTTCGAGATAGCAATATTTGAGTGTATGCTATCGACTCGAAAAGTTTTGGTTTTAGTCATGTAACAGTATAAGGGTCTAGAAATAAACAGCGTATTTAAGCCCGGCAAAAGGGGTCTTAATGCATCTCCGTGGTGCATGATACCAAGCAAGTCGTCACACGACCAAGGTTCCATAAAGTCCGTTTTTTTTTTGGTCTTAAAAACCGCCTGAATCACGAGGTAGAATGGTCCTTTGACATGCAGAAATTTTACCAACTGCAAAAAGTTTCGACACAGGTCAGCCTGCGCGGACTGCGCAGGCTGACCTGGGTCGATACTTTTTGCAGATGCATTAAACCCCCTTTTCAAAGAGCATTGCTCATATGTTTGGCCACCATCAGTAACCCCGTTTTGAAACTATTGAGTACAGGGCTTGACATCCAGGGATCGCTGGTTCAATTCCAAATTCGGCCAAATCGTGTCTGAGAATTTATGATAGTCCTTGCGACATGATTCGATTATCTCATACTGCTGAACATTGCCATATCGATGTTTGTTGGAGAAAGCTGCCGGTTGCACGGAACGCATGTTGTGTGAGTAAGGGTCAAATAAACTCCAGAAAAGCATGGATAGGTGAACTTGTCGCCGCGATATAACTGGAAGAATTTTGAAATCGGCGTTAGACAACAAACAAACGAAAGTTAAGGGCAGCCATCGAGGTTTTTTTTTTTGTCATAAGTTTCCTGTTGTTGTTGTTTTTTTTTCAATGTTTAAGCGATAAGATATATTCCCTTTAAATCTTTAAAAAAAATCCCGAGTTGTAAACGACCTTGAGGTACAAAAAAAAAAGAGCTTTTAAAACATCGTGGGAAAAGGAGAAAATGCTGGTAACCATTTTCCTGCAATGTTTTCTATCCGCTTAAAGATAAATCCTTAAATTTGTGTCACATTCAATACGCCATATTTAAATGCTTTGGATCTTGACAAGTCCAAACTTTTGTTGTTTGGTGACGGGATAAACAGCATGCCAATAATATAAGGCCCGCAACATGCGAATATTTGCGTAAAGTGTCGTCCCGGATTAGCCTGCGCAGTCCGCGCAGGCTAATCCGAGACGGCACTTTACGACTACATTAGATTTTTCCATACAATAGACTTTCTTGAAACAGAAAATCATTCAAAAACGGGAAGTGTCGTCTCAGATTATTCATAGACTGTACAGGCTGATCTGGGACGACATACTTTTACGCATATGTCCGAAGCCCCTTTTCGTGTGTTGCACGCCATATAGGAAATCTATTTCACCTCAAAGTAAACGATATAGATTTAGCTAAGTAATGGTTTAAAATTTCCACTCGAGAGTCTAACTTCATGTCATAAGATATCGAGTTACATGATTTGATATACGATATCTTTATATATTCCATGTCGGGATATATTCGTTGTGCACAATGGTCGGGTCAAAGGGTAAACTGGAATATGTTTGTATGTTTGTATTGGAGTATAACGCCATTTTAACAGCTCAGGTCACATCATGGCGGTCACTGACGCATCAATGTGTTTCTTGGCTTTCTAACACCGGTACTGACACAACTTTCTTTCCAAAGCCACTGACTACTTTTCTCACATGCATCAGAGGTGAGAGGCGAAAAAATCGCCGGAAAGAAAGTTTGCCTCAACCGGGTATCGAACTGGCAACCACAAGGTTACGAGTCAGATATGCTAACTACTGAGCTACCCGGGCGGGCGTAAACTGGACAAAAATCAAAGAATAGACAGTACTATGAGCACAGATCAATTTGTTCTGAGAAACGAATTTGTTCGTCGCAGGGCATCGTCACATGTATCTTAAATCTTAGATTGGCTACCTCCCCTATACAGCAAGTGTACAGGCAACTTAAAACGGGCGGAAATCTGCCCGTCTATTTTTAGAAAAGCCATGACGCTAGTCTAATAGAGATTCAGGGGAGGTCACTCTCACTTCCAGAGCAGTAGATTTTCCGATAGTTTTAACCTAACGAATAAGTGAATTGTACTTATGGTATCACCTTTTATGTTTATGGTTACCAGCATTTTCTCCTTTTCCCACAATGTTTTCAAAGGGCTTCTTCCTCAGGGTCGTTATAATTCGGGATTGTGTGGTAAAGGGTCCATATGCATGAAAAAAGAATGGAAACAAATAAACTTAAAGCAATTCAAAGTTTTGGCAAAAACGCCCACAATATTTCGCTCCGAGATTGTAAACACTCACAGGGGGTCCTGTTTGGCTCAGTGGTAAAGTGTAGGACTAGTAACGTGGAGACCCCGGGTTCGAGCCTCACTGGAGGAACTGAGCCTCTTAAGGGAGTGTCCTTGGGCAAGACACTTCAGTGCCCTTGCCTTGCACTGGTGAAATTCAGAGTCCGTATTCACCAACAATTCTTAAGAACATTCTTGGTTTTATTATAGATTTAGAAAGTAAAACAACTTCTGATTGGCTAAACCATCTAGATTAGCCAGTCAGAAGTTGTGTTCTTTCAAATTTAGAAAAATCTTTAAGAGTAAGACAATGAACGCTCTTAAGAATGGTTGAATACGGACCCAGGACCTGCATGAATATGTGAGCTGTCACCGTGATACGACTGAAATAACGTCGAAAGCGGCGTAAAACGCCATTCAATCAATGTACGAATAAAACTTACCATAGTTCGAGGCGACCGGAATTCTAATTACCCCGTTCGGAAAACCAGTCTGCAAATAACGAAAAAAGAAATACAGTTAGCAAATATTTAACTGTTTGACTTTCGTCTACTCTCTTTTATATAGCCAATTACCACAAAGTAAATATTGTTTTTACTGCTCAAGGCTTCTGTTTCTCAAGGCTTGATCTACAGTGGATGAATAAACTTATATATGAGCCACTCTCTGGCAAAAGGGGGCTTGATCCATGATACCAAGCAAGTCATCAAATAATTAGGGACCCATAAAAAAATCGATGGCGCCAAACAACCGACTGCATCATAAGGTAGACCGGTTCTTGGACATACAGAAAATTGACCAGTGGCGAAAAGTTTCGGCCCAGGTCAGCCTGCGCGAACTGCGCAGGCTGACCTGGGTCGATACTTTTTCGCAGATGCATTAAGCCCCCCTTTTCACAGAGCATGACTCATATATACAGTTTACAGAGAATATTTCTTTTAGAAATGAAGGTTCGTATTCCACGACGATTGAACTTTACCAAGTGACAAAATTATGTACTCGATTAAATTGAGAGCGTTTGTAGACTACAAAATAAATGTAGCTCAAACGATGATTACTGTTTTTGATAGGGTAGGAAATATTGTGGGAAAAGGAGAGAGTGTTGTTTACCAGCATTTTCTCCTTTTCCCAGGATGTTTTCTTCAGTGACTTTAAAACTCGGGATCGTTCGTTAAAGGTTTAAGAGTATCGTCCTAATTCTAAGCTCTTGGCTGAGACAGTCCGTCTCACGTCTCAGAGAAAGAGAAGGGAAAGAAAGAAAGAAAGACAGAAAGAAAGAAAGAAAAAAAAAAAACGCCTTCCATCTCTAGGAATCCCGCTATAAAACCATCGGTAGTTTTGTGTAGACTGATTAATTATTTGTTCGGTGTTAAACGCCGTTTTCAACATTATTTAAGTTATATCGCGGGGACAATTGCATCGATCCATGCTTTCCTAGATTTTCTTTTAACATTACCACCCACCGTGAATATTCTTCCCAAGCCTATGGCTCCTTTCCCACATAACCATCGTCGAAACAATGCTCAGCGATGAGAGAGGAATGAATCTTGACGCAATAACTATCATCAATTCTCGGAAAGAAATAGGCCGAGCTGGGGATTCGAACCAGGAAACCCCGTATTCAGGACATGTACGCTACTCAATGCGCCAAAGGGGTTCGGTAGTTTTGTATTGAAAGGCGACTGATACACAGTTGCTTTGTAATAATAATTAACAAAAAAATAGTAAAGAAACAGACATGCCAAGCGCTGTTTAATCCTTTACCACATCAGTCCGAGTTTTAACGCCCTTTGAAGAAAGAAGGCTTTCGAAAACATGGTAGGAAAAGGAAAAAATGCTGGTTACCAGCACTTTCTCCTATTCCCACTATGTTTTCTACCATATCAAAGACAGAAATTATCATTTCAGCTACAATGATTTTGTCGTCTGCACATGCTTTCAATTTGGTCCAGTCCGGAATTTTGTCGTCTGGTAAAGAGTTAACACATCGCTAAGTGCAGACGACTCTTTGCTTCTTGTAGAGAGCCATATTTGAAAACATTGTGGCAAAAGAAGAAATAATAATGATTTAGTTATGCTTTTTGCCCCAATGTCTGCATCAGTCATTCATGTTTAAAGGCCTAGTGGCGGCCAGACGTAATTAATGCAGATGTTAAAATTCATCTGAATTTAAATAATTCCATTTCGAATTATGGAAAATATTGTGAAGCTGCCAATCTGTTATTGTACGGTCAGTCCAGGTGTTAGTTGCTGGCAGAAAAATTAATTACATGTATAGAACTAGGTATAAAGTTGCCTAGTCGCTCTATGTTCTGCATAGGTTTTGCCTGGTTTTAAAATTCATTTTTATGAATAGAATAGAATCTTTTATTGACTTATACATAAGTACATCGTCATCTACCAATTATTTTCACAAATGTCATGGTACTTAATAGAGTCTCTCTCTCTCTCTGTCATTTTTATGTCAGCAATAAACATTTGGACTGACTGACCACACGGCAATAGATTGTCATCTTCACAATAATTTCCGTCCCTTTAAACACAATATGATTTAAATCTAAATAATTTTTTTTTACATCTGCACTGTATATCTATGACCGCCATCATTAAGAAAGATGTTTCCATAGACTTGTGCATTGTCTGCGCATGTCATATTTTTCGAAGACTTGACCTGTCTCCTATGACACATCACTAGATAAAAAATCGACAAATATTAATACGCGGTCCGTAAGTTGCTGCTTAACCCTTTCCCAAACGACAAATTTTGGACTGGTCCAAATTGAAAGAGTTTGCAGACGACAATTTTAAATTTGATGAAAATGGCAGAAAGTTATCAAAAAGGGTAGAAAACACTGTGGGAAAAGGAGAAATGCTCGTTATGAGCAATTTCTCCTTTTCCCACAGTGTTTTCAAAAGACTTGTACTGCTGACACGTGAAAACCAGGGCTTGTTTGGGAAAGGGTTAAAACGTGCAGGCGAAAATGGCAATAGATAATACGTCTGTGGAAAAATCAAGCCAGTTTTTCACTACAAATTTCTTAAAAGACAAAATGATTTCAAACGGGGAAAATATATATATTTTTCATGATACAAACTGTTTACTGCAAATCTCTGTAGACAGTTTCTAAATACAGAACCGGGATTTGTGCAACAGACTGCAACAAAAATAACATTCCCATCTTGCTGGGCTTACACCGGAGCTTTTTCCCAAGCTTATATGGGCTAATGTTTATACATAGCTGGTGCATAGGTTATATGCTAACTAACCATGGCTGGATGAACCGGTAGGTTTTAAACAATAACGGCCATTTTATTTTGAAATTCGTTGCATTGATTCCCGCCTTGAAATCATTGTTCGGTTCTGTATCCAGAATGTCCATATCTGATAGGTTATGTATTTGAAAAATGCCACCTAGCGGACGATAATGTACACTTGTGCAAATTTGTTTCTCATGGCAAACAGTTAAATGTCTATCGATTCTGGAAATAGAAATCACGTGACCCTTGGACACAGGACTGCTTTTAATTATTATCTCAAGTCAAATTGTCACATGATTTTTCCATTAATTACACCCGAGCTGTCAAGGTTTACCGAGTTATTGGGCAATTTATAAAGCGATTTTTTTCCGGTCTTTTTCAAAAGCAATTTCGGGTAAGTTTGTATAACTATCAGATGTAGATCAGGGTACACAACCCAGTCTGGTCTTGATCACTACTTTCCATGTATTTAAGATTTACCCGCCAAAATTGCCTTTATATTTGCAGACTGGGACTCTTTCTTTCACAGGCGTATATCTAGAAGTCCAGCGGCTAATTTTGTGCTACGTTTAGAACGCCGTGTGATTAAAAGAATAACTAAAAAGCCAGTCTGGCTTCAAATGGGTCCTATTTGGCTCAGTGGTAAAGTGCAGGATGCATAAACTAGATGCCCAGGGCTCTAATCGTTACCCAGGGCAACGTACTTTATGAGGAAGTGTCCTTGAGCAAGACACTTCAGTGCCATAGCCTTGTAAAAGTGAAGCCAAGAACAAAAGAACACGCATGAACCACGGACCTAATGATTGCTGTGATATATGTGACATAATGCTGAAAGCGGAGTAAAACACCATACTATCAATCCATCATCCGTTCTTTGACAACAAGGAATCCAATAGCATAACTAAACTACTGTTGAAAATGGGCTTAAAAGACCATTGCTACAAGCAATTGATTGATTGATTGTATGGTATTTGACGTCGTTTTCAACATTATTTCAGTTATATTGCGGCGGCCAGTGTACCTGTCTATGCTTCCCTGGTTTTTTTTTTACCAGTACTACGCACAATATTCTTTCCAAGCCACTGGCTGCTTTCCCACATAACCAACAAACTACAAACGAACGAACGAACGAACGAATACGTGCCAAAGCCAATGTTTGTTGATAAAAAATTAGATATAGATCGCCGATAAAGTTTTATACCGAGTTACCGATATATTTGACACCTACAGTGGTATTGTTTGGGCTCACGCCCTGAGATTTTCTAAATTTAATCCTTTGTGTGGTGTCTCCGAATAAAGTTTCTTTTGCGGACAGTCTAGATCCAAGATCAGACTGCACAGAACGTGCAGTCTTATCTTGAATCTACACTGTCCGCTTCTTTGCTAGATACCCTGACAAAAACAGCAATGGACTTAGAATTTCTGCATCTTTAGCACTGACTTAGTATGTTCGTGTCCTTTATTTAGTGGTAGCAGAGAGGACTTGAAATCAAGAGGTCTCTGGTTCGAATCCCAAGCTCGGTCAGTTTCTTTGCGAGGATTGATAATAGTCATTTCTAGTCATTCTTCTCTCACATCTCATTATAGTTTCAACGATGATTGTGTGGAAAGGCAGCCAGTGGTTTCGGAAGAATATTGTGGGAAGTACTGAAAGAAACTCCATGAAAGCACTACTCGTAGTTGGTGACTCTGGCAACTGAGTTTTAAGTTATACCTTATTTTAATCTGTAAAACTTGTTATGCAATAACAGCGATACCGTGAACTAACGGAATAGGAAATTTTACAGTAGAACAAAAAAATCGGTAATTCCTCGCGTTTTCTATATTCATGTTTTAACTTCAAAGCCATCTCATTGTGCGAAGTACTAATGAGAGAAACTCCAGGAAAGCAATACTAGTAATTAGTGACTCCACCAAACGAGCTTTGGGTTACACCTTCCTTTACTCTGTAAAACACGTTATGCAAAAATGTCCATAACGTTAACTAACGGAGTAGTAAATTTTACAGTATAAAAAAAAAAAATCGGTAATTCCTCGTGTTTTCTACATGCATTTCTATCTGTGTTTTAACTTCAAAGCAATCTCTGCACTCAAATTGCTTGAAGTACTAATAAGAGAAACTCCAGGAAAGCAATACTAGTCATTAGTGACTGGACCAAACGAGCTTTGAGTTACACCTTCCTTTACTCTGAAACATATAACGTTAACTAACGGAGTAGTAAATTTTACAGTATAAAAAAAAAAATCGGTGATTCCTCGTGTTTTCTACATGCATTTCTATCTGTGTTTTAACTTCAAAACCATCTCTGCACTCAAATTGCTTGAAGTACTAATAAGAGAAACTCCAGGAAAGCAATACTAGTCATTAGTGACTCGACCAAACGAGCTTTGGGTTACACCTTCCTTTACTCTGTAAAACATGTTATGCAATAATGTCAACTAACGGAGTAGTAAATTTTACAGTACAAAAAATCGGTAATTCCTCGTGTTTTCTACATGCATTTCTATCTGTGTTTTAACTTCAAAGCCATTTCTGCACGCGAAGAAAAATTAGCAGTCGTTGTTAAGATTTTCTGAAAAAAAAGTTGCAAAACGAAATCCATTTAAGTGTCCCTTTGATGTTATGTTTCCCGACCCGAGAGTCAATGAAGGTTCCTTATTTTTTCAATAAGTTCAAAGTTGTATTTACATTGGATAAAATAATACCAAATTTCCTGGCAACTGAAGTGTTAATCAATGGCCGAGTGTTTCAAGTCAATTTTATTTTTCAATGGACTCTAACCTCTCGCCTTTTGTCCATGTAAGTACTGGTAAACATACTTCCGATTCAGAACTGGCCCCGTAGTTATTGTATGGTGGTCTAGTTGGGACTTTATCGATTTCAGCGCCGCAGGAGATACGGTCTGCATTTTGACTCTCAATTTATATGAGTCATGCTCTGTGAAAAGGGGGCCTATTGCATCTGCGAAAAGTATCGATCCAAGTCAGCCTGCGCAGTGCGCGCAGGCTGACCTGGGCCGAAACTTTTCGCTATTGATCAATTTTCTGTATGCCAATGGACCAGTTTACCTCATGATTCAGCCGGTTGTTAAAAATAAGTGGCTATTATGGATTCATAATTATGTGATGGCTTAATAGGTACCATGCATTACGGATATGCATTAAGTCCCCTTTCCACAGAGCGTGCTTTTGGAGGCTATTTTTCCACTTTCGCAAAGTTTGAAAAGCTGAGGAGGGGAACAGCATTCCGTAGTTTCTACGTGCCTTGTGTCGACAACTCTTGTGAATTCGGAAACATGAAGAAGACTCGTAGTTTAAGTGGTTGTTTTTTTTTCAACAGTATGTAAAGAATGTTAAATCTTATGTTTCGGTGTGTGCTTATAGATATGAGTCATGTTGTGTGAAAAGGTGTTTTAATGTACCTGCAGACGACAAAATTTTAGACTGGCCCAAATTGAGAGCATTTGCAGACGAAAAAATAAATGTGATTTAAAAACTGAAATTTGTTTTGGGAAGGTTAGAAAATATTGTGGGAAAAGGAGAAAATGCTGGTTACCAGCATTTTCTCCTTTTCCCTCAATGTTTTCAAAAGGCTTCTTTCTCAGCGTCGTTAAAAGTCGGGATTGTGTGGTAAAGAGTTAATGTATCTACAAACGTATCAACCCATGTCAGCATTCAGGCCTGTAGGCTGACATGAATGGAAACTGTTTGCTAATGGTAAATTTTCCACGTGTCAAATGAACCGTTCTATATACTTCAGAATTGAGCAGATTTTGAGACAAAATGAATCCATTTTGGCGACGAATCTCTTGGTAAATTGATGGAGGTGCATTAAACACCCTTTTCACAGAGCATCGCTTATACATAATACATAAAAAAAAAAAACTGTACAGTAAGGGCAATGACACGATTAAATACGGATTTACACAGTTTACGTAACATTAGATATTATCCTTGAACCGTTTACTACATGACAGAACCATAGACTCGCCCATATTTCAAGAATTTGGTGACGACATCAATCAATGTTGTTCAAATAAGGATAATCGTCTTCGAAAGGGTTTAAAAACATTGTGTAAAAAGGATGACATGCGGAATACCAGCATTCCTCCTTTTTCCAACATTATTTTCAAAAGCAGTCTTTCTCAGGGTCGTTAAGCCTTAAGCTGCTAATCGCGACCCACTGTACCTTTTGCGAACAGTGTAGATCAAGATCAGACTGCACAGAACGTGCAGTCTGATCTTTGATCTACACTGTCCGATACGGTATTTTCTTTCCGGTGGAATCAACTTTGAAACCGCAATGTTTCGGCTTTTAGTATTGAGTAGAAATTTGCGTTTCATTTATTCAGCAGCTTAAGTGTTAAACTCGGGATGTGCGTGTTAAAGAGTTAAGCAGTGCCCTTGAATAGAACACAAATCAACTCAGTCTCTAACAGACGACAGAATTATAAGACTGGTCCAAATTCAAAGCTGTTGCAGACGACAAATCAAATGTAACTCAAATAATGGAATTGTCTCTGAAAGGTAAAAAAAAAAAAAAAACGTTGTGGGAAAAAAAGGAGAAAATGCTGGTTTCCAGCAATTTCTCCTTTTCCCACAATGTTTTCAAAATCTTTATCCTTGAGGGTCACTAAAGCTCGGGATTGTGTGGTAAAGGGTTAAGCAATGCCCTTGAATAGAATCAAAACAAGTGACCCACGCTCTGTGAAAAGGGGGCTTAATACATCTGCAAATTCGATTCAGGTCAGCCTGCGCGGACCTGGGCCGATACTTTTCGCTATTGGTCAATTTTCTCTATGTCCAAGAACCAGTCTGCCTCATGAGACAGACAGACAGACAGACAGGCAGGCAGGCAGGTAGACAGACAGAGGATACATTTATGAACAACATTTTATTATTTAATCGATTCGTCAACTAATTAAGCCTGTTGGCACTTCCGTTCTCTTATTCAAATTAGAAATCAATGGAATCGACGAAATCTAGTCCTAAAGTTTTAGCGATTTCAGATTTTATAAACAAGCTAGGTTTTTCTCTGTTTGTTTGTTTGTTATAATGGTGTTTAAGGCCGTTTTCAACATTATTTCAGTTATATACTGGCGGCCAGAGCACCTATCTATGCTTTCTTGGAGTTTCTTTTACCAGTGCTCCGCACAATATTCTTCCTCAGGCCACCTGCCGCTTTCCCGTGTATCCATCGTCGAAACAATGATCAGGGGTGAGAAAGCAATGAATCCTGTTGCGATGACTATCATTAATCACCCAAAAGATTAAAACCAGCGACCATCTGGTCTTAAGCTCTGTTCGCTACAGAACTGGACGTCTCTGTTTCTAGTAAACGTACGAAGTTTTATAACTCTACCACACAATTCCGTGTTTTAAAGGCCCTAGAGGAAGAAGGGTTTTGAAAACATTTTGGGAAAAGGAGAAAATGCTGGTAACCAGCATTTTCTCCTTTTCCTAAAATGTTTTCTTTCCTTTAAAGACAATTTAATCCATTGGACCCACATTTAGCATGTCGTCTGCTAATGTTTTGGATTCGGACAATGTCTACAATTTTGTCATAATGGTAAAAAAGTTGAAAAATACATACATATATGGCGTGCAACACACGAAAAGGGGTCTTCGGAAATAGGCGTAAAAGTGTGTCGTCCCAGATCAGCCTATGCAGTCTGTGACTAATCCGAGACGACACTTCCCGTTTTTGTGCGATTTGCTGTGTCTCGAAAGTCGACTGTTTGAAAAAAACTTACGTAGTCGTAACGTGCCGTCTCGGATTAGCCTGCGTGGACTGCGCAGGCTAATCCGAGACGAAACTTACGCAAATGTCCGAAGGTCTCATTTCGCATGTTGCGGGCCATATTTTACCTTGTCTCCATAATAAAAATCATCCATGATTAATTCAGTCCGAGACGTTTTTGCTAAATTCACCCCACACGTTCCATTTTATTGAAATGCACTGAATGCTGTAAATTTCACAGCACCTGTCATTGTTTACAGTCACATGATCATGTCAATTTCCAGTTTTGATAGCGCGCTATGTAAACTGCTTTTCTTCTTCTCTATTTTTTTTTACAAAAAAGAAACACTGTAAATATGTTCCCGTAAATAAGACGTAGACTACTTCTGCGAACAGAATAGATCAAGATCAGACTGCACAGAACGTGCAGTCTGATCTTGGATCTGCACTGACCGATTTTTTTTTTTGTGATATATCTTGGTCAAAACTGATTTGAAATTGCGACAACTGATTTTTTTTCTGCTAACTGAAAATATCAATACCATTCATTTAACACTTTAAATAGTGGATTTTACGATCATACCACGTAAACTTTATAAATACGACATCGGGTCTGCACCGTTCAACAACTGTGAGATTATCGATGATAAAATTCTAAAACAAGTTAGTGCGATATTGGTTTCCTCTATATTGATCGATTCAAATTTAACTAAACAGTTTAGGTTTAAATGTGTCAGGAAACCCGCATTTATCAATAGCAAGAAACACTCGTCATGATTGGATGAGACGGGACAGTTTAGCCAATCAGAACGTTGATGATGAAATTCGAAACATTGGCTGATTTAATTCCTTTGCTATCACAAAGATACGATCAGTTTGCTCACTCAAAACGTTAGACTAATCCCAATTGAAAGCTTTTGAAGACTATCTATATTGTATTGTATTGATTGATTGTATGGTGTTTAACGCCGTTTTCAACATTATTTCAGTTATATCACGGCGGCCAGTGCACCTATCCATGCTTTTCTGGAATTTCTTTTACCAGCAATACGCACAATATTCTTTCCAAGCCACTGGCTGCTTTCCCACATAACCATTGTCGAAGCAATGGTCAGCGGTGGGAGAGGAATGAATCCTGTCGCAATGACTATCATCAATCCCCGGAAAGAAATTGGCCGAGCCGGATATCGAACCAGCGACCTCCTGTTCTCAAGTGCTGTACGTTACCGACTGAGCTATGGGGCTCGGCGGACTATGTATCTAATGCCGGTCAAATGATTGAACTTGTTTTAACTCTTTACCAAACGACAAAAAATTGGATTAGTCCAAATTGAAAGCATTTGAGGACGACAGAATAAATGCCATTGAAAAATTGAAATTTGTTTTGGGAAGGGTAGAAAACATTGTGGGAAAAGGAGAAAATGCTGGTTACCAGCATTTTCTCCTTTTCCCACAGTGTTTTCCAAAGCCCTCTTCATCAAAGTCGTTAAAACTCGGGATTGTGTGGTAAAGGGTTAAACATGATGGATCAAAGGAGAAGATGATAGTTTCTTTTCCCACAATGATTTCAAAAGCCTTTCTTCCTCGGGGTCGTTGAAATACGGGATTGTATAGTAAAAAACTCTAACACACGAATTTTAAAACAAGTCAATGTGAATCTTTGATAGACCTAATCGCGGCCAAAAGTAAACAATGCGGATATTAAATGCATTCAAATTCAAATCATACCATTTAAAAATATGGAAATTATTGTCAAGATGATAATCTATTAATTCATGGTCGGTTCAAGTAAAGTAGCTGGCCGAAAAATGGAATTTAAAAGCAGGCAAAAAAGAAAACAGTTGATGAGGCAATCTGGCAACTTTTTGCTTCGTTTTTAAAATTCGTTTTCTGCCAGCGATTTACACTTGGACTCAACGTGAAGTAAGAGACTGTCATCTATCTGTACAATGGTTTCCATTCTTTAATCCTTTACCAAACGACAAAATTTTAGCCTTGTCCAAATTGAAAGCATTTGCAGACGACAATTTCAATGTAGCTCAAATGGTGCAACCTTTCTTTGATAGAGTAGAAAACAGTGTGGAAAATGGAGAAAATGCTGGTTACCAGCATTTTCTCCTTTTTCTACACTGTTTTCAAAAGGCTTCTTTTCCAGGGGCGTCAAAAGGCGGCATTGTGCGGTAAAGGGTTAAAATCGTGTGATTTAAATGAATTTTAACACTCGCATTGATTACTTTTGACCCCCGTTGGGCCTTTAACTCTTTACCACTCTGTCCCGAGTTTTAAATACCCTGAAAAAGAAGGCTTCTAAAAACACCGTAGGGAGAAAAGGAGAAAATGCTGGTAACCAGAATGTTTGCCTTTTTCCATAATATTTTCTACCGTATTGAAGATAGAAATCATCATTTAACTCTTTACCAAACGACAAAATTTACGACTGGTTCAAATTGAAAGCTCTTGCAGACTACACAATATACGGGAGTGAAAAAACTAATATTTTGGGGGGAAGGGTAGAAAACATTTTGGGAAAAGGAGAAAATGCTGGTTACCAGCATTTTCTCCTTTTCCCACAGTGTTTTCAAAAGGCTTTTTCCTCAGGGTCGTTAAAACTCGGGATTGTGTGGTAAAAGGTTAAGCAACATTTAATATCACCCATGCTCTGGCAAAATGGGGCTTAATGCATCTCCGTGATGCATTAATACCAAGCAAGTCATCACATGACCGTGGATCCATAAAGCCCATTTTGCCTAACAACCGACTGAATCATCAGGTAGACTGGTCCTTTGGAAATGGACCAACAGCGAAAAGTTTCGGCGCAGGTCAGCCTGCGCGGACTGCGCAGGCTGACCTGGGTAGATACTTTTCGCAGAAGCATTAAGCCCCCTTTTCACAGAGCATGGCTCATGTGTCAATTGGAAATGCTTCCAATTCGGCCTTGTCCAACATTTTGTTGTTTGGTAAAGGGTTAAAGATCTGCGAATACAGTTCCACTGAGAAGGAAGACAATCTTTTGGCAAAAATTAGACTTTCTAGAATGTCCCGTGAAAGCCATCTACATCATAACATGAAGGACAGCATTTGGTTCCATGTTCAGCGTTGTTATCAAGGCTTTGACAAGGAAATGACGTGTAACGTTATAGACTTCAATACTCTTTAACAAACAATCCCGCGTTTTTAACGACCCTTAAGAAGTGAGCTTTTGAAAACATTGTGGGAAAAGAAGGAAATGCTGGTAACCAGATTTTTTCTTCTTTTCACGCAGTCTTTTTAGTCTGCACAGATTGACCTGGGTCGACACTTCTTGCGGATACATTAAACCCCCTTTTCATCGAGTATGGATCAAATCTATGTGAAAGTTTGATAATTGTCTTAAAATTATATACTAATACACGAATACAGGTGAAAACACCGTGGGCAAAAAACAAATTACTTTGTACTCGTTCAGTGCATTTTTTTCCCCATGATTTTGTCAAAATACGTATGCTGCAAGACTTTACAACGTAAGACCCATGCTCTGGCAAAAGGGGTTTAAATGCATCTCCGTGATGCATTATACTAAGCAAGTTATCACATAATTATAGCCCGTAGCTCAGTCGGTAGAGTACAGGACTTGAAAACAGGAGGTCACTGGTTCGATCCCTGGCTCGGCCAATTTCTTTCCGAGGATTGATGATAGTCATCGCGACAGGATTTATTCCTCTCTCAACGCTGACCAATTGCTTCGACGATGGTTATGTGGGAAAGCAGCCAGTGGCTTGGAAAGAATATTGTGCGGAGTAGTCCCCAGTTTACTTCGACGTCCCCAAAACGAAGGTCGTTTCGAGGAAAAAATGTCCCCAGATTTACGATATTGCCTGGTAAAAGAAACTCCAGGAAAGCATGGATAGGTGCACTGGCCGCCGTGATATAACTGAAATAATGTTGAAAACGGCGTTAAACACTATACAATCAATACAATCAACATAATTATAAATCCATAAAATCTATTTTGTCTAGCAACCGGCTAAATTCTACAGTAGAATAGTCCTTGGATATATAGAAAGTTTACAAGTAGCGAAACGTGTCTACCCAGATCCATTTTGTCTGAAATCTGAAGAATCATGAGGTAGGATGGTCCTCGGACATGCAGAAAAAATTTACAAATAGCAAAAAGTCTCGACTTATGTCAGCCTGCGCAGACTGCGCAGGCTGACATGAGTCGAAACTTTTTGCAGGTGCATTAAACCCCCTTTTCATGGAGAACGACTCATTTCTAAGTTAAAAGCCTCCTTTTTCAGTTTGAGACTTTTTTCTGTGAGGTTGATCATTTACCTTGACATGTGCCGCAAAAGCGCCAAGAAGACTCTCTTTCTAAATGAAGACATAACCTTGTAAATATTAACCCTTTACCAGACGACAACATTTTTAGACTGGTCCAAATTGAAGGCATTTGCAGACGACACATTAAATATTGCTCAAATGATTGGACTTGTTTCTGAAATGCTAGGAAACATTGCGGGAAAAGGAGAAAATGCTGGTTACCAGCATTCTCTCCTTTTTCCCCACAATGTTTTCAAAATGCCTTTTTCCCAGGGTGGTTAAAACCCGTGATTGTTTGGTAAAGGGTTAAGTAAACAGTATTACGCCTTTTGACACGAAAGTGGTATTTAACCCAACCCTTATAGCGATCAAACCGTGCAGTCTGATCTTCGATCTACACTGTCCGCTTCTTTGCCAGATATTCCGATAAAAACAGCCTTGAAAGTGAAATACCTGCGTCTGTTGTACTGAAATGAGAATGCCCATGCCATTTATTTATAACATTGTAAAGGTTAACCCATTTAGCGCCAAATTTATGAGCCGTGCTCTATGAAAAGGGGGCTTAATGCATCTGCGAAAAGTATCGACCCAGGTCAGCCTGCGCAGTCCGCGCAGGCTGACCTGGGCCGAAACTTTTCGCTATTGGTAAATTTCCAGTACGCCCAAGGACCAATTCTACCTCATGATCCGGTCAGGTGTTAGACAAAATGGACTTTATGGATCCATGATCATGTGATGATGACTTGCTTGGTATCGTGCCTAGCGGAGATGCATTAAGCCCCCTTTTGAAAGAGCATGGCTCATATAAACACGACCTCTTTCGAAAATTTAAATTACGATCCACTGACAGACAACTCAGAAAGATTTTAATCTCATAGGCTTGACTGAAAAAAAGCGAACAGTATAGATTAAAGATCAGACTAAGATCAGATTGCACGTTCTGTCATCTCCGATCTTGGTCTTTATTCTCCCGCAAAAGTGTCTGTTTTTACCAAAGACACTGAACGGCTGAAGAAACACTTTGCATCGAATGGATTATCCTCAACCTTGACCTGATTTTTGTGAATCGTTTACTTTTTTATTTCTCTCTCAGATTTACTATAGAGCAGTACGCTGCGGTTCCTTTTCCTAAACTGTTGTATATGCTGTCCAGTTCATTGTCATAAAATTTACAAAAAAGTAATTGTATAGAATTTGTTGCAGTGAGAAAACCTTTTAACTGTTAAATAAAGTAAAAATGGGATATCAAGACCAGTGACTACAAAAACTTATTAAATATGAGATGCGCAGTCGTTCTTGCATAGAATTTTGCAAGACAGCAATTCAGGGGTCCTGCACCCTTCTGTACGGGTGTTGGACTCGAAACTTCGAGACCCGGTTTCGCTCTTCTCTCGAAGCTGTATGTTTTTCGAGAGGGTGTGCTTTGGTAAAACATTTCAGAACTTCAGCCTCGTTCTGGTAAAACTTTATCACACATCAGTGAGCTGTAGCAGGGCTGTGACTGAAAGAATGTTGAAATTAATTTAGCCAAAACCATATTGCAGCACCATCTGGACACAAAAAGACGTGTTCCTCAATTATTTTCAACATTCTATTAACTCTATACCGTTCAATCTCGAGCTTAGCGCCAGATCCTTAGAGGGTAGGCTTTTGAAAATATTGTGGGAAAAGGAGAAAATGCTGCTTACCTGCATTTTCTCCTTTTCCCACAATGTTTTCTACATTATCAAAGACAGAAATCATCATTTGAGCTACATTTATTTTGTCGTGTGCAAATGCTTTTAGTTCAGTGAGTCAAAAATTTTGTCGTTTGGTGAATGGCTAGGAGAAACAAACGTATTTACATGTAAATTGTCGTTAGCATTCTAGGAACGAGTCTATGGGATTTTGCAAATTGTGTTGATTAAGATCAGACGGCTGCGGTCTGATCCCGAGATTTACAAACTCTGGCATATTGCGAGGTATTCGGGACAGAGACGGGCCTAAGGGCGATATTTGGGTCTTTATTTATTTGGCGATAGAGAAGTTTAAACTAGCCGTGAAATTATGTTTACTTAAAACATAGTGAAGTCGAAAATAACCCGGGGTATCAGTATTTATATCTACAAATATATATGTATGGGCCATGTCCTTTGAAAAGGGGGTTCAGTGTATCTGCGAAAAGCATCGACCCAGATCAGCCTGCGCAGTCCGCGCAGGCTGATCTTGGCCGAAACTTTTTGCTAATATTGGTAACGTTCTGCATTTCAAATGACCTTTTTACCTCATAATTCAGTCGATTGTTAAACAAAATGGGTTTCTATGGATGCATCACTTTCTTGGTAAAGCGTATCAGGGGTTTGCGTCAAGCCTCGTTCTGTCGGAGCATGGCCCCTATACACTGGCCATACCCTGTGAAAAGGTAGTTCTGCAAAAAGTATCGACCCACGTCAGCCTGCTGACCCGGTCGATACTTTTTGCAATTGGTAACTTTTCTACATTTCAAAGGACCACTGTACTTCATGATTCAAACAATTTTAGACAAACTAGACCCATTGAATGCGACGCTTTGGCTTGGTGTAATGCGTTAAGAGGATGCATTATGCCCCCTTTTCCCAAAGTACTGATCAATTATATGTATAGATGTGTAATTCATTAGCAGACGACAACATTTTTAGACTTTTTCCAAATTCAAAGTCTTTGCAGACGGCAAATTCAATTTTCATAAAAAAATGATTCATGTCTTTGAAATGTAGAAAACATTGTGGGAAAAGGAAAAAAAATGCTGGTTACCAGCATTTTCTCCTTTTCCCACAATGTTTTCAAAAACCTTTCTTCTTCACGGACGTAAAAACACGGGATTGCGTTGTAAAGGGAGAAAACTTTACTTACAACCCCCCCCCCCCCTTTTTTTTAATCCTCGCTGTCCTCTCAAGATTATCATTATTGTCATCAAAAAGTTCATAAATTCGAACCATCATTTTTGTCTTTCTTTTTTATTTTCGAATTATAGACGGGGTCCTGTGTGGCTCTGCGGTACAGGTGTTGAATTAGTAGCCTACAGGCCCTGGGTGCGATCCCTCCGGAGGCACTAAGTTTTTCTCTTGGGAGTTTCCTTGGGGAAGATATTTTGGATCCCTATCCTAGTAATGATGAATCCAAGAACATAAATGCATACAAGATCTGGCGCAGTGATATGACTTAAATTATGCTGAAAGCTGCATATATTGTCATTCATTCATTCATTCATTCATTCATCCTGCCACCCACCCATAAAACACTCACTCACTCACTCACTCACCCGAATTATGTAGTTCCAGGTTTAATTGCATTCAACTTACATTTCGATAAAGACATTTTATTTTCGAACTTATAAACACCTTAATTGCTCGTTTGTTTCCTTTTGTCCAAATGTTTTCAAAGAGGCGAAAAAGGCCTGTGCGGGTGGTAATTTGCAGACGGTTTTAAGTTCCTTAAAAAACTTAGCCCCTAGCACTCATTGAGGCGCGGCATTTAACCCTAAACTCTCTACCACACAATCCCGACTTTTAACAACCCTGTGATAGAAAGCTTATGAAAACATTGTGGGAAAAGGAGAAAATGCTGGTAACCAGCATTTTCTCCTTTTTCCACAATGTTTTCTACCCCTTCAGAATAACAAAAAAGCAAAATTTTTACTACATCTAAATTCTCGTCTGCAAATGATTTCAATTTGGACGACTCCAAATTTTAGTCGTTTGGCAATGAGTTAAGCTGCTAAATAACTTAATGAAACTTTCAAGCTGATAGTGAGAACCCAAATAATGTTATTTCAAAATTAATTTTTTGGGGGAAAATATCTAGTTATCGGACAGTGTAGATCAAAGATCAGACCGCACATTCTGTGCAGTCTGATCTTGATCTATACTGTCCGCAAAAGTTCCTTGAGTCGCGCTTAGCAGCCTAAGGGTTAACTGTTTACCAAACGACAAAATTGTAAACTTGTCCAAATTTGAAGTATTTCTACATAGACATTTTATATGTAACTTGGACATAGGCCACTGAAACTTCATTTGTCTCTAACCGGATAACGAAATTTTCCTTATCGGACACCGTTACTATAAATAGCACATTGGCGACTGCCTATATACAATATATAGGCACTCGTCACAACTCGGCCGATTCCGTACCTACATCTAATCTCGTCTGTATAAGGGAGGCTTCCATTTTGAACTACCAATCACATGATCTTAAACATGGCGGCGCCCCTGAAGATCGCTTAGCAACGACATGAACAACCACTGTGAAGTTATTCACTTCTATCGATCTGTCGATGAAAGCTCCTAACAGAATTGATAAACCACGCTAAAAATTGAATGTACAAACTGTTTGCCGACTGAAATACTCTTAGAAAGATAACGCATGAAAATTTATTCATGCATTCTTTCTAAAGAGGAGCCTTACAATTTCAATAACGGTAAAGCGGTGTGCTTCTGGAGATGTGCGAAATGTACCGTGTAGGTGCATATCAAGCTACGTGATACAGCCGAGGGATTTGATCACCGGATCACCCGAGGTATGCCGAATGATATATAGGCAGTCGCCAATGTACTATTTATAGTAACGGTGTAAATGAAAATTTTAGTATTCCGTAAGTTACAAGCGATGCCCCAACTCGCTAGTTTTCCATGATCAACCAAGAAATTTTTTAGTGTTCCGTAATAGACCAATGGAGGTTTAAAGGCCTGTGCTTGAACGTTGATATTTTCCTGGAAATAGTTAACGGGAAAACAATGTGAAAAATAGGACGAAATGCGTTTTATAAACGTTTTCTCCTTTTTACACATTTGTTTTTTTTCTTTAAAATCACTCTTCTTTTTCAGGGACTTTAAAATACGTGATTTTGAGCAAAGGTTTAATGATTAAAGGAATGCTACAAATATAGCTGTTTTCAAATATCTTTTCCTTCTCAGTGCTGTTAAAACGGGGGATAGCGGTGGTTTCGGACGTGGCTAAAGGTCTACTCCTATCCAATTGAATAAGTGAAATGAAACTGTCAAGCCAAATAGTAAAAACCCAAATTCTGCTACTTTAAAGGTTTTTTTTTTTTTTTTTGAGGGAAAGCTATCTCCTTATCGGACAGTGAAGATCCAAGAGCACGTTCTGTGCAGTCTGATCTTGATCTATACTGTCCGCAAAAGGTCCGGTGGTTTAAATAAAAATGGAATGCTACAAATATAGCTATATTCAATGCAGTGAATCAGAATATTAATCGACTGTCGAAATGAACTGCAACTTTGAATTCATACGTGCACAGTATACTGTAAGAATGTTTAAATTCTGTATTTATCATTTTTTCTTGTAAAGATACGCATTTCGATACGGGTTTATTTATTCTCACATTTTCAACCCTAAACTGCAATCAAAGACCCAATAGCGGCAAAAAAAAAAAAAAAATGAATGCAGGTGTTAAAATGCTTTCCAATTTAAATCATACCATTTAAAAGTATGGAAAATATTGTGAAGATGACAGTCTATTATTGGTATCATTTACGCCGACGACGGACGCCAAACAACGAAGTCGAGCAGTTGTAAGGGGTTGTCTCAAGATATACGAGAAATAAGTTCAAGAAAGCCAAACAAAATATATTAGTTTTTTTTTCTATTATTGAGACTTGTAATCAGGTACTTGGTTTTCACGCGTTCGAGTGCCACCGAAGTCGTGATGTCATTTAGCAAGGCATTAAAGCACCCCAACCTGGTACTGGTAAAAACCGGGAAGGACGTGAATAAAGAACTGTGCCGTGATATAATTGTAAAATTGTTGAAAGCAGTATAACACATCAAAGGTTTTTTTTTTTATCTCTGAAACGATTCAAATATGGTGCGCCTCGGTAGCAAATATAATTACCGAACACTTTTGAGACAACCCCTTACAACTGTTCGACTTCGCTGTTCGTTGTCCGTCCTCGGCATAAATGATACAAGTCTATTAAGTGGTCGGTCCAAGAGCTAGTCGCTGGCAGAACAATGAATTTTAAAATCAGACAAAATGTAGTCAAAAGATAGAGTGAGCTGGCAAGTTTTAACCTAGGTTTGAAATTAATTTCTCTGCCAGCGACTAACGCTTGGACCGACTGTACAATAACTATTTGTCATCTTCACACTAATTTCCAGACTTTGAAATCGTATGATTAAAATTTATATGCATTTTAACACCGACTTTGTTTATTTTTGGCAGCTATTGTTACTTTAAACTAAACTTACGTGTGACTCAAATATTGAGCTTTCTCTAGGAAAGGGTGCAAAACATCGTGGGAAAAGGAGAAAGTGCTGATCACTAATATTTTCTCTTTTTCTCACAAGGTTTTCTATCCTTTCATACCTAGGTAGACCAATATCATCGATTGAATGTATGACTATATGGTGTTTAACCCCGTTTTCAACATTTTTTTCCCCATTTATACCGCGGCGGTCATTGTACCTATCTATGCTTTCCTAGACTTTCTGTTACCAGTTCTTCGAGCAATATTTCCCCAAGCCACTGGCTGCTTTCCCATATAACCATTGTCGAAACAAGGATCAGTAATGAGAAAAGAATGAATCCTGTCGTAATGACGATCATCATTCCTCAGACGGAAATTGGCCGCGCAGAGGATTCGAACCAGAGCTTCCCTGCTCTTACGTCCTGTTTGCTACAGATTGCACTATTTGGGGCTCGGCCACCCATATCATCGTTTAACTTGTTGTTCGCAAAGGCTTTCAATGTGTACAAGACAAAAAAAAAATGTCCCCTGGTACGGAGGTATAAAGATTGAAAATTATTAATAATCTGAAAAGAGGAAATTTCAAATCTATGAACGTATCATTATAGACATTGAACTCTATACCAAACGACACAGAATTAAACAAGTCCAAATTGAAAGCAAAATGACGACAAAATTGATGTGACTCAAAAAAGTTGAAATTTTTTTTTTTTTTTTGGAAGGATAGAAAACATTGCGGGGAAAGGAGAAAATGCTGGTTACCAGCATTTTCTCCTTTTCCCACAATGTTTTCAAAAGTTTTATTCATTAGGGTCGTTAAAACTCGTGATTGTGAGGCAAAGGATTCAAAAGAGGCGTAGATCTTGGCAAAAAAAAGTTTTTGTAAAGAAGGGGGCTACAAGTAAACAAATATCAAATACACCGCCTCAAATATAAATGAACTGTCGAAAAGGACTGTAATTTTTTCTATTCACTTGAACTGAAAGATATATTTTGTGACGACGGTTTACTTTTGTCAACTTTTATGGTTTACTTTAAAAACCTAGCAATACTGAGTTTTAAAAACCCTGACAAGAAGGCTTTTAATCAGCATTTTCTCATTTTCCCACAATGTTTTCTACCCGTCCAAAGACTGAAATAATTTTTTAGGTGAATCTGATTTTGTCGTCTGCAAATGCTTTAAACTAACGGCATTTTCTGCTTTCTTCACAATATTTTCAACCCTCCCAAAAACAGAAATCATTTTTAGGGTACTCTGATTATGTCGGCTGAAAACGTTTTAATAAATGTTTTCTATCTTTCCAAAAGCAAATGCTATCATTTGAGTTGCATTCAATTTGTCGTCTGCAAATGCTTTTAATTTTCGACGAGTCTAAAAATTTGCCATTTCGTAAGAAATTGAAGTTAAATCGAGTAAGATGAAAAAAGTCCATAAAACTGACTTGGCATTAAACGCTAGAGAGAACTTAAAAGAACTACATATTAATTATACATTCAGTTTTGTGAAATTGAATGTCTGATTATCACCGGTTTTGTACGAAATATCAATAAAAATGACCGACCGATCGACCGACCGGTCGGTCGATCGGTCGGTCATTCAAGAACAAGAAGAAAAAAATTAAAAAAAAAAATGAAAATAAATTTTCCTATTGTTAATCAATTAGGTAAAGTTTTTCTTTTCATTTCTCTACTTGTCTACAGGTTAAAAGTTGGGGTGGGGAAATAAAACGACGTTTTTTTTTTTACACGAAATACGACAGTATTATTACAAACGAACGATAGCTTTAAACAGATACAAAAGAATTTTAATTATACATTCCGTTTATGTTGAAATAAAAAAAGGTAAAAAATGATATTTATGTGCTTGTAAATGGATATTTTCCTATGCAAGAAAGGTCGCCATGTTGTTATTCCTAAAACCTGCCTTACGTGATCGTGACATCTTTTGACATGAGGAAAAAATGACCGATAGCAAAAAGTTTCGACCCAAGTAAACAGTCGCGGACTGCGTAGGCTGACCTGGGTCGATACTTTTTGCAGATGCATTAAACCCCCTTTTTTCAGAGCATACTATTGGTATGACAGTTTAACAATATAAATTCGGTACAGTACTGGTTCACAGCGTGTAATGTTTCTGTGTCGATGGCATTCAATGTAATTCAAATCTTTCAAAATCAATAATTATCATTAATAGATAATACAGAATTAATCCATCACTGAAATGGATACTTAATGCCAATCGATCAACGCTTCGGGACCAACCTTTAGAATCAACAAACACGTGAGCCAAGCTCTGTGAAAAAAAGGGCATCTGCGAAAAGTATCGACCCATGTCAGCCTGCGCAGTCCGCGCAGGCTGACATGGGTCGAAACTTTTCGCTATTTATGAGTTTTCTCCATGTCCAAGGACCACTTTACCTCATGATTTAGTTTGTTGTTAGATAAAATTTTATGGATCCATAATTGTGTTTATGACCTGCTAGGAATTACGTACCACGGAGATGCATTAAGTCCCCTTTTGCCAGAGCATAGCTTTGAATTGAAGTTCAATACATACGTATGGTGGGAAAAGTTTAGGGAGAGAAGAAACTGATTGTTGCCTAGAATCTTTCCATTGGTGTATTTCTTTTCAAAAGGGTTCCATTGAGCCATGCTGTGACAAAAAGGGACTTAATGCATCTCCGTGATGCAAGATACGTGATACCATGCAAGTCATCACATGATTATGGATCCATAAAAAGTCTTTTTTTGTCTAACATTCGACTGAATCATGAGGTACAATGGTCCTTTGACGTTCGGAAAATTGACAAATAGCAAAAAGTTTCGGTTCAGGTCAGCCTGCGCGGACTGGGCGCGCGCACACACACACACACACACACACACACACACATATATATATGTGTGTGTGTGTGTGTGTGTGTGAGCTATGCTTTGTGAAAAGAGGGCTTAATGCATCTCCGTGATCCATGATGCCGAGCAAGTCTTCACATAATTACCCATTCATAAACTCCATTTTGTCTAACAACCGACTGAATCATTGGGGTAGACTGATCCTTTAACCCTTTCAGCGCCATAGGCGAAAATATGGACTTTTGCGGACGGCACAGATCAAGATCAGACTGCACAGAACGTGCAGTCTGATCTTTGATCTGTACCGTCCGATTAATTAGTCAAGCCCCTACGATAAAAAATCTTTCTGGGTCTCTGTGGATTGCATTGACAGCCACCGAAAGAAGTCGAGTTTATTTATTTGGCGCCGAAAGAGTTAACATTCAGAAAATTGAAAAATAACGAACAGTATCGGACGAGTCAGGCTGACCTGGGTCGATACTTTTCGCAGACGCATTAAGCCCCCTATTCACAGTGCATTTTTAGATAATAGATTTTGCCGTGAGAAGTATTGCTAAG